>JANRMT010062842.1:37025853-37095956 GCA_026402145.1 Polypterus bichir lapradei
TTATATTATATTATATTATATTATATTATATTATATTATATTATATTATATTATATTATGTTGGGGGTGTTTGGTGGTTGTTGGGCATTTTTTCTGTTACTAAACTAACTGAAATAATTTAACATGAATAGGCATGTGATTATTAAGACTTTCTTATTACAAATTATTCACTGAGCTATTTCTGACTTATAAAAATATCAATATGCTTAAAGGAAATATGATAAATTGTGATTAATATGCAGTTATGTAAGTTTGATTAAGAATATAAATCATTTGATTAATCATGATGACATTTATTCAAACAGCAGCCCTAATAAAGATTCTATGTATCCCTTTTTGTATCGAGCTGGGATTGCTGACAGGAATTATTCCTCTAGTAGGCATTTTTGGGAATGCTTTTGGGACTTAGATGCTTTGTGACTTCCAAGTCAAACTACTTTTGGGGTTGAGATCTCCCTTAGAAAGTCTTTAGACCATCTACCCACAGATGTCTCAGGTAGGATCAGATATAATTCTGTCTATTGACCGTAAGTGTTAGGAAGCCTTAGTAGATTCCATGCAACCTGCTCTCCATAATGTGACGCAGTGTTCCATCTACTCCCTTTGCTGCCACCTGAGGATTTAAGTGGAATTCTCTTTACTTTCTGCCAGTAAGTCCTCTTTCAATTTAAGGCCCTTAGATTAACTACTCACAAGAGAGAGAGAGGGAAAGAAAGAGGTTGAGAGCATGTGCTGACAGTGCGTTGCCACATCCACCACACGACAAACAGCAATCTGGGACTCAAGTGCAGTGGGTGACACCTTTGTGCCTACAAGGAGCCAATTAAACAAATATAAGATTATGGCCCCTGCAATTGTTTCCTCACACTTACTCTTGGAATGTCTTACCAATTATCAGTGTGGACAAGTGTGGGACAAGTTTTGGATCAGTTACCCATCATTTGCTCACTCTACCCCAGTGTCCTATGTGCCCTTAAAAAAACCATTGCCAGCCATGCAACCTGTAACAGTAAGTATTAGTCTTGATGGTCAGTCAGTAGTTTGTTTAAATTATTTATATGAGTTTTACTCTGAACATTATATTCACCTATGGTGGGCTGGCACCCTGCCTGGGGTTTGTTTCCTGCCTTGCGCCCTGTGTTGGCTGGGATTGGCTCCAGCAGACCCCCGTGACCCTGTACTTAGGATATAGCGGGTTGGATAATGGATTTATAGATGGCATTATATTCACTATATATTATTTAATATGTGCAAAGCTATGTTTGTTTGTGGAATGTCATCTTTTGTCTTTTTTGTAATATTTGTACTATTTAGTAACAGATTGCCCTTTTAGAACATTAAAAAAATTGTATGTGAATTGTTACTAGTGAAAAACAAGAAGATGTGTTGATTGTGGTGAGCTAAAGAACACAAATACTGGATAGTGTAGAACTAGTTAAAGATATTGCCTTGTTTAATGAAATTGTTTCATGTTTATTCATGCAGTGGGGATGACTAAAAAACACATTAATCCATAGATCCATCCTGCAAGGTGCCGTCAATGAAGTCTTTTAGTAGCCCATTGAAAGTGGGGGGTGTGTTTTCTTAATAGACAGAATTTAATGTTTGAAAGACTGGGAATATCTGAGCATTGTCACAGCAGGCTCATGTTCATGTTAACATTATACAAATGGGCTTTTTTACATGAGTAATGTTAATTGCCACAAGGCTAGGTACAGTACTTACTTAGTACTTACTTAGGTCCTCAAGTGCCTTTGGACACATTGGGCAGCAAATTGGCACAATCTTTTCTGAGTGGCTACTACTCCATTCAGTGTCTTGATTTGTTTCAGGTAATCGTGGAATGTTCTGCATCACGTGAGCTTCTGTGTTCCTCATTTCCACATCCCTTCAGGTGGAATCCATTTCATGGCCATCTTTGAATGGTGGTATTTGGGAAGATTCAACCTCATTCACCGTTCCACAATAATTTCAAACAATGGACCTGCCTTCGCCCTTCTTAAGGCCTCTTTGTTGTAATGTAATCTCACCAGCTTATCTTCAAGATCTGCTTCAGGCACCTCTGGTTGAACACATTCAGCTTCTTATGAGTTCTGACTGTACTCTTCCATGTTTCACTGGCGTAGGTGGCTGCTAGTAGAACAATGCTGTTAGAGCCGGAATTTTATGTCAGTGGAAATGGTGGTGGCAGACCAGATGGAGTGCATTATTTAAAAAACTGCTGTTACCTTGCCTATTCTACAGTTAAAATCAGCTTCAATGTCACCATCATTGCCCTCTGTGCTGCCTAGACAGGTGAAGTGGTCCAATGTTTCGATTTCTATCTGGCTAACCTGGATGGCCACTGATTTGATTGTTGCTACTATCCAGCTTCATTGTTTTTGTTTTCTCTGCACTGATTCTCAGTTCAATTTTCTTAGCATTCTGTTCTAGATCCGATGTGAGCCTCTATAGGTCTTCATCATTTTCAGACAGTATGATGATATCATCAGCAAAGTCCAAGTCTTTCAGCCTTATTTGGTCTTTCCATGGTATACCTTGGCTGGGTGTACTTTTTGTTTTCCTGAGAACTAAATCAACTACTAATAAGAAGAGAAGAGGGGACAGGATACACCTTTGTCACATGCCAATGATGATGCTGAAAAAGTCTGTTCTTCCTGTTTCTGTCCTAACACAGCAGCTAGAGTTTGCATACAGATTTCTGAAGATGTTGACGTAGCTCTGGGGAATAACATAAGACCAAGCAATGATCTAGAGGGACTCTCTATGAACACTTTCAAACTCCTTCTTGAAGTCAACAAAATTCAGCACACTGTTCGATGATATTTCTGAGAATGAAAATGTGTTCTGTGCAGGAGCGATTGCTATGGAAACCAGCTTTTTCTTCCCATAGTACTGCATCCACAGCTGAATGCAGCCTATTCAGAGGCACAGTGCAGAACACCTTGCCAGGAATAGACAGCGGCGTGATGTCTCACCAGATGTTACAGCTGGACAAGTCTCCCGTTTTTCAGTAACTTCATTATTGCTCCGTCCTGCCAGTTTTGCAGCACCTTTTGTTCTTGCCAACAGTGGTTAATCAGCTTTGTAAGCTAGGTTACTAGATTGTTTCCACCATATTGAAGCATCTCTTTCATGATTTCATCCAGTCCTGCTGCTTTGTTATTCTTCATCGCCTTGATCGCTACTGCTGTCTCCTTCTCTGTGACCGGTTCTTCAGTCACGTCCAGGGCTGCCTGAGCAGGTAACTGATAGAGGCTATACAATGCTGCTGGGGTTGGTTGATTCAGTGTTTCTTGGAAGTGCTCCATCCAGAGCTGATCTTGCTCCTCTGCTGTAACCAGAATCTTTCCTGACTTGTCTTTCACTGGCACATTTGAGTTACTCTTTGATCCTGTTATTTCCCACACAATATGGCATAAGCTCTTGGTATCATTGCACCTAGCTGCTTTTTCTGCCTCAGTGCCTTTCTTATCTAGCCAGACTTTCGTATCTGCACAACAATTCCATTTATGTGTAGATCCAAGTTCTGATATTCTCTGATATGTCTTGACTACTCTTCTGCAGTTCTTGCATTGTCTCTGTTGCTCTTTGCCATTTTCCTTTCATCAATAAGCTTTCATGTTGTTTCCTGATTCCACTGCTCTCTCTGTGATCCTCTTCTTCTCCCAATTGTTGTTTCTGCACTTTCTGTCACTGCCTCCATAAAGTTGTCCTAATGGTCTTCCAAATCAGTCCCTGTCTCCTGTAACTGGTGAAATCTGTTCCATAGCTTTATCTGGTATTGCTGTGACATGGCTGGGTCCTTCAGCAATCATTTTCATAGAGTTTGATCTTTTCCTGTTTGGTGATCTTATTGAAACACAGCTTCACTTCAGCTCATAGAAGGTGGTGGCCTGAGCCCACATCTGGGCCTCTGCATGCTCTGAAATCAACTAGAGCCAATCTCCAACACTGGCTGATGAAAATATAGTCAATTTCATTGTTGGTGGTGCCATCAGGTAATCTCCAGGTCTGCTTTGTGCTAAAAGTAAGTGTTACCGATGGTAAGGCTGTTGATGCTGTAGAAAAGCAGTAGGCGTTCTCCATTGTCATTGGTCCTCTGCACCAATCCAACAACATTCTCCATGCCTTGCCTACTCTTGTCAATTTGTGCATTCAAGTCTACCTTTAACAGTTTTACATTGTGTCTGGGAATATTGTTGAACATGTCCTGCAGCTGCTCATAGAATTCATCTTTTTCAGTATCATTTGTCTTTTCAGTTGGTGGTACATTTGAACAATGGCTATTTTCCCATTCCTTGATGAGAAGCTGGCTGTAATAATGTGTCCATCGACTGGCTTCCAAGCAATAAGCACTGTGGTAGCCTCTTTGTCTAGTAGCATGCCGACTCCTCAGGTATATTTCTCTTCATGACCTGAGTAGAGAACTGTTTTACCATTGCTACACATCTTCCCACTTCCACTCCATCTCATTTCACTGATTCCCAAGACACTGAGTTGGTATTCTTTAAATTCCCTCAGCACTTGTGCCATCTTTCCACTCTGATATAGTGTCCATATATTCCAAGTTCTGATCTTTGTTTTAATTTTGGCACACAGAATCCAGCACATGGTACTATCTTCCTTTCAGCTTTCATTAGTGCCATGAAGTGAAGAATCTTGTCCATTGCCTTTTTCCTTACGCTGATCTTTTTGTTGGTAATTAGTCACTGTTTCTGTAGAGACTATAGGGTTTTACAGGTTGCTAGCCCTGCACCTTACCTTTCTCCTTCTGCCTCTGGTGTTAGGAAACTCCTGAAATGATTCCAGCAATATAACTGATTTCATATTATTGCAGTGGCCTGTCCATTTGCTGTTCATCAGCTTAATTGAACATTGGTGAGATGAGCTGGAATAAATTAGTGACAGTATAGATCGACCACCAGCTGCTTTACCATGGGGCTGACAAGAATCAGAAACCCTGTAGAAAACCTTTGATCCTTTGTTGTTGGCTGATTTATTCTTGCTGCTTCTAGGGTAGTGGTAGTTGATCTTGGTATAAGATAGATAGCTTGGGACTTTATATTTTGTTTCTGTATAGCAAGCATCATACTTACTTATATACTGTATTTCTGTAATGTGAACACTGACAGATAAAGTTACTCACTTCGGGTCATGCATAGAATCAGTGGTCAGGACTGAATGTTTGTCATTCTGCTTTACAATCTGTGGAATCAAACTACCTGTGCCAGATTCTCATCTTGTGAGAGCATCAAAAACATATATGTTTTTCATCTGGATAGAAAGCTTTGTCCATTTGTGTAGGTCAGTCAACTTCTTTATTAAAAATATACATTGTACATATATTTTTTAATATGCAGCAAATCCAGTCGATAGCAAAAAAATGTTAGACTTGACTAGAGTAGAGGTTAGTGGATTTCAGACCAAGTTAACATTCTAGTGACAGCTACCACTGTTACCATAGGCTATATGATCACCCGGACTAAGTGTTATAGAGAACATCAGACGTTATGAGTCTGGAGTCCATCGAGAACTTACATAAAATCAGAAAAACTGTGAACGTGTTATACCAGTACTTAAGTCCCTATATTAAGACACAGAAAAGCATTTATAGCACTTAACTATCCAATACAACTATGGACTGACAGTTTCTCCTAGGATTGTCCAAATGGATGGATGCTGGACTCATAAATGCAGCTTCTGGTAATGATCCACTGTCATATTAAGACTTACAAATTGCATGCTGAGTGTTGCATTTATGGTATTAAACTGAACTGAGCAAGGTTTTGTAATGTAGTGTATTGGAAACATTTGACATCACCTCAGCCAGGGTGTTTACCCCCTGCATGCTCCCACTGTATCTTTTGGGTTATGTTTAAATAAGCACACAGAACTAATACATGTACTGTAAATACAGATGAGGTGATAGCATGATCAAGTGCAGGTGTTAAGGTTAAAAACAAGATTAAACCATAAAAATTAACTATGGCAAAATTGTAATTGAATAGGCTTGTAATATCTGTACAATGTTAATATCTGTGAGGAAGCAGAGGAGATGATGCCCCTAAGGATTATGAACATTAATCATACGTCTACCTGGCATTAATTCTGTATTAGGTAAAAAGTATGTCATCAATTACAAAAGTAATTTGAATTGGAGTCCATCTGGAAAATTCTACACAGTACAGTTCCCAGAGATACAAAACATTTTGAAAGATATATAACAGACTGAAAGGAACACTTGTTATAGCTCAACTTACATCCATCCACCCATCCTTCAATTCATGTTTGAACTTTTTTTTTTATCCAGGTCAGCATCATGGAAAATTGTTACTTACCCTGAAGGTAATGGAAACACAACAGAGGAAGCAACCCTAGCTGGGAAACCAGTCCATCTCAGAGTACACTCATGTACAAATCCTTACTCTTTTAAACCAGGGCCAATTTAGGGTCAGCCATGAGCCTAACATGCATTTCTTTACGTCACTTTTTTATTTAGCTGACTCTTTTATTCAAAGCAACTTAAAAGTGTTACATTCACAATATCCTTGTTTCCATTTGTTTCCAATGAGAGCAATAGCAGGTACAACAACTAACTCAGTTCACAGTGAGTATCAGGGAAGGAAACATAACCAGCAGTTTTGTTTGTTTTGTTTTTTTTCTTCTTTCCATTAACTCTAGAGGGAGATGCCACTTCAGGTGGATTTTATGTCACAGTGGTTAGTAGTGTTTTCTAGAGACCTGCTTTTGATTCTGAGCTTTATAACTGTTTGTGTGGATTTGTTTACATTCTGTGTCTCCACGGCTTGTCTCTATGATAGTCTGGAAGTGTATTGGAATAAATGGCATCTCTTAACTGACCAAAGTGTTTGCATTGACTGTACGCAGAGATTGAACTGGCATCCTGCTGTGTTTGGTTCTGACTTTTTTTGATCCTGTAATGATCTTGTGGCAAAAAAAGATTAAGAATATGCATGTACCTTCTTATCTTTATTTGTGTGACACTTTTATCTAAGGTTGATTTACAACATTTGAGATACAATTGGTTGCATTTTCATTTTAGATTTCCAGTTGGGGAATAGGCAGGTGAAGCAACACAATGTCAGTAGCAGGATATGAATCCACAACCTCAGGGTTTGAAGTCTAAAGCCTTAATCATGCACTCTAATATTCCTGTGTTATAGATTTATAACGTTATTCTTTTTAGCAGCAGAATCCTATAACATAAAATGTGTGCTATATGTTTGAGGGATACTGTTCCTTATACCCTTATGTGGGTCATTTCCATCCCTTAACTCGCAGCTTTGTAAAGAACATACAACATAAAAGTAATGCTAGTGAATAGAACCAAGAGATAATTTGATTATATAAGGCAACGCAATGCATACATTTTGTGTAGTAATTGTTAACAAAATTCAAAATAAAGAATGCTTGCTGTTTCAGCAGTACAAATATGGAAACTGTCTTGGAACAGATTTGTAAATAATAAAGAGCTCAGTAACAAGTTCTGAAAATGGATGGTTAGATTTTACATGCTCAGCATGAACAGGGAACCTGTAAACCCCACAGAAATAATGTGGCACAGCCTCAAAACCTTAAGTATGTAAACGTAAATTCAGAGCTGCGTATGGGCCTCACTTTGACTTTTTAGAAATGCCACTGTCACCGAAAGGGGGTCTACTAGCAGCAGTCAAGTAGATATTGCTGCAGACCGTCGCTATCACCGCTTTCAAGCCAGTTGCCCACGTGGCACCCAGGCAGTGCCGCCCATTAATGCGTCATTATGTAACTCTTACACTGGAGGCGGTCTCTGATGACGTAGAACGCAGTGGGGCGTTTTGAGGTGACGTGGTCATAGGCAGGCACGCTCACTCGTTCACGTTGGCTCCACTTTCCGCTATTTAACTGTATGAGCTGGCGTTTGTAGTGCTGAAAGAGAAAGAGTGGAGATGAAGTTCTGTTCGCTTCTAGGTTACCTATTATGTGTGCTGGTGTTTGCGGCTCCTAGCCTTGGCCAGTATGAGAAATACAGTTTCAGGAGCTTTCCCCGGCACGAGCTAATGCCTTTAGATTCGGCGTACAAGTACGCCCTGGACCAATATACAAACGAAAATTGGAAAGAAAGTGTCGAGTACCTGGAGGTGAGCCTCAGGCTGTACAGGTTGCTTAAGGACAGTGAGGCCTTTTGCAACCTCAACTGCAGCACAGTGAGACTCGATGACGAAGCCAAGTTTGAGGATTTTCCCGAGCTCAGTTTCTTTGGCAATGTAATGAAGCGGGCACAGTGTCTGAAACGCTGTAAGCAGGGGCTTCCGGCCTTCCGCCAGACGCAGCCGAGCCGTGACACGCTGGACGAATTCGAGAGGAGGGAGCCCTACAAGTTTCTGCAGTATGCTTACTTTAGGGTAAGTAGAGGTTGTATGGCACAACGATGGTCTTGGTAGTGGCTCAGCATCAAAAAGAGCTTTGCAGTAGGGTACTACCTGGCTAATATCACAAGACTTGACTTGGATGAATAAAAGGCTTATTGTGAACGACTAGTACCAGACCTTGTATTGTACGATTGTGTATACAGTAATATTCTCTCAGTCAGGTTTATTAAGTGACACAGGTCATCGAGAGAGTAATGAGCGACACAGAATAAAATCGTTTCCACGTAAATAGTAGGGGAAAGCTCTGGGATCGTTTATTTCCAGGAGAGCAAAGTTATTGGCCTCTTAGGTGATACTTTATCAGGAGGACACTTGTATGTTTAAACATATGTATTCCATTAATATGGTCAGCACGGTGAACAAATCCATTTTTAAGTATATGCAGTACAGCCCTGGTAGCCTGTACACGTTTGGATGATTACAAGTGTATATAGACATCATGATTATGGACGCCTTTTAAATTTAGATAATTGCATAAACAATGGTATTGGATAATGTAATCCTGTTTTTCTACTCAATTCCTATCCAGATGTCCAAATATTGAGATAATTATTGCATGAATAAAAAGCAATTAATGCAGAAACAATCTCTGTGAATGGCCACAAATAAACCAATCCACATTCCTCATGTTTGCAAATGAATTGCATTAAACATTTCTGATCAGGTGACTTTTAACATGTTTGTCATCATTTTCAAGACTAAGTTTTTCTTCTTTATCTCTAGTCAGACAACCTTGCTAAAGCTGTATCCGCAGCTCATACCTTCATGCTAAAGCACCCCAATGATGAGATGATGCAAAGGAACATGGCATACTATAAGAGTTTGCCAGGGGCGGAGGACCACATGAATGATCTGGAAACCAAAAGTTATGAGGCAAGTAACACTTTCATATACTGTAGACTTTGGTCTGCATGTCAAGTTGATGATATAGATTGTACAATTGCATAAATATTTGCTTTGAGTATTTAGATGTTTATTTTTATTGCAGCAAAACTATTGTAAAATTAGTAAAAATTGCACTCCTAAAAATAAACATTTTTTGAAAATGAATGCCGGCATGTTGTTTAAGTGATGAATGTTGATGAATTTTATTTTATTGTACATAACCTTAAGTAATGAATTTTATTGTATTTTGTACACCAGTAGTCGCACACTGCACGATAACGTGCAGTGAATACACTTGACTTCAGCATTCATAGTTTTCATACTCTGCTTCTTTATGTTTAGCATTCGTTTGCTTAGAGGTTGATGCGCTTGCTGCGCATGCTGCTTCCTGAGCAGCTCTTGTTTTCTCCAACCTAGCGACCCGCTTCTTTTCTTTTGTTGCCATCTCTTCGTATTAAAACTGATTAAGGTAGTGTTTGTGTTGCAATTACTTAGCACATTTTCTTTAATTTTTCACTTAAACCTTCCTCAAGAATGATTTAAGATATGAAGAGGTAGGGGAAGTAACGGCGAAGGGATGAGAATGGCACCCGTACACATGCAACGCACGGCCGCCCTGCTTCTGCTGCCCAGAGTTGATTCTACAATAAAACAAAATAAAAGGAGGAATAACCTTGGATATCAATCATCGCCCTGAAAGCGGATAGTAGACATCACATGGTATATGTGTACCAAATTTCAAGTCAATTTCAAGTGACTGCTGCATTTTTTGTGTTGTTGCTGTGGTCTTTAACCTACTTGGCATTACCCCAGAGTATCTCTCGGACTTGAAATTCTATGTAAAAATGGTTAATCCAGAGTAGGACTTGGTTAACTGATTTCAGAGATATGGAATGTTAAAGCCACAATAACAGTTGGAACAATATTCTGCTGCCATCTTTTGAATGAAATAACATAATACTGCAAAAAAACATACATTTTTCTGTGTTTTCTGTCACTTTATGGTTTCTTATCATTAATGAGTCAGATAAAGCCTTCAGCAAAGAAACACAACATAATGGTGTATAAACAAAAGCAGTAAAGCCAGGTAAAATAAGAAAACTGAAATTGAACCATTAACCATCAGTAGTGATGATAATGCATCACAAGTTGACAAGGATAGTTAAAATAAAGCAAAGGACACTGTATGGTCATATCTTTCTGATAAGCCTGCTGAATTTGGTCCTTTGAATGTTTACTATGGTGGAATTAGCTTTGTGGCAAAAAGGCAAAATGAATGTGGTCAAGTGGAAGGACCAGAAAGATGTTGGCCTCTTAGGCACTGTTCATAATCCAGCAACTGTCAGTTTTTATGTCGGAGGAAATGTGGAAGTCAGTAAGCTACAGTAACACAATGGGTATATCGCCTATGCTGTTCAGGTACTGACATTCTGCCCTCTCATTCTCGAGCAACAGAAAAAAAAAGTGCACAAAGAAACATGCTTGTACAATTCTGATTGCAACATGGATAGGGTTGCCAGACGTCCCTTATATATAGGACATGTCCCATATTTGATTATCTTGTCCCCTGTCCCGTACTGCCCTTTCAGGGACACCCAAATGTCCCGTATTTAGTTCATTTTCAAGTTTTGTAATAAAAATACATTTTTACTACCTTTTTACAGTACTTATCTAACTTTATAAGTAATTATACTTTCTTGTCTCAGATTCTTTTGATGAAAATAACCCAAATGTAACAAGGAAACTGTCAGTGTGCAACTTGTTCAGTTGCTATGGTTGGCTGAGGACAGCGACACTGTTACCGTTTTGCTCTCCAGCCATGCTGCTGTGCAGTTCTGTATCAGCATTGCAACATACAGTGTCAACAAAGTGTGTTGTTACTACTTGCCACAGCCCACTTTTTTCTAACTTAAAAACGAATCCATTCATCCATACCAAGAAGCCAAAACAGAAGTGTAAATTTCGTGATGAATATTCCAGCAAATGGACATTTATCAAACAAGGCAGAAGCTGTTTTGAAGCAAACTGTGGTGTATGTAACTGCACTTTCAATAAATAATTTTCAAATGATTTTACTTTTGTTTTTCTCATAACTCATTAAAATCCTTGCTTTATGTTTTTAACTTTTGTCTCTACTTTTATATAATATATTGGTCTGGATGCGTCGGGAGTATGTATGAATTTATATATATACTAAAGAGAGATTTTAAGAGTGTCCCATATTTCTAATTTTCTAATCTGGCAACCCTAAACATGGGGCAATGATTTCATGACTGTTTCAAAGCATATCACACAAAGGGTGCGTACTAAATTCACGTCGGTACAGAAGTGGACACTAGACATATCTTTCCTATTCTGAAAATGTTGACATTTTGGCATTTACATGTCTCTGTTACATAATTTTTTCTTGAAAAAATTTGTTTTGACTAATTTTTCCAGGGCAAACGTAACACAAAGGAGGTTAAATAACTCCTCATCATTTGCTTTATGCAAGCGAACACATAACCTATCGGTGCTTTCTCTTATTTTTATATTTGCATTTATTGTGACTTTGGAGTCAGTGTTGTTTGAACTGCTGATGTTCATTGGTCTGATGTAATAATTTGTTACAGAGTTTATTTGTTCGAGCTGTTCGAGCATATAATGGTGAGAACTACCGTACATCTATTTCGGACATGGAGCTGGCATTACCAAGCTTCTTCAAAGCCTATGATGAATGTCTTGCTGCTTGTGAAGGATCACGAGAAATACGAGATTTCAAGGACTTCTTTCCATCAATTGCAGGTGAGTGTGCTGTAGGATTTTTTTTTTTTTTTTAAATCTATCCTTTCGAACAATTTTAAAAATGCTTAGTCGTAATAATTATAAGCTCTTAAATACCAAGGGACAGGGTTTCTGATTTCTGTTGCTTTCACTGTTGTGACACCATAGGAGCTGTATGCCATTCCAATCCCCACGAAGCCCTGCAGGGCACTGCTGCAAGCCAAGGTTGTTGCCATCTAGCATTTCAGGGGAGGTAATGCTCTGACCCAGCTTGCTCCCCTGGTCCTTCCAGCGTGGAGATATCCTGGCTGTCCACAACACTGTATTATTCGGTTTGTTGAATTGGGTAATTGGGTGTGGGTGGAAAGACAACTCTATTCCAAAACTTAACCTAGACTCACTTCTGTGTTTCACTCAAAGTATCTTCACACTAGATTTAAAAAAAAAAAAAAAAAAAAAAAAAAAAAGAAAACAAAGTGGACCAGAAAATGACAGGAGAAAGTTTGGTAAATCAAAGTTGTATTGAATGACATTGAAATGATATGAAAAATCCTTGCATTTTTAAAACTTTCACTTTGGTTTCTGCTCCGTATCTGTTTGTGTTTTCCTCTGTATAGTTCGTTTTTCTTTCCACCTTATATTTACATTCTAGAATAATGTCCGATTCAGAATTTTCAGATTTGTTCGGTGCCCCAATGCACCTTTATGTTGCTGTTTTCTCTTAATAAATTTTTTTCATTTCCTACAGATCATTTCATCCATGTCCTGAGGTGTAAAGTGAAATGTGAAGATGAACTCCGGCCAGTTGTTGGAGGTTTTGTGGTGGAAAAGTTTGTGGCAACTATGTACCATTACCTTCAATTTGCCTATTACAAATGTGAGTTATTTATCCTTTTTTATGTATTGCACACCGCAAATGTATCAGTTATTGGTAAAGTTCTTACCAAAAAACATTAAATGAATTAGTTGTTCCTGTATTAATATTTGTGATGGTTCCTTGGTGGTCCACTAAAGTATCATGTTCAGCGTGCTTGATTGGGCTGGTTTACCAGCATGTCTACAGGCTTGTTTAATTTTTTTTTTTTTTTTTTTTTTTGTAATGAGGACTATGGAGTGTAGTAACCAGTAGGTGTCACTAAAATACAATGAATAAATTCATAATTTGAAAACTCAGTTTTTATGCACATTTCTCATTTAAAAAGCACATGGCCGAGACAACATAAGAAATGTTTTTAAAAGTAGCAAACGATAACAATAAATTGAATTTATTCCTTATTTATAAATGAAATGCTTTAAGTGTTGCAAACATCTGGGGCCTCATGTATAAACGGTACATATGCACAAAAATGTTGCGTATGCCTGTTTCCATGCTTCCGTCATGATGTATAAAAACTAAACTTGGTGTAAAGCTACGCACATTCTCACAGCAGCACGACAGATTGTGTGTATACGTTTTCTGCCTGGTTTTGCAAACTGGCGGCACCCAGCGTCAAAGCAGTACTGTTCCTGTGTGATTTCCCTTTCTTTTTCAGATTCACATCCCTAATGTGGCTTTATCAAGTACATTGAAATTAACTGCTTATCATTTATAAATTTAAGCCATCTGATTGTAATCAAACTTCCACAATATAATAGTCCACAGAATGGCCATACTATTCCAAATACCATAGCTGCTTTAGCATTGCTGCTCTCATTGCACCACTCAGAATATTTTAACCCACTGTATCTGAATGTGGAATCGCAGCAGTACAGCAGCTGATCAAAAAGCTCTATGGCAGATTATGTCGAGAGCACAGAGGATAATCGGGATACTGCTTCAGAGAACATTTATAGCACATGCTGCCTCAGCCATGCGCACAGGCTGTTTGAACTTTTTCCATTCGGCAGACACTTCAGAGCACTGTAGGGACCTCAAGGTTCAGAAACCGTTCCCTCCCAAGAGCTATAAACGGACTCAATCAGTCCAAGTGCGCCTGATAGAACTGTTTGTACTTAAGTATAATTACCTCACTGTAAACTTGTACTACAGTTGTAATATTGCACAACCTGAGCCACTTTATGAGCCATTTACACTATCTGCACTATATGTATATTGTACTTAGGGTTTCATATTGTATATTTTTCATTGTCTTTTTATTGTATGATTATTATTATTTTGTTCATTTTATAGGAAAATGTTTATGGAAGATTTGCATATTGAATTTCATTGTACCATACTTAAACAATAAAGGAATTTTAATTCAATTCAATAGAAGAGAGCACGTCTTTACAGATGATGACGACTGGCTTCTAAGTCGATTTTAGATTTCCAAGAGCTATCTTCTTGGAGCTCTTGATATCATTTTTAAGATGAAATGCATTAAAGTATGCATATTACATTAAACAGATACACTTATTTAAATGATATTAGAAATGTATACTGTTTAAAATTGAAAGTGTGGGCACAGTGGCGTAGCAGTAGTAATGAGCTGGTCTGACCCTGGATGGATAGATGGAGTAATTAAACATGTACTGTGAAGATATTTCAATGTTCCTTAAAAGTTTTGAAGAATCGGCATTCTAAGTTTACAGATGGTTTGACGTTTGTTACAGAGCTTATTGTGTGGAAAGACAGGGTGCCAGCTCATTGCTACCACTGCGCCACTGTGCCCCAATGTTTAATACATGCTTTAATTCAGTTCATCATGAAAATTACATCAAGTATACATCTTAGTATTTAAATTATTTAGAAAGCTATAATATCATGAATGTAATGTATTCTGTGTCCTGTTGGCATAAGAGAGAGTCCATTTAAGAAGCATGTAGTGATTCACACACAGTATAGAAGAACACATAGAATATGAAGTGTTTAACGTGCTACTTTAGTTACGATGGTATCTGAGATACTCTAGTAAATTAAACATTGATTTTAAGATTAAGTTTACAACGTTCAACTTTAATGATAAAATAAACTAAGAGATTAAAGTGAACACTTTTGACCTATTTTTTTCCCCACTGTGTCTGGGTAAACATAAACAAGTTTACAGTGAGGTAATTACTGCTTTGCTATAAGGTAAATTGTGCAGCACACATGCAAGAACAAAAATCTAACATACTGTAGTATAATGTAAAAATCCAAAGTTCTGTCAAATACTGTGCAGAAAAAAACTACAGCATTTGTAAATGCATTCTGTCATATATTACAAAGTTTAAAAAAAAAAAAAGTTTAAATTAACTACCTGCAACTTCTGTCCAATATTTTACAAAGGTATCTGGGGGAAAAATAAAACTGCTAAAATCTACTGAGGAAGCTTCAAGTTATGTGACAGAAACACCAGTCTGTCTGCAGCATCAAGTTTGAGAGCAGCATGGTTTCATGTTACAACATTTCCTATAATTTTGAAAGCCCTCTCAGAAGGGATGCTTGAAGCAGGAATGCATAGGTACTTTTTTGCAAGTTTCCCCAGTTTGGGGAAATGTACTACTTGTGTTTTCCACCAGTTTTGTGGATTTACATCAGTGTCCACCTCGGGTATCATCAAGCAGTTCTTGATCTTTTTCAATGGCAGTGTGCAGAGACTCATCTTCTCTGAACTCCAGTTTTTTTGCACCCTCCTATGTGTCATCCCCTGCTCCAACTATTGCAACCATAGAGGTAGGATGGAGCAGGGATCTGTAAAAGTGTTTTAAATAATGAAAGAACAAAATGTGTTTTGGAATTTAGGACCCCAACCAAGATGGCATATGAAATAACATACCCTATAGGCCCATGATTCTAATGAAAATAAAAATAATCTGAATGAATCATGTAATTGTTATGTAATAATTCATTCTAACTTTTTTTTTTTTTTTATCTGACACCTTTTGGGGTTAGTTATCGAGCTGTCTTTAAGAGCAAGCAATTTCTACTACCATAAGCAACATCAGTCTTTTCAAAGCCAAATCAACTCCATGTGAGTGAGGATGATCTACATCTTGCAATTAAATCTAATGATATAGATTGCGAGACTGTTTATCCCCTAGCATTGTTTTGCTTGTTTTAGGCCACTATGGTAGCTTCACTTGTGATAAACTATAGTGTGTGCGTGCACAGTCAGTGTTATCAATTTAGGTTATATGAGACAGTGAATTGGTAGACTCTCAAGGCATGTGTTTTGATTGTTTTTTAAAAGGTGAGTGGCATACTTCATAATTTTAGCTCGAACATCATTAAAACAACAATTAAGATACATATTGCACACTTCTACCAGTTAAATGCAGCAAGTTTTCACATTATTATTATTCTTGTTGTAAATTTTTCAAGTTGGTCAAAAGGTTCAATTCATTCCAACGAGTTAAACTATTTATTAATTTATTATTTTAACCTGAACATTTGCGGAGTCAATTTTCCTGGGATATTAAACTGTGTATTGTTCACACTTATCTGTAATTTTCCAGAGCATTCTATACATTCCCATATACCTTTTTGTATTGTTAAGGTGTGGGTGATGCAATCACTTGCATTTTTTGAGTGTCTTATTTCAAGGAAGAGTCCTTGACTAAAAGATTTTTTTATTCAGTGAATGACATGAAGAATGCTGCACCCTGTGTTGCAAGCTACATGCTGTTTGATCCTGATGATGAGGTGATGAAGCAGAACATGGTTTACTATCAGTACCACAAAGAGAAGTGGGGACTTGCTGACACAGATTTCCAGCCAAGGGCTGTAAGTATATTTTGAGGTACAACTGTAGGACAAGTGTTCTGTATGTACAGTATGTTAATTTTTTTATTAAGTGCAATAGAACATGCAGATAAGTCTATAAAGTTTCCCTTTGCCTTATTTTCTCAGAGATACTAGTGTGGTACGAGATAAAAGATATAAAATTGTATGCAATGAGAGAAAAAAGAAGCATAACACTTATCACCCCTTTCAAATATCAGAATAGAAAAGAAAACTGCCATTTCAATTGTTGTGCTCTGTCTATTTTGGTTCAAAGAAATTAACAATTAATTTATTGGAATTTTCAGGACTGATTTCAATCTGAATTTGCTTGCCAGATTTATAATTTATACTGTGTTTATACTTACTTTATTTATACTTTATATGAGTGTTCTGGACAAGTCGCATCAGTACAACATTACTCAATTTGATCATTCTAAACAATGATAAAAGATTTCAATATTTTATATGTACTTCTAAAGTAGCAACTTGTAAATTTTAATTTTTGATCCAGCCTTTTTCTTATTTTAGCCCACAATTCATGGTTTCAGAGTCAGCACTGGATGTAACCTCTGTAAAACATTTAATGCATGTGCCAGATGCATTCATTCTTTCACTGAAATTCATTAAATTCCATACCTAATACAGAACAATTCATAATTTGAACTTGGTTTTATCACTTTACTTACAGCTCTAAATTTAGTTGAATGCTTGCTGTTTCTACTTCAGATGACAGACTGTCTCCCCCAAAATGGGGCTTTTCACATCCATTTTCTTGGTTTAAATCTTGTTTCCTTCTTGAATTTAGCATGGTTTTTGCTTTCAGGCTGTAAAGTAAAAGTGCATTTTCTTTTGATCTTGTGTGTAGTGCCAAATTTAGCTTCTTCCAAGCTTTGAGGCTGGAATCTTAGGAGTAGGGTATGAGAACCATTTTACTTCTTATTGAAGTGCAGAGATGTATTGTTTTTTTAATTCAGAATATTGAATATGCCCATACAGGATGCAACTATTCCAATAAATGCAAATTAATGCTGTATAGAGAAAAAATGCATTATTATAAAAATTTCTTGTCATGCATTGTAGATGCCCTGGCTATGTGTTTTGTGCTAGTTGCCTAAAAAAATGTAGCACAAGATGTAGTTCTTTCCAGAGATATTCAATAAACAAATGTCTAGATATCATTTGGTGTAGTACTTCAGTAGGGCTTTCTCATCCTAGATGTTTCACTTTGTTTTAGTGGGTCATTATTTTTAAGTCCTAAGATAGAAGAGCATTCTGGCTTATGGATCTATGCTTGTAACAGGAAGGCTAATGGTTCAAATCCCGGCAGTACCAGAAGGAATACTACTCTGTTTAGGACCTTAAGCAAGGCCCTTAATCTGCAGTTGCTCCAAGGGCACTGTACGAATGAATTATCCTGCACTCTGACCTCATCTCGGTGTCTTTGGAGAGTAAGTTGGAGTATGTGGAAACATGACAAATTCCTAATGTAAGAAATTGTGTATGGCAAGTAAAGTGAATTCTAATCTTCAGATCACCAACGTCTGGAGCTATGCCATCAATGATACAGTATTCAGTACCATTCTTTGTAAGTAAACTTTACAGATTACAGTGTTGGGTATGAACATCCATCCATCCATTATCCAACCCGCTATATCCTAACCACAGGGTCACAGGGGTCTGCTGGAGCCAATCCCAGCCAATACAGGGCACAAGGCAGGAAACAAAACCTGAGCAGGGCGCCAGCCCACCGCAGGGCGCACACACACACACACACACGCACACACTAGGAACAATTTAGAATTGCCAGTGCACCTAACCTGCATGTCTTTGGATAATATTGTAAAGAACTGTGCAGTGGAAATGTCACAGGTAACCCAAGAAAATTATTTTTAAAGCTAGTTATCTGGGTAGAATGTGTTTTATTTACTTAAGAAAACACTATGTAACATCACAGTAAATTTGTAACAAACCCTGAAACTGGACAGATTAGTTTGAGATTTTTTTTTTCTTTCAAGAGAAATGTTTGAGTTTATAGATGGCGTGAAAGACTTAAGACCATGCCTAAACTCTCTTTGCAAATGCCACAAAGTTAACAGACAAATCACAGAAATTAAAGAATTAAATGAACTACATTATAAAAAATAAATATATATCCAAAATACAAACAACCCCTCACAAGACTTTCCATGATGCAAGATAACAGTCTCCTGTATAAACGGTTCATATTCCCATCTCCACAGTAACTTCGAGATGTGTAAAAGCTAAATTTGGTGTAAAGTCAAGCACATTTTCACAGTTGCCTAACACCATGCATATGCAAATTTCTGCTTGGTTTTGCAAATGGGCAGCACCCAGCGTCAGTGCAGTGCTACTGTTTCTGTATGGTGTCCCTTTTCTTTTTCAGATTTGCATTAATGATGCAGGATTTATCAAATACACTGAAATGAATTGCACATTGTTTACAAATTTAATTCACTTGATTGTAATCATTCTGTAACAATATAATGGAGCACAGAATGGCCAGACTTTTCCAACTACCAAAGCTGCTTTAGCATTGTTAGAAGATATCGCAAATGGAAGAATTAGAAGAGGGTGCATTTTTATAGATTATGATGATGATGACTGGCTTCTAAGTCAATTTCAATTTCCAAGAGTTCTATTGGAGCTGTGTGCTGAACTGGCTCAGGCTGAACAAAGGCAGACTTTATGGAATTGTGCTCTACCTGCTCCTTTACAAGTTACATCCACTCTCGGGTTTTTAGCCACAGGAAATTTTCAGTGTAAACCTGCTGACAACCAGGTATTTCACAAACATCACTGCATAGCATCATGCCTGCTGTATAGGGAGGGATTATTCACTTATCATCCAGATATGTAGGATTTTCTTACGCTGTGGTTGAACTTGGAAACATCAAAGTGCAATTGTTAGCAATGTCTGATTTTCCAAATGTAATCATAGAGGTCGTCTGCACACACGTCCAGCGCTACTGCAATAGCAACAAGTTAACATCAGCCAGGGATGAATCACAATTAACTGGCATTCCATCATCTACAGCAGGAGAGCCTATACGAACGGCAACTCCGCACAGTCACAGGTGATTTTTTTGATGTAATGTAGTAAAAGGCAATCAGTCCTTTTAAGGATAGCGAGTCAAGTCAAAGAGCCATGTAAAGAGCAGAGAATCTATCTGTTGTTGAAGCTACACCATAAAGGCACCTTCAGGGAATGAAAGTATTTTCACTCTAATGTGCTACTCTGTAGTCCACCAAATGTGTGTTGCATTGTGCAACCATGTAGTATTCTGCATGATGTGGCACACATTTGCAGCTTACCCATACCAGACGAGAGACATGGTATGATTAACCTGACTCAGACCATTAAAAAATTAGCCAAATCAGACAGCATTACAACTTCGTTTGAATGTAATTAGCAGAATGTAAAAACAGGTAATCAGATGTAGCATTTATTTTTTAACCAATTCTTTTAATTTGTGGTCAGTATCGCATAGTACAGCCCTTGTATTCCTTAGTTCATTGGCCATATCTCCTACAGCATCCACCATTACATTTTGTGACTCCAGAACAGCGTCCGTCAGCACACGACCAGATGGTCGCCTGGCAGTTTCTGAGGCAGAGGTGTGTGAGCAGCCAGCGCCCAAAAATGTGCTGGGCACAACAGCACCATCACCGCCTAGAGTCGCATCCTTGGCACAGCATTACACATGAGTCCACAAGGTGTCCTTCACTAAACTTAGAAGAACTTCTTTGTTTGTTCTAATTCCTGAGTTGTCTAGCTTAAGAACTCACTATCCCCTGTCTTGTCTTTCTTTGAATAGGTTTAAGTTATTGACGTTTTAATATACTGTTCAATTCAGACTGAGAGGAGAAATGTAGTCTAAGAGCAGGAATATCACTTGTGACCTCATAATAATCTTTAAATTTAAATAGTGCTTTTCTCACTACCCAACGTGCTTTTCATAGTGCGTGAGGAGCCACTTCAACCACCACTAATGTGTAGCATCCACCTGGATGATGCGATTAAAGCCATTTTTGCACCACTACGCTAACTACACATTTGCTATTAGATGGTGAAGTGATGAGAGGGAGACAATGAGCCAATTATAGGTGGGAGGATTAGGGGGGCAGAATTACTAGGCTATGGAGGGCAGTTTAGCCTGGACATCAGGATACACCCTGTTCTTTGCAAAGGATGCCCAGGAATCTTTTATGACCACAATGAGTCAGGACCTTTTGGTTTTACATCTCATCCTAAGGACAGCGACATTTTACAGCATGGTTTCCCCATCACTGCACTGGGGCATTGGGATCCACATTCAGACCACAGAGTAAGTGCCCCCTGCTGGGCTCGCCAACACCTCTTCCAGCAGCATGTCATGCTTTTCCTTTATATGGTCTCCCATCCAAGTACTGGCTGGGCCTAAACATGCTTAACATCAGGTGGAGGACCATCTGAAGTGCATTTGGTATGGTTGCTGATGCTCATCCTACCAAGAGCTGAGTGTAGTCGGCATTTCCACTATTTATCTGTTTGTTTCTTTATTGAGGTCCCTGAAGTAGGAGGCAGTTGTCATCTTCAGGGTCCAGTTCAGTCACTCATTAGGACTGGTCTGAGTTGGTAGTGCTGGTCTTATATATCACTTCTTCCTATCTCTAAAACTCTTCTAACACTAAGCTCCTAATGTGTGGATCCCTGTTGAAAACCATAGATTTCAGTATCCCCAGCACGTATAGGTCTTAGCCCTGAGTAACATAAGAGAGTTCTTTCTGATCTTGGTGGGTGGAAATGGTCCTATCAGGTGAGCTCCTAACAAAGTTTTTAATGAGGGTCTTAGTCCTTTCTGAGGACATTATGGAAAAACAATCTTGAAAATATATACTTAAGAATCAGGGCCTTAGTGACAAATGATTGGTATTTATTGGTTCAAGCTTAGCTGAAAAAAGTGGTGCAGCATGTCTTGAAGTTCCTGAAAGTTAGTGATCCTTATTTTCACCACAGCTCTTCCTTACTTGCAGATACACTCACCTAAAGGATTATTAGGAACACCATACTAATACGGTGTTTGACCCCCTTTCGTCTTCAGAACTGCCTTAATTCTACGTGGCATTGATTCAACAAGGTGCTGAAAGCATTCTTTAGAAATGTTGGCCCATATTGATAGGATAGCATCTTGAAGTTGATGGAGATTTGTGGGATGCACATCCAGGGCACGAAGCTCCCGTTCCACCACATCCCAAAGATGCTCTATTGGGTTGAGATCTGGTGACTGTGGGGGCCGTTTTAGTACAGTGAACTCATTGTCATGTTCAAGAAACCAATTTGAAATGATTCGAGCTTTGTGACATGGTGCATTATCCTGCTGGAAGTAGCCATCAGAGGATGGGTACATGGTGGTCATGAAGGGATGTACATGGTCAGAAACAATGCTCAGGTAGCCCGTGGCATTTAAACGATGCCCAATTGGCACTAAGGGGCCTAAAGTGTGCCAAGAAAACATCCCCCACACCATTACACCACCACCACCAGCCTGCACAGTGGTAACAAGGCATGATGGATCCATGTTCTCATTCTGTTTACGCCAAATTCTGACTCTACCATTTGAATTTCTCAACAGAAATCGAGACTCATCAGACCAGGCAACATTTTTCCAGTCTTCAACTGTCCAATTTTGGTGAGCTCGTGCAAATTGTAGCCTCTTTTTCCTATTTGTAGTGGAGATGAGTGGTACCCGGTGGGGTCTTCTGCTGTTGTAGCCCATCCGCCTCAAGGTTGTGCGTGTTGTGGCTTCACAAATGCTTTGCTGCATACCTCGGTTGTAACGAGTGGTTATTTCAGTCAAAGTTGCTCTTCTATCAGCTTGAATCAGTCGGCCCATTCTCCTCTGACCTCTAGCATCAACAAGGCATTTTCGCCCACAGGACTGCCTTATACTGGATGTTTTTCCCTTTTCACACCATTCTTTGTAAACCCTAGAAATGGTTGTGCGTGAAAATCCCAGTAACTGAGCAGATTGTGAAATACTCAGACCGGCCCGTCTGGCACCAACAACCATGCCACGCTCAAAATTGCTTAAATCACCTTTCTTTCCCATTGTGACATTCAGTTTGGAGTTCAGGAGATTGTCTTGACCAGGACCACACCCCTAAATGCATTGAAGCAACTGCCATGTGATTGGTTGATTAGATAATTGCATTAATGAGAAATTGAACAGGTGTTCCTAATAATCCTTTAGGTGAGTGTAAATAGGATTGGTGGACAGAGCTCAAAATATGTCTTGCAAGTAAAGGGGTAGGTCAAGCTAAAAATTTGATGCTATGGCAACATGAAGTTGTAGTGGCTCCTAAACAAGGAGCGCGATGTGATAGTATTTTTCACTTTCTCATTTATTGAATGATTCTCTTTGTTCTTGATTTTAATTATATGCAACTCTTTTTTGTTCTCCCACCCCCAAAACGTTCATTATCAGCTCTTGCCACTCTTTCTATAGCAATCTAAAGTTCAACATTCTTGAATAGATAATTTGCTTTTCTGCCTTGCCATTATAACTGATTGCGTTGAAGGGTGATTTAGCACTGAGAGTGTGACGGAGTGGTACGGAGAGAGGATGTGAGCAGTAGAAATAACGATTAGGTGAGCAGTGTGGAGGGGAGTGGTCAAGGCTAAATATTGTGGACAAGACGGAAAACTATTTTAATATATTAGAAAGAAATCATCCTGCAAAATCTTACATTTTAATCTAGTTTAATTACAGGACTTTGCTTTCCTCCACCTGAGCACTTAGGCTACTAATATTTAATGAGTCATCTACTGAAACAAACGTGTGTATATACCTTCGTAGTGACTATAGTGACCTTAGACAAGAATAATAAAAAGGAGTAACAATGAAGACAAGTAAATGTCAGGTTCTTCAAATACATCTGTGATAACTTGAACACCACTGCTGGAAAATATGGTTTGATGTGCTACAGCTCAGGGACTATAGACTGTATTATACAAAACTGTGATGCTTATGTCTGTAATAGTGTGTTATCTTAGCCATTTTCTATAACCACGCCACAAGGCATCCCTATATTTGTAGTCACCATCCAATACGCCCATTTATTTGTTTGAATCAGGTGTGTTGTTGGTGACATTTAAAAAATAAATTGAATGACTGAGTTGTCTTTAGAAAAAATTTGGAAACCAATCTATGGTGTTCCTCTAATTTTCAAGGGGTGGGAGGAGGACAAAAAATTCTTATTTTTATATTATTGTATCCTTATTTATCTGTATTTATTCTAATGTTTTTTCACAAGCTGATGAACTTGCAGAAAAAGTAGCTTTACAAATAATCTTGGGCTCTGAGGCCAGAGATTGTTGCTGATTCGAATCCCTTAAATGCCAGAAGTGATTCCACTCCATTGGACACTTGAGCAAGACGCTTAACCTGTAATTGCTCTGCCCGGTGTATGACGTTAACCTGCATCCAGCCCAGCGAGCAAATCCTCCAACTTGTAGGGAAAATTGGATTGGCACTCCAGCCACTGTAGAAAACCTTTGAACAAGTGTGGTGCTGAGGTGTCACCCGTTGCACAGCTGTGCTTGGGTCCTGTTTTGGGATCCTGAGGTGGTTTGTTGTGTAGTGGGTGCGGAAACACACTGTATCAGTGCATGCTCCCAACCTCTCCCTGTTGGTCATTGAAACTTTCTAGTATAAGCTATCTTTAAAGTGAGCATTAGGCATTCTGTTATGAGAATATAGTTATGTGTGTGTGTTAAATATGTTATGAGCAGTTGGGGAGTAATTTAGTACGTTTGTCTTTGTTTTATTTGTTTGAACATCACCAATAAATTCTATTCAGTTGAAATTGTTACAGCAAAAAAGCAAACTTCTGAAAATGATACTCCACAGTCACTGTCCAAATAATAATTTTCCATAGGTATATATCCTGTCATTTGATTTCTGAGCAGTGACTTCCTTACTTTTGTTCTCCATATTGTGAGGTGGCAACATGTCAATGAGAGCTAAATAACTAAATCATCTATTTAATTTCTGTAACTGATTCTCCTTCTCTTCATTTAAACGTTCCTGTTACACTCATCACAGGAAGCAGTCCGCTATCATAATCAGACTACAATGCAGATGAAGTTGCTCAAATTTGCCCAGACTCGTTTGGACGATGATGATGAGGTAAGTAGGGAGAGTGACTGATGGGGAAATTTCTAATGTCAAAATGAGATCTATTCTGATTTTTAGAGCTTGCTATTAAAGGTACAATTTAAAATGAATAAGTCATCATTTTAAACAAGCATGGATACAGTTTTTGCTTTAAAGCACAGAGGGCTACTGGATTTGAACCATTGCTTCTCTGCTTTCAAGTCCAGTTCAGTGAAGCACCCTACTTAGTTTGCTCATGGAACTTAGTGCTGTATTTAAATAGAATCTGTACATTTATTGTTAAATGATAAATATGCCATAAAGGTACTTCACTTGTAACAGTCCTTATAGACATTGGGTTACTTTTTCAGAAAATTACCTTGGGTTACTCTTAAGCACTATAAAAATCTTGCTGTGAAAGAACAAGAGAACTGTAATTGAATTGACATCAATAAAACCAACATACCACTGTTTCAGTTTAATTTCACTTAACGTTACATTTTTGAATTCATCTGTAGCAGGTAATTTTTTGTTTAACCTTTTTATCTACAGTAATTCAGCATTTTGGGAAAACTGCAGAGGTGTATACCATTTATAAAAGGATGAGTAGCTAGAACTGTTAGCCAATTAGAGTGCCAGGTGGAGTTTAATGACTGCTTCCATGCACCTTACTGAGGAACATATTGTGGGTTGGTGCTGCCAGAATCAGATGTTGGAAAAAATTGAGTAGCATTAACTATGTTTTACATGATGTGCATTTCAAAACCAGTTTTGTCAGTGAATATTGGATGATGAGAATTAATTTGTTATTTTTATAACTCTTAATTCCAATGTTAGAACAACCATGTTGTTTACCCATATTAACTTTGCTTGAACACATGATAATTCCAGAGAAGTATTAGGAGGTCCATTCCAATCACTCAGCTCCTATAGGCCATGATATTAGGTCACTAGACAACTCATTACACAAATCAAGCAAAATAAAAATAAAGAAGCAGACCACCCAGAATGCCAGCCATCCGCAACAAACTCTGCAATTTCATATTAAAAACACTCCGATATTCCTGTCGGCGTAACTGTGAAAGAGAAACATGAATAACTCCATTTTAGCAGTGATATGTGAGTTATTGGTAAATACAGTACTTTAAAGAGCTGTCAAGACTGATATACATTGGCTTGCTGCATTGTTCTACTCTGACACAGTGCTACAGTTCAACCAGCCAGTAACATTGTATTACCTGTAGGTGGTGCCCTTTCCACTTTCTTTCATATAAAAAGGGTTTTAGCATTCACCTCAAATTTTAGTTTTAGCTATCATATACAGCTCTGTCCAATTTTCAACTTGAATTGAAAGACCAAAATTACACTCATTGTTTATTTTATAGTAAATGTAACCTATATTTGTTATTGATGAAACCATAATAAAGTATCTATCTATCTATCTAAAATTAACTTCATTATTCAAATGTATTCACACAATCTGTGTACTAAAATTAACTGTTTGTCATTAAACTAATTCACAGATTCCAACTATGATATAGTGCAGCTCCTTATAAAATAATAATTTTGGAGGTGGGTGTTCAGTGTCTTTATGCTTTATTCTCTAAGCAGTTGGAAATGAAATATGCAACTGCAAGCACTCCTCTAAGTTACTCAAGACCCTCTGCATGTGATCCACACCCTCAGCCAGCACTGACATTTTAATTTCTGAAGGCTTCAGGATAAATGCTTCTAGATACAGTATGTAATTGTCTCAGCAATAGAATTACAGATTGTGCTGCCCTAGAATACATCTCAAATGATGCATTGTAATAGTTTTCATTTCACTAGGCAGTACTGAATGCAAGAAACTGAACTGAGTCTCGCAGGATTGTGGATTAAATAATAGTTGTCTTTATCATTATTAAATATTTTTTTTCTTTCTGTTTTTGGATTCTTGCTCATTTCTGATATATTTTGGTGACTACTAACCACTTTACAGCGTTTATAATGTGGTGTTGGTTTTCTGTGGTTAAAACAGGCTTCTTTCAACATGGCTTCAATTCTTATTCCTAAGTACACAACCAGATTGACCTCATTTTCAGAATATTTTGACAATTGAAAGCATGTTGTCATGATAGAATGCTTTAAGCAGTTATCCTTGATGTAGCTGACAACATAAAGATCAGTTCAAGGCAGCATCTGTGATTTACAGTTTGTGTATATAGTTCCTATAATGTTCTGCATTCTTATAACTTGAAATGCCATTGTTAAATTGTACAGCAAGATAGTGGCAAGGTTTTATTGAATGAAGGCCTCCTCTTCTTACACCCCAACCTTTTTATTTCCTTTTCAAGCAGCACATTCTTATTTGATTTCCTGCCTTTTCTCACCTAGATGGAAGTTCTGGAATATCTTGATGAGCTTTTGGATGCGGAGGGTGACAGTTAAGATTCAGAGCGGGCCATGTATTTTTCCCCTAGTCTTTGTATCTGATCAGGACTTCTCCCAGAAATGTGCCTCTGTGCAAGGAAGCAATTATAGGAATGGCATCAGCCATCCTACTAGCGGGACCTTGCCACACTCTACTTGTCAGTTCTTTGCTTGGTGCTACAGAATGTGAAGCAAGAAACCCAATTATAGACCATGTGACAGGCCAGATTGCCAAAGCAGACGTCTGGTAATGGGAAGCAGTGTGCATTTGGGACAAAAGTCAGAGTTACTCTTAAGTCAGCACTTTGCACATTGGACTAAATGTGACGGACTTGGGAATCCTGGAGCCGACTTGAGTGGTACACATGGATTAGTTACTGTGTGCCCCACCATGCCTTTGCATCCATCTAGCTGGATCCTTTGACTCTCTGTGCATGTGATACTTCAACAACAAATTTTGTCAAGAACAGAGAATTGCAGGAGTGTTCTGACAGATTAGTCATACAACTAAGTATTCAGTTTGTCTTATGAATGCTCCTGTTCCTCATTGGTATGAGTTACTCTGTATTAGTCTCAATTTATAAAAGTGCCTTAGACGTGTGACTCCTCCTTTTGCTGCACTAGAGCAGTGGATGTTTGCAAAGATGTTGATTACAATGTTACACCCCATTTTTTTAGTCTCTTTAGCAGACCTACTTTAACAGTAGGCATAACTTATTGCTGTGATCCCCTGTCCATCACCCATGATCCATTTGGGTTCATATCTGCTTCTAGTCTGCTTTGCCCGAGTTTGATAGGAATGTATTGTTTACATTAGAAGCATAATAGTAGTCACTGCACTGAGAGAGTCAAAGCAGAACACAAAGGCCTCCAGATCATTTTTCATTTTTCTCATTTGCTGTAATAATATTGTACTTGTTGTCCTAACCTTGTACATATTTTCTTTTTGAGTTTTCCCTACCAGCCAGCTTGGTCTTGGTGAGTTTTTAAAATAAACCTATTTATAACGATATTGCCTCCCTTGATTTTTATACTGAAAGCATTCTGCTGCTATGTCACATTTAAAGAGATGTATAAGATACACTCCTGAATTCTGACACTTAGCAAAGGTTAAAGCTTCACAGTTGGAACTGTGGACCAGTCCCAAGTGTCCTTGTATGATGATACTACTCTCTGAGAATGGACATAAGTTCTGGAACTGAACTGGGTTTCTCTAAAAGCTTTTTCTGTTAAATATATGTAGGAAGGACATAGAAAGGGCGATGATGGCGAAGGTGGAAGATGAGCGATTCAGTAGTGAGGTGGGTTGAGATGTTCCAGTCACTTTGAAAAGGGTACAGGTAAATCTTCCCAGGTTCAAGTGCTAAAGCAGGGATAAAACAGACAACATGGCTTTTGATGGGAATAAAATCCCAAATGCTACAATTGAAGCTGCAGTGATGCAAATGCGAAGGGCGAGGCAGCAAACCAAATTTGGAAACATATTATTAGACCCAAAAAAAACCCATGTAATGCTTTGTTTACTGGGTGTGGAGATTCTAAACCGTGCAGCCAGATGCTGGAGCCAGGAAAACATTTACTCATTTAATAATATTTGAACATTGCACCTCCATGCTGTTTGTAGCAGAAATGTGTGAAAAGCCCCATAAAAATTACTTAACTTGGCTGTCAGTTGTTGGGGAGCTGCCATGGACTAAGAAGAGAGCAGCTGGACCAAGACAGAATGTCCTTCAGATGCAGCTTAAATGTTTTCATTCAAATTTTTTTTCTTTGGACCTTTTGAAGTAGCTCATCTTTAAATTGCAATTTAATTATGTTATTTCATTGTATTCTACTATACTTAGTTCTCAGTTTAAAACACGGCCAAACATTTCTGAGGCACAAACTGGATTCACTGTTCTTTTAACAAACCTTGTCTTCTCTGAACACACGATGATGCCAATCTCTTCCACCCCTCAAAGCGGTCTCCTTTTCAGGACTGATGTGATCTCATGTTCTTATCTACACAAATGATGATTATCTTGAATGGTACATGGTGATCATGTCTTGCCTACTAAATGATGTGTCTCCAGATATTTTTGAGAGTTTCTTTAAAACTGAAGAAACATAACCTTATGCTTCACACTTTATGTTGCAAGTTTAGTTATTTTCTTTGCACAGTCATTCCTACTAGTTTGTCAGAGTTTGACTTGTGTATCTTTGCTCCAATTCAAATATGATTCTGCTATTTACACTGCTTACTGCAAAGGGTGAAAGGGAGTGGTGGACAGGAGGCTGACTGAATGGCATTTTTTTTAAAATCAAAATGTTTTTTGTGTATGAATTATACTTTCTACAGTGATGTTATAGTGATGCATGTTACAGTATATTTTCTAGTTGTAAAATTATGCAGACTGACTACTAAAAGTGAGAACAAAAAAGTACTGGGTTCTCTGTAATGTTTGCTAAAGTATATTTTTATGTAATCTGAAATTCATAATCATTTTCATAACTTGAAAAAGTTTTACGGTTGTGAGGAAAACACAGTTTTTAGTCTGGTTCTTTTTTTCTATATTTTGTTGGCTGCTGATGTCACTATTACAAGAAAGGTCATCACAAATATAATTAAGCTCAGGTTAGTAAAGTAATAAGTCAGTCCTAATATATTCACTACATTACTACAAATTTTAATTGCATTAGGAGAGTGATAGAGTGTGTTGGGGTGAGGTTTTGAACAGCAACAAATCAAGAATTCCTACACCCCTGTACGTCTGAATCAAACTGTGCAGCTCTTATCCCAATTTGAGTTAGTAAGTACCAGCGGTATATGAGGTTTTCCTCGGTTTAGACTGAATTTTTCTATCCACAGTGTTGCTAATGTCCATGCATATGTTTTTCGTTGTTGGTCAGTTGGACTTTACAAATGCTTTCTGATGATTGCATCTTTCTTCTTACACTGGACATACTCGGAAACATAATTCCTGTTGTAACAGCCACCAGCAGCCTATGAAGCAGTGAAAAATCCAAGTGAAAACCATGCTTTCCTGTTGATCCCTGGATATTTTTCTGGGTAAGAAAATGATGATGAAATTCATTTAAATGATTCCTTAAATATGTTAAAAAGTATTAGATGCCTTCCAGATAATTCACAAGATACACCACAAAATGACAAACATGCGTTAAATTAGGTACTCAAGTCTTTAATGAGAAAGCAAAATGGTGGAAACCTCCCACTGAGGTTCTGGTGGTGTCCAAATGCTAGGGCGAGTGCAACAGGTATAATTTCACTTAGGCACTGGTGTACTAGGAGTCTAAAAGTAACTGAGGTCACATGTATTTTTACTGATGAGAAATCCCAACTCCCTTAAAATAATGTAACCTAACATTCAAACTCATGCCCTTTTTTTTTTTTCTCTTTTTTTCCAGTACTCCCTTGAAATAGATAATTGTAATGACAACTCAAAATTACATTTAAAGTATCTTGAGAGACCCAACTCCCAACTGTTTGTATTTAAATGGGATCGCAAGAGACTGTACATCTGAAATGTAAAAGTGTGAACAGCAGGGCTCACCCTCACCTTCCAAAACAGTCTGTGAGTGTCATCATGGGAAAGGATAAGAGAGTTCTCCGGGATATAGAAGGGCTTATAGATGTCACTTGTTTATTTCATACCAAGGTTGCCCTAGTCCATGGTGGCATAGTTCATTACAAGTTTTATGTTAACCAGAGTTTAATAACTAACTTCTATTGAAATGTAGTTTTGCCATTTCATATATGTATTAATTTGGCACTGCCTAAAGCTTGCAGTCTAGGCCAGATATATATTTTTGCTTTGAAGTGCACTGTATCAGTCTTCCGCTTACTAATGGTTCTTTGTGAATGGCACAGAAGTGAATGAGAAATGGCCCTGCATCTGATATGTAGTTCGTTATACTGAACTTCTCAAACCCCAAAAGCATTCAGAGTTTAGATTAATGAGATTTACATTTCCTGGGTTTCTTAACTGTACTTAATGAGATTCCGGTTTGCAGGGGACTGCAGGATATCCCAGCAGCATCAGTCTGAAGGAATAAACCAACCCTGTGCAAAGTGATGGCTCGTCACAGGGCCTGCTCACACACATACCTGCAACTTACATTTACACATGGCCAATTTAGAACGAACGGGAATATGTGAGGAAAAAATCTAACCCAGACATATTAATAGCTGCAGTTTATGGGCCATTTTGCTAAATGCTAGATGAATGATATAGCAGACATGAAGACTGCTACTATGTTTTTTGTGATTATGTGTGCTTTGTCTAATTTATTTTTAAAACTTTAACATCATCACAATACTTGTAGTTAACCCCTCACTTCAGTTTATTTTTTTTGTAGGAAAACCTGGAAGGGGTACCTGCAAGAGTGTTTGTTTTCTGGCACTGAGTCTGTGCATGTTAGATTAAAAGAATGAGTATTGCAACACCTTCTATCTGAATTATCCATGTGATATATTTTTTTTTTTTCTTCTTTTCTACATTTGTTACCCACAGCGACATGTAAGCAATATGCCTGCCAGTGCTGTGGAGCAAATGGAAAGCAAATTAAGAGGCCCAGTGCCTCTGGTGCTAAGTGGCACAAGTCTTGATGTTTATTGCATAAAATCATGTACAAAAAAAACTAAGGTAAGCTTAAACCCCTGCCACCAGGAGACTGATCACCTCACCTCATTTTTATTTAATGAAGTTAGCCATGCACTTCTTTTCTCAAAGCAGATGGTGCAATCCATTTTTTGTCACATTCTACCTCAGATGGACATCTCCTTCACTTGAAATGAGAGTTCAGTTATAAGGCACACTGGAACTTAAGGTGAAAGTGCTGATGTCATTCTAGACAGAAACTATCCATTCACTCGTCAAAAGTTCTGCCTTGCTTTTTGTCACATCCCTCCTTCACCATGGCTGGCACACAATGTGAAAAATAACCCCTTCTCACCCAGGGCGGTTTGACTCATAGGCAGGCTTTGTTAAAGGTCATACTTTTTCACAAAATGATTTCAGGCAAGCAGTCCGTTAAAACAAAATGCTGGGTGAGCTGAAAGGTCCTTCCTCTGTCACGTGTGTGATGTAACCTCCAATAATCCCCCCTGTGTACGTATGTAGCGACACAGACTGCTTCCCTTAGGAGAAGTAGCAGACTGGACTGCCAGTCAAAGACTCTTCACTGAAACAACTGACGAGCAGCTTCCACACTAAAGTGAGGGTCTGGGCACATGGAAGAGAGCTAACATGCCGACTCTTGTCACACCTTGATGTGCAGTGGAATGATGCATTAATTTGACAGTCATGTCATGAGATTTCTGTTCCTTCAGCAATGTTGGCTAGATGCAGGCAGAAGGTACACTTGTATTTTAATGATGATTAAAAGATAACCATTTCTTTGTGCCTGTCATAGTACTGAACTATTACCTACCCTGGCTAAACTGGTCTGCTAGCATCTGCCCAAAGGGCATCAAAGACCAGAGGCAGGTTTTCTATTAGCAGGTCTCCTGCGCTAATGTGCTGGCTTCACTGAAAGCATTTTGTGAGCATGTGTGACCTCAAACAAGCCCTAAAGAAAGACAAGAGTGAGATCCTCGTCTGTGTGGCAGGAGTCTGCTGTCATTTGTGTTAAACATGCTGCTGTTGCATCTCCATCTGCTGGGGCTGTCGGCTCTGGTCCTTTCCATTCATTTTATAGACGGAGCTTTTCCTCTGCTTCCTTTTGTGACACCAGATGGCCAGAACTGAGGTGAGCACGAGCAAACAGATGACACTTAGAGCAATGGCGATGATGGGGCCTTTACGTGCCTTATCACATTGCTCTGCCAAACATGGTTCTTCTGTTGCAAGTGGCCTTTCCCCAGAAAGCCCGGTTAGGTTGCCCTTGTCGGCAAACTCCTTGAACTCTGAAAGGGTGCTGGTATCCTGCATCTGTGGGCAAGATGATGTTGGATATGGGCCACCTGCTGTCGGCAGTGACTTTCCTTCTGTTTGGAGAGTTGGAATCACTGCAGCAATCCTTAGAGTTGTAAGCAATGCGCTGGGTACTTGAGTGATGGTAGTATGTTCCTGCTGTACTGTGGGTGGGGAGCTTGAGCTTGGCACCTCAGCCTTGCTTATTTCTATCTGGATAAATTGATCTGTGGCTTCAGTCACTTCTTCACCAGCCTCTTGGGTCACTGCGTAGCCGTCCAGCCAGGTTTCATCAGTGCTGGCCGTTGTGCCATTGTGCAGTTCAGGAGGCTGGCTGACTGTTGCTTCTGCTCCCACATGCTCAGAACTAATAAATTTCACACCAGTTTGATTGTCTTCTACAAATAATAAGCCATCTTTCTTTGTTCCTATGTCCTCCCCTGCCTCAGGCGTGGGCTGTGAAGTGATCCAGAAAAGGTGCTTCTGACTGAGCAGAGAGATGGGAGAGTCTGTGGGAACTCCTGGTTCTGGCATAGCCTTGCCAGTGGAGTCCTCAAGCTCTTCTTCCTCACCAACCTTCCTGGACACACCTTCTCTTCTGTCAGTTGTGGACTTGTCTTCAGGGTGTGTAACCGTTATTGATTTTTCATCAGGGAACTTATCTTCATAGTCAATATGTGCCTCAGTCTCATCTGGAAAGAAGGCAGAATGAAATCATTCAGCATGTAAATATAAGTAGATGGCTGACTCCAGCAAACCCCCCGTGACCCTGTAGTTAGTATATAGTGGGTTGGATAATGGATGAATGGATGGAGAAGTATCTGCCCAGTGGAGTGTAATGGGGAGCTGAGCATTGCATCAGTGAAGCGTGATGTACTGTGAACTTAAACAATATTAGCAGAGTATGGGGACAGGCTCTTGGAATTTTGTCAAAGAAAAGCACTTAATACGGGGTATGTCACTAAAGTGGTTGACTGGTGTTTTCTGGAAAATGCCACAGGGCTGTGCTCCCTGCTTTACATGCTTTTGTCTGGGCCGGTAGGTACTTTTATCTGAGCAATAATGGAGAGTGTGAAAAGCACAACGCCAGTACTGGTGCACAACAGGGTGTTTTCAGGACAGAGAAGCCCATTCATCAAGTTTGAAAAAAATGTCCTTTGCCTCTCTCCTGGGCGTTTTTAGCGTGATTTAACACTGGCACTCAAATCAAGTTTCAACTTTCTCAGCCTTACAGAGCCCATGAAACCATCCAGGTTTCTACAGCTCAATGTGCTTGTGTTCGCATAAAAACACAGTGGTCTTTCATGAGCAGGGCCAGTGTGCCTCCGGTTTCCCTATGAAGTGTTTCCTAGCTTAACTTCCCACACATCGTTACCATATACAATATCAGTAACCTATATGGCTGTCCCTTTACGGGCAAATGAGGTGGAGTTAGGATGAGTCTAGTGTGATTTCAGGGAGCAGACAGTGCCAAATTGCACACCACCTTTTCAGTTACTCTGGATTTCCTGCTGTCCTTGCAAGTCCTCATGTTGGAATCATGTTGGGATGATTATCATTCAAAAGTCAGTCAGTCCATTGTGACTGCCTCTTAATAATTTTTATTCTGGCCACCTTGCATTGTTGCCCTATTCTGCTGGTCACGTGACAGCATCATAATGTCATTCATAGTGAAAGTCATTATATAAGGTAAGGAAGCAATCTAATAAATTCCAAGGCTGCATTACAAATATCAGTTTAAACTGTTGACCCGTTAATGATAATTAACAAAAAAATATATTTCAGAAACAGTCACAGCTTATGGGCATCACCAGCAGAATGTTAATGTATGCCAGGTAGGTACAGATTCCCAAAGCAATCAATTTATAATATTTATGGTGCTGTGAAAAAGTATTTGCCTCCTTTATTCAGTTTCAACCCAATTTATTTTTGTGTAGTGCTCTTCATTGAATACAGGCTTAGTATACTGTTAACAAGATAAAGGTAAATGGAAATTACAAATTTTTCATAAATTGCATAATGTACACATATAAAATTATGGTAAAAGCCCAATAAAATAAAGCAATATCAAACTGAGTAACATACATTCATCCTAAAAATGTGTTATTATTGTGAAGACTAAGGCGCTTCGCCCCTCTGCTCGCTTTGCTCGCCAAGGGTCTGTGATACGCGCCAGCAACTTCGCATCTCTGCCGCTCACGTTGTGAAGAGGGGGCTTGAATGCACCCCAAGGAGACGTGGTCGCTCCTCTGAAACCCCCTCTTAAACAATGATACAATTACCTCCTCATTACTCGATCAGCTGCTTGCTTGCTGCTGCTGCTGCCGTGCAGTGTGATCTACATCTCACCTGGCGCACTTCTGTCATATCACCTATGTCTATTTATTCAATCTCTTTTCACTTTTACCTTTTCATCAATATCACATTGAATTTTGATTTCGTGTTTGGAATTACATCGTGACAACACAACGTACAAGTGCCCGTGAGTGAATATCGTTTCTTTCTCTCCATAAGAAATGTGTCTGACAATAGTATTTACACAAATGAGAAATGATTTCTCTTGCAGGATTTCACTTTCACCAAACAACAAATCTTTTAATTCTCACGCATACATCTCTTCATTGGGAAGAAACACTACTTTTTTTTCCCTGATGGCAACAAAAATTATATGATCTACAAGTCACCAACTTAAATTTTAAATCCAAACAAAATATTCAATCTCTTTTCACTGTTATTTTACCTAGTAATAATTTCCGTTTGTTTGAGCTAATGCAATCTTTACTATCCTTTTTTTGAGAGCTTTGAATTTTCGTACTTCCATTATCTCTAACCTGCTCTGTGTGTGTACCATGTCAATGTTTTTGAATTCTTTACGATGTTCTACTTTGTCATCCACTCTTTTATTTCCGGCCCTGGGCGTGATTAAATCTCTTGGCACAAAGACTCGTCTTTCAGGATGTGAAAGTGTCTCTCTGAGAAATTTACGTATAGTCTCCTTCCAACCTTCCAAGATTTTTTTTTTTTATAATAGAGAGATAAAGCCTTTTGTCAAAGGAGGAGAGGAAAACAAAAACTCTAATCTGCAACATCTCCGGAAAAAATACAATTCTGTGGGGTGCCACTGTAGAAACTTTTTTCAGGAACCAGGGACTATTTTTAGAAACTCAGGAAGTTTTGTAGCATTCCCACAGCTGGAACTCAGATCACTTGTACTTCCTGGTAGGTACTGTAGTTCCTTGTACTTTGTTTTAGCTCCTACTCCAGAGTATGTAATGTTCGTTCAACCACGAACTATCACGAGTGGGGCTTGGGCAATGAATTGTGCTGATTGGTTGACCATCTTACAGATGTGTTAGTAGTTTGGACTTTGGAGAGTTATCAGTGAAGATGAAGCACCACACTTCGCACTGTATCATTCTTCATAGCTGCCCACTGCTGTATTGCACTACACATGAAATCAAAGCAATAAGTGGGGATAGGTATCCCCTGTTAATTCCCAAACTTGCCTCACTTTGCACTGTGTCACTCTTCTTTGCATGTCACATATTTTGCATAAAGGTTATAGTACCTATTGTGTGGTGGGACCACAAGTGACCCTGGGCCTACATCATACAGGAACTGGTTCCTGAAAATACATTTTCTGCAGTGGGAAAGCACTTATAGACAAAGTCAGACACAGTCATAGTCCTGGAGGCCTCAGCCAACTGGCTGCCCACACCTTACTGAGCAATCTACAATGAAGAAGACTGTTGCTGCCTAACTTTCCTAATCTACTAACAATGCTCATAGTTGAAAACATATTGGGGTTATAGCATGGTTTCTGTGATATATGATATACCGTATGTCTTTTAGTATTGCAGTTTTATTTTGCTGAAATATACTGTATGTTTCATTGTCATATTAAATAATCTCTTCTGTAATGCATAGATTTGGAGCAAGTGAAATTTTAATAAATAAAAAAAAATCATTTGTGCTGGTCCATCAAAAAAGGACAGAAGATACTTTCATCTGTGGATTCTAAGTTTCTTCGATTATTTCTTATATGTGATACTGAAAGTTGTCAGGTCTTCAACCAAAATCTGTCATTAGATAAATACACCTAAGTGGACAAATAACAATTTTTTTAACTTATTTCATTTATTTAATTGACAAAGTTATCCCAAACCAACTGTCACTGTGTGAGAAAGTGATCCCCCACTAAATGCAGTACATCAACCAAGGTAAAGGGATTGTTGCAGCCATATGATTGAGCATACACAGGACTTGATTATAGCCAGCTCTACTCAATATAACCCTTGCTTATTTTGACCCTTTCCGTGTGGATCAAGTTGCCAGAGCAAAGTTTCAACAAATGCATAATTCCTTGACTGAAGAAAACTTATGAAGAGACCAGGAAAAAAGCTGTGGATAGGGCTAAAAAGTCATTTTCAAGAGTCAAGGACTCAACCAAACCACAGTGATCTCCACAGAAACACTCTGAACAGTAGAGAATTTTCCCATGAGTGGGCAGTCTGCTACTACAATTACCTCGGGATTGCATCAAAGATACAAAAAAATCAAATGTGCTGCAAGTTTCTTTCTCCTCTACAAGTGTCACTGTTCAAGACTCCACAATCAGAAAGACACTAAAGACAGTAAAATGGGTTTCATTGGAGAGGAGCAGGACAGAACACGGTTCTAAGAAGAACGTAAATGCTTATCTCTTATTTGCCAGGAAGCACCTGGATAACCATAAGCCTTTTGAGAGACTGTTCTGTGGACAGATGAAATAAAAGTGAAACTTGTTGGACAACATGGGACCAGTTGTGTCCGGCGCAAAGCAAACACATTATTCTCCAGTAAGAGCATCATGCTACAGTCAAACATGATGGTGTAATAACTTAGAACCTGGATGACTTACTATAATTGAAGGAGCCATTAATTCTGTTCTGTAGTAGAAAATTCTTAAGGTTATCTTGTCTTCCATCCGTGAACTAAAGCTAACGTGTGTTTGGAAGATACAGCAAGACACAAAATCAAGTCCACATAAAAATGGCTGAAAAGAAGCAAAATATACATTTTGGACTGGCGTAATCAAAGTCCAGACCAAATCCCAATATAGATAATGTAGCAATGTCTCTGAATTTAAGTAGCCCTACGTGGAATAGTGGGCTGAAATCCATATACAGTGGTGTGAAGACTTGATGTTGAATTATAGAAAGTGTATGGTTGAAGTAAAGGTACCACATCTGAATATTTAGTGTATAGGAGCAATTATGCTATCACAGTGTCAGTTGAAGTTGGATAATTCTGTTCATTTAAATAAATGACATAAGTGCAGAAAATGTGTTATTTGTGCATGTACTGTAGTTGCTGTTTATCTGATATTAGATTCTAAAAACATTCAGTGTCAGAAATTAGCAATAACAGAGAAAATCTGAAAAGGGGCAAATATGTTTTCACTGCACTGTATATAATTCATGTCGGGGCTGTGGGAGCTAAATGTGGTCCCCACCTTTGGCAGATTGATGTTGATGCACTCTGCCTGACACTAGATCTTTGCTGGCACTGTAGGCACATTACAACCACTAAAATGCACTAAAGTATTTATTTTTCATAATGAATTTCACAGTCAACACTACCCCAGTGGAGGGCACAAAATTCTGACCAGCCCCAATGCAAACTAAAACAGGAGAGAAAATTTGAACAGAATATTTGAACTTTGTAAACGGCATAGCACAGGGCATTCAGAGTCCCAAAGGCAGTTAATATAAAGAAAACAATTGATGGCAAGGTTGACAGGATTTGTAATTTGTCTTCAGGGTTGTATACTGTATATTTCTAATTATTGCATTTATTTTTTAGTTCAGGGCATCTTTGAATGTTCTCAGAAAAGAAGGCAGTTCAATCTTTTGAGCCCCTATAGCCTGGTTCTTGGCAGTGTAGCCTTGCAATTCCACCAGAGGAGTATAATATGACACCTCAGTTCTGAATGATCTCATTTGAGATCTCTTTGACACAATGATGTGCGTTAAAACTTCAAATGCTTTTTACCTTACTTAACCTTGAGTCACCACTTCTTAAAGCATCTCATTATCAACTTTCATTGCAGTTCTGTTTCCAGTTGGGAAACAGGACTAATGAAATTGCCTGTTTTCACTTTCAGGAAAAGTGCTCACCTTTGACACAAGCCTGGACCAAGCCGTACCATTCCCCACAGCTGTCACATTGCAATGAGAAGGCGTTGTGATAGTTTGCCATGACGTATCCCTGTGTACAGACATACAAAAGCTCATCTCCCATTTCAAAGCCAGTATGTCCTTGCAGAGCAGTATGGGGGAAGGAGGGTGGGTCTCCACATGGCTTATCTACAAAGATACAAATTTCAGCAAGTTATTGCATAGTGCTTGTTCAATATTAAAAACATAGTTTTCCAAAGATAAGGCTTCCTTAAAGATCAAAGCAATAAGAGACTAAAATTGCTACAATTTTTGCTTAGGAAGGGATTTTTGAACCCACAGGCTTAAGGATATAATTCATTACCTGTAGAAGGAACACTGCCTGCCACATACAGAAAGTTGGAAGGTCCGGAGGCTGCCCTCTACTTTTAACTGAGCCTAGATTTTCTTGAGTTCTTTATTTTATGTGGTGCCATTTGGGGCATCAGTGTAGGAGACTTTTAAGGCCGAGTGTTTTCTGTCAATTTCTCTCATGTACAATAGTCATATGTTTCAACCATCTTTAAACAATATAGCATTACTTTCATAGAAGTCAATGGTATCTGAATATTAAGAGACATTTATATTACGAACTAGAGGGCTTTGCCCCCTGCTAGCTTCGCTCGCCAAAACCCCCCGCCTTTGCTAAGCGCCATTGTGAAGAAGGGGGCTGAACGCACTCCAAGGAGATGTGGTCGCTCCTCTGAACCCCTCTTAAATGGTGATACAATGTGAAACAAATTACAGTTGTTTTTTTTACCTCCTCTTTGGTCAGTCAGCTGCAGGCTTACTGCTGCTGCCTGCCGCATGAACTGCATTTCATGCGGCTCTTCAAACGTTTAAAAACCTGTACAGCACCTGTCCTTTTGTCTCACTGCCTTGTCTCTCTTGTTCCACAGACATCCTCAAACACTATGCAATCTCTTTTCGCAGTTCCATTATTTCACAGAGTAATATTTTCTGTTTCTTTGCGTTAATGTGATATTTACTCTCATTTTTTAAGACTTTCGAATGTTCCTACTTCCATTATGTCTAACCTGCTCTGCATGTGTATCACAGGACTTGCATCCAAAGCTTGTAAGTATGACGTGACTTCGTTCGTCTCGCGGGACATGAATCTGTCTCTCTTCCAAAGATCATGTCGCGTCGCAAGATTTTTTTTATAGTATAGAGATATTTTTGCATCCTTTGAACAATTACACTTCAGATATAATCTTCCAATATCAAATTTCTTTTGTTACATCTTCAAAAATCAAGCCTGCCCAATTTTCCTAATTGTCCATTAGTAATATATCTATGATTGATACTGTACTATACCATAAAAATGAAGAAAGAAGAGCAATCTCCAAACTCAATCAATTTACTTCAAAGAGATCACCTTAGAAAACATTGGGAACAGCAACTTTTAATTAGAATTTCAAAAAATGATTGGGACTTAGCTATTGTTCAGATAAACTCTTAATCATCTTGTATAAAGCATGGTGTAATTCAGTTAAAATTGTACATCACATTCATCTATCTCTATTACATAACAGTCTCACAACCACTTAATACAATTTAGGGTGGTAAGGGTTGGTGCTTGTACTGGCAGCCGTTTGTGCAAGGAAAGAAAACAGCCCTGGACATGGCACCATTCCATCACTGAGACATCTCACACATTCTCTCTTGGACCAATTTAGAATCTGAAATTAACCTAACAGGCACATCTTTAGAGACGTGGGCGGAAACACAAACAAGGGGAGAAAATGGAAACTTCCCATAGATAACAACTAGACATGAGAGTCAAACCTAAGATCTATGAAGAAGCAGCAGCAGTAACAAATGCACTACCATGCGGCCCATATCCTGACTAATGTTATCCGAAATATGTCTGAAACAAGGCTCAAATTGTGCATGCCTTGTTATGTCATATGTCTTCAGAATGTCTTGCACTCAAATCATACAGAGAAAGAAAGCTTTGCTTATTTGGAGGCACAATTACAGTAGTTCAAATCCTCTCATGAAAAATCTGCTGTGAAATCTTACACTTCATTGCTTGATCATCACCCCATCTTCTTTAGTCTTATTTAGTAGAATCCTAACCCACCCTCCATAACACAGTGGGAAAAGGTTGTCTTACTTTACTTAAAATTAAAACAAAACACACACATTTTCTGTATAAAAAGTAGTAAAAACTTTCTCAGAATTTGCCAAAAATTCTTTAATACTGGCTTAAAAAACAAGACCAAGACAGGCAACGTTTTGATGTCTTAACATCTCTGAGGGACTTTTTCATATTGGGTTATCTGAGTGCATACAGTATTTCTTCAAGTAGAGGATGGACATTGAGACTGATGTGAAACATAAATGTTTGGCATGTATTAGATTATATATTTGGTTAAATCTATGTATTATTCACAGAATGTAATTTATAAAATCTATTAAAAAAAGGATCTGAATGAGATATTGCGATAACTTGGCTATTAGTGAAATGAGCTGATTGGTCTCATCTCACTTGTGAAACTTACCATTTTGTAATTTGCCTAAATGTAAAAATGTAGACAGGTGCATTGGGCATCACACCTGATGAAACAGAAGGTTCTGCTGTAGTAAACACAGTCTCTTGGGCTGGGTTTTTATTTTATTGTTTGGCATAAGTCTCAATACTGGATCTGTGCTTCACACTTTGGAACCCATTTCAGGAGAGGCTTGTCACATACTCGTAAAAATATTTGAGGAAAGACTGGGTAGCCAGCTGGATGAAGTCTGATGGATTGTTAATTTCACTGAGATTGCACATCAGGCTATCTCCTGGGGAAGTTCCTCTTTTCTAATTCCAGTAGGCTTTTAAGTCTTAATTTTGTGGTCATTTGAATTCATTTGTTGAAAATTTTGCAACACAGTAATGCAGTGTGTTGTGCCTTGCAAACCCAGGGACCTAAGTTCATTTTCTGGCCCAGTCACTCACAATGTATGGAGTTTAGGTGGTATTCTTGTACTTATTTGGAATTTCACTTAGTAACTCTCTTTTTCCCAGCCTCTAGGGTAACTATAAATTAGCCCTATGTGAATATGCATATGACAGCTTTACAGTTTGCTCTGTAATGGATTTGCATCCAGTACTTCTATTGTTACATATACATGTAAACTGTTTAATTCATCCTGCATAGTCTCGAGCAGCTATGCTCTTCTGGCTTCTTTATGATTGCTATAAAAGGCACTGTATAAAACAGTTTTTGACTGATCAACCAACAATTAAATATACAGTAGGTCACAAATGATAATAACAGTTGACCTTACCAACCTTTGTCTTTCACACAGAATGAATCATGAAGGCTGTCTGTTTTTTCTGGTCTTTCAATCTTCACATCCACTGCTTGTATAATTTGCTGCCCACTGCCTTGACCATTGCACACTATAGTTCTGCAAAGAACAAATAAAGATGAACTCTCCAGCAGCCTGTATGAGGTTATACTTTTCTATTCTGTCAGTTCTCTTTTATAAGAAGAAGTCTGCTGAGTCAAAGGGCTCATTCCTAGTAAACAGAAGGGTAAAACTGTCATTTACAGAATTCTACAAAAACATTTATAGGCTCCAACAAGCTGGATATCTAATAGATAAATGGCACCAAACACTGTAATTGAGAAATTCTTTTACATGTTTTAAAATCCTTTGGTTGTTTTGATTTTTCCTCCCACCTCCCCAAAAATGCATATGTTACGTTGACCAGCCATTCGACATTGGACCTGTGCGAGTATGCATAAGAATAATAACTTTATTTATATAGCACCTTATCATACATTTACATGCAACTCAAGGTGCTTTCCACAGATTAATCAACAACAACAACAACGATATACCACATTTACTTGAATTATTATCATTATTTAATACTGTGATCATTTCTAATATATGTAAGTATACTAAATACAAAATCAACTAGGTACATATTGTTAAGCAGAATTTAACCACTAAAGTGCAAAACAAACCTTCACTCTTATCAGAAAAAAGTTTTCTAATTAAAATATTTATATATTAAGGCAGACAATAGGGCAACTAGATCAAATTAAAATAAATAAATAAATAAATAAATAAAATACAGGGTGGTCCAGATCTAATTATGCAATTATGAAAAGGCGAACACATCGCACCCGCTGTTTGACTGACAACCATCTCCCCGCCATTTTGGAATGCAGGGAAGGTGCTGCCTTCTATCGGCAACAAAAAATTTTTTTTGTGAATTCTCTGTGTAATAAACTTAATAAGTTATAGCGTAATGAAAAATGCATAATTATATCTGGACCACCCTATATGTATCTACATTTTACCTATGCATATGTACATGGCAACCCACTGAGTAGAAACAATTTGCTGTTATTAAACTAAATAAAAAGATACAAAAGCAAATAAAGCAGTCCATAGAGGTTTCCATTGATTTAAGATGTGAAGGGAACTGTGATGGTCTGGTGCCCTGTCCAGAGATCTTGCCAGTGTTGCCAGTGATAGGCATAAGCACCCTGTGAACTTGCTCTAGATAAAGCAGACATGAGAATGTCACATTACGTTAGATTATCAATGATTAAAAAGCAAGTACTGCCTACAGTGTCAGCCATCAACCTACCTCTAAGTGTGGTAACCAGTAGTGGCTGGTATGAGACTAACTATATAAAACAAGAACTGATTGAGTGATTGATATGCCCAAACCACATAAACACTGTGGTTGTAATGTAGAGTTTTGCTCCATTTAAATCCAAGAGCACCACGGCATTATCTGTTGTTCAAGAACTTAAAATGTATGCACTTACTAAAACATCCAAAGCATAAGGAATAATAGAAACTGACACATTGGTTTCAAGGATGTCACATGCAAAAGTTAAAGAGCTGGCAAATGTGAATGACAAATGTGACTGACACTAAGAAACAATAGATATAAATGTAGTGTCATATCAAGGGACCTGTGATGGTGATCCATTTGTCTGATGTCAGCATAAATGAAAGCAGTGATGTTGGAATTCAGCAGCAATAAGTAAAGTGCATTTTCCAGAGTCAGCATAGTGTAAAAAAAAAGAAAAAAAGCATTGCATGTGCACAAACCCTCTCACGGAACACAGGACCACTGAAGACTTAATGTAAAAGGGTTGAGTTCACTGACCCGGCCTCTGTCCACATACTATGGCTGCTCAGAAAAAACAAACACCTTATTTCTTGAGGATTAAATGTTCAGCTGCCTTTCAATGTGGCTAGAGCACTCACAGAGCCCTGCACACAGTCCTAAGCAACTCTAGCAATGGCAGCTTGCCAGTCTCCTGGAACACTAGGGCATTGAGACACTGGCTCGGATAATTACTGTAGGGCAGGAAATGGCAGCTTCTTAGCAGCAGATCCTCCTTGCCAGAATCCAGTGCTATTTCTAAACATCTAAAATGCTTGACAGGGATTTCCAAACATGATGATGATGTTGTGGAAGTAAAGCCCTCATGATGTATATCACTTGCATAATACTTTGTTTTCTCATGCAGAGGTGTACCCTTCAGCTGTCAGAAAACACCATGTCAAACTTGTATGTTGAGGTCATTCTGTTGTAAAGCTCCTGGATACATGTCTTTGGAATGGAGGCCAGGATCCTTTGAAGCTATAAAGAGAATATGCTACATGGCCATTTGCAGCAAACACACACAGAGGATCTTTGCATCTGACATGCTTTGAAATTTAAAGCACATCACACTCATGTGGCCATTTATTCTTTGAATACCTACCAGAACAGTATTACAGGAGTCCAACTATAAACCATCACTATCTTGATAATGGAAAAGCTATTGTGTTCAACTGTACTATGCCCTAAGTTTAAGAATGTACCTCCCATATCTGCAAGACTCCATATGACTGAAACAATCAACAGACACCATTAAAGAAGAGCGAGCTGCTAAAGCAAGATTTATGTACCAGTGCTTTATAGTATAAACTGCCAAAGTAGCTGAAATTTGGAGATCAACCAGAAAACGACCTGTGTCCTCTGTGTAACACGTGCATCCCACTATCCAGGTGTAGGACTCCTATATTCTGTAAGCATTTTCCTTTGACTCCTGTACGCTTATATAGTTCTTAATACAGTATCTCCTTCATTTGCACATTATTTGAAGCCAATGACTGTATCTGTTGGCAATCAGGCTACTGACCAGTAATTAAAGATAGTTGCCAAAACTTCAGTCAGTCTCTTCGCAACAGTCAGATCTCCCCACTCAAGCCTGCTTACATGAGCGCCAAGGTGCATTTTGCCTGATTTGAATTGAGTGTGCGCTACCATGCACAGGCAATATTTTTGAACTCCCTTGATTTAGTTTGGAAAGAAAGGTTTTAATGGAAACCTGACCCTGTCCACTTTGCCTGCTTTGTACCAGGGTATCTAGTTCACAATATCACTTGTCTTGCTTACAGCCACCCATACATTTTCTAACTTGCTTATTTAGTTCAGAGTTGTGGGGAACTAATGCTTCCAGCAATTTTGGGCATGAGGCATTAACCAGCACCACATGGGGTACCAAAACATCGCACAACTTAGATATTCTAGCAAATACATTCAATACATTTCTTCATTTTTGGCAATCATTTATAGTAATTCTTCATGTGCCCCAACTAATTTCGTAGTCATGAATTAATTACATGCAGCTTCTTACGGATATCTGAAGGGTGGCTCACTAACAATTGTATAATCATGAGGATTTGGGCACACATCTAGTCTGAACTCTCAAACAGGGACTTATGTGTGATCATGGCAGTCATTAAATAGTTACATCCTATTTTCACTTAGAAATCCCAAAAGGTGAATTATCAAATCTCTGTTAAACAGTTTTTTCACTTTTACTCAGAAATTTGCATATTGTCCTTAGCCAGTCTTTCAGTGTTGTCAAATACTTTTAGCCACTTTCATTCTGGAAATCTTAAATTTTATAACTATGAAATAGTTTCTTCTGCTACAATATTAAAGGAACTCATACCTTTAATATTGGTGCAGGAGAAGGCTTATTAGGACATAAGAACAATTTTGAAAAGGACAGACCATTCAGTCCAACAAAACTAAAAAGTTAAAAGCAGCATTAGTGGCACATGAATTTCATGAATTTCCCCTAAGTGGGCAAATAGACAAATATGTATGGATTACATTTGATGTAATCATCATGCTGTTATGTTTTAGCCAGCGTTGTTGCCAAGGCTTAAGTTTATCTTTTGTATATGTTGTCTTTCTGTTGTTGTATCTAAATAATTTTGGATATTATAAGTCAGGTAATAGAATAATTTAAAAGTATTTGCTGTCTCTTGTCATACATGTGCCATCAATGCCTTTACTCTTTATGCACGTGTTTGAACCACTCTTGAGTGATGCTCCCTCTCTTGAGCACATTATTTTTAAATCCTTCTTCTCAGACTCTATCATTATTTTTGTTCTATAAGCACAGTGACAGATAAACATTTTGAGCATAACCATAAGATGCATAGGAAAACAAATGGTATGAGCAAAACGAGACCGAAGCCACAATGAGCGACAAGATTTAAGGTTAAGAGATCAAGCAAGTGGTCAAAACTGAATTAAACACGAGAGAAGCTTCGCACAAAGCTTTTTTTGAGAGTTTTGGTATCTGCAGATCTGATAGGGAAATGACTTATCAGCAGTCCTTTTATCCTGTCACCTCGATTGAGCACAAGTTGCGACCTTACAGGCTATGCCTCCAGAAATGTGGGGCAGTAGACCTAACAACAGGATTACAAAATGGCAGTGACGGAGGACCTAAAATGATGTCCAAAATGTTGTAGAACAAAACACAACATCTGAATCATTACAAAATATAAGCAAGTAATAAAAGGAGCAGAAACCTGAACCTCAATAGCCTCTACTACAGGTACAAAAGTATACATAAAATGAGCATAAAACCCAATCATAACAATTTTCAACACATCTTTTTTACCTCCTGTTTACTTTTATACTTTGCATCACTGAACATGACTCTTTCAGTGTGCCTTCTGTGCAGTTTCTCCTCCTCTTTCTTCTAACACTTGCATTTCCTCTTTTGATTGAATCACCAAAGCTAAACGGATCAATCATATTGTTCCAAGAGACAGGACACACACACACAGATTTTAGTGTTTTATTGTATAGTAGATGTTGTTTTTAGCTTAGTTTTCTCCTTGCATTTTTGTAGTTTTATGATTTTCTTTGTTATTTTGTTTCTGCATAGTGTTGTTTGTTTTCTGCCCTGCCTCCTGTATGTAGAGTCTAAGAAGGCAGGTCCACCTAAGTATGCTGCTGGGGTCCCACCCAAAGCTTTACTTAATCTTTGTGATGTTTCAACAGTTTCGGCATTGAGTATTGTTCCTGACCATTGTCCTAACTGTGTGTAAGCCAGAGTTTATGCATACATTTCTTTTTTACGTCAATTTTGTTCATTTATCATCCTTTGATTATCATTGTTTATGCTAATATTGTTGTTTATTTTTATTATTTGACTAATTATTTAATTTTATGTCAGTTTTGTTTATTATGTAGGTTCTATTTGCTTACATTTGTTCTGCCATCGTAGGACAATGTGTGCATTGTCCATTCTGCTATGCTTTCGTGGCACACCAGGCCTGTTAAGAAAGCAGATTTAACAAGGATGTAGGCATCCAGCTGCACAAAACTCCCAATTGCATTCCAAACTAAGTGACTGAACTCCAGCTTGTACCAGGATCTGCCTGGACTTCATCTGACAACAAAGGTGTAAATCAGAGGTAATCCAACATCTATCCAGAAGCCCCCTCTGCAGACCACTTGAGGTGCAAAATCGATCCAAGCAAGTACAAAGACCTATAATTTAAGGGACGACAACTAAGATGGACAGAAGAACCCACCTTTAAAAAGACACTGATTTTGTTACTGGAAATGACTTTAATTTGATCAGGAGAAGGTTCAACCTTCCTTTAAAACCATATGCACCCCAATTAAGTGGGGTGAGAAGTGAGGGGAGACAAGAAAATGGCAAGTTGAGAGACGTTCAGGGATTCTCTCTGGGCCAAGGTTATTATAGTTAACGAAAACTAAAGTCAAAACTGAAACTATTATTAAAAAAACATTTTCATAAACTGAAATAAAGTAATTAACAAAACCGAAATGAAAAACTAAAACTAAACAAAACTATTAAAGAAGTTGGAAAGACTAACTGAAATAAAATAATAATTTACTAAAATAATTTTAGTTTTTGTTTTTGAATGACTATTCTTGCTGTTAGTTTTTAACCCTTATAATTGTTAACTCTAAAACTGAAAGTCATCCACCATGAGCTGCCCGCACATATTCATCCAGTGATCAGCGGCTGGTGATGGAGGGCAGGTGTTCACACAGAATTTACGGTGACAGAGCAAACTGAATACACACATAAAGCCTGTGGAATAGAAAACGATTTATGTGCCGCCTTTCTTTACACTTGTTGTATATCAAGATGTAATTTAAACACCTGAAATCGGAATGTGGTGGTTCACAAAGCCTTTACCGTATGGACAGAAAAATCATGAGTGAGTAACGTTTCAGTTTGTTTCTCAGGTGCCTGTTTTTTGTTGACAGTAACTCACCTGCCACTTAGTACCCAATACGAACTATAGAGACTGTAATCATGAAAAAAATTTGACCTTGAGATTTTGATGAATCTTGACGTTTTAGACCTCCCGAAAATACCATTTTTTGGAATAATGTGTGTGTGTTTGTTAACATGACAACTCAAAAACACAACTAGATAGATGAATGAAATTTGGCATGTGTTTGTTACACCAGAATTGTAGATCTTTATTAACTTTTGGACCAAATCCATTAACCGGAAGTGGTACTTTACCTGAACACATACTCTTTTTTTTTTATTCATGCAGCTGCAGAGTCTGATTTATTTAACTTCACTTTTATAATGATTGTTCAGTATATTATTAATTTGGTTTGATTTGTTGTTGACGGTTCTTTAATGTACATAATATAATCATTGTCGTGCGGTTTATTCATCAAATATCCATCCCCATATCCGAGTACACGAGAAAGTCTAGGGGAGACCACTCCCGATTTTTGAAAATAAAACGGCACTGAACGAGAGACTGACAGTCATCATACAACATCAGCATACTGTTGCCGACAAATCACTTTTGCTTTAAAAATGTTGTTTAACAACGACGTGAACCCGGGTCTCCTAACTGCGAGGCAGCAGTGCTACCCACTGAGCCACCGTGCTGCCCAAAACTGAAACTAATATATATAAAAATAAAATAAAAATTTATTTGTGAAATAAAAACTAAATTAAAACTAAAAATACACAATGAAGGAAAACTAAAACTAAACTGAATTTCCAAGTAAGGTCAGAAAAACTATAATAACCTTGCTCTGGGCACCCTCTCCAAAATTACTTTCTAAAATTAAAAGCTATGAACTTCTTGCTTGCAAAGCCAAATTCAACAAACTATTTTCCTTGTAGACCAGAAGCTGAGACCCAGTCTTTCCAGCCAAAGTTGTGTGCCAGTAGTCTGACGAGACAGAGAAGCCATGATTACAAGAAGGGAACTTCAGCCTCTGAACTCTTGGGCCAGAATGAGTAATGGATTTTCCATATAAAGTGGCAAAAGACAGCAGAAAACAAGCCGAGGAAGCAGCACCAAAGCACTGACAAGGATTATTCTGTAAAAAGAATGAGTGCACTCCAATGCATGAAGAATCTCCCACTTGAACCCAGAGTAACAACAAAGCAACTACTCCACACAACATCGGACATCATCCATAAAGACTTGGTATCGTAAAACTATTTATGTGTGCCAGGATAAAGCAGAACTCTAAATACCAGGAAACTGCCGGCCTATATGTTATATGTTTGTCTGTCTAGTCTGTCTGTGTCCAGTCTTATAGGTCTATATACAGTATATGCAGTTATCATATTTCAATACTCCTTATGTTCATCAATATTTCAGTATTACTCTCTTTCTTAAAATGTGTGTGCCTCATTAACCTTAATATAAATCAAAAGGCTGCAGACCCCCCTCCTACAACAGAGAAAGGTGAGGTAAATAAAGTAGGAGCCTTGCCAAATTATTGGATTCATCCTTCATTATTATGGCATCCTACTGAGTGGCCGTGTTATTGATTATTAATCATCAAAATTCCTATACCATACTCCTTGTGTTTTGTGGGTAGTTCGGCAAGAGGTGTGTCCACCTGTCAATCTCTGTTAAGGAATTGCGCCAAATCCTTTAAAGACTCATGGGAACTACAGTCCCTCTGTGGAACATTGTATGTGCATGATGGTTGGTGAGCTTTTCCTTTTTGCTATTACTTATTGCTCTTTGTATTTACTGGCTTTTCAACACTTTTGATTCTGTTTTTGATTTCTGATTAGTGATTTGGGACTTATTTCCTTAGGATTGCCTTGTTGGGAAATCCTTTTTGTGGGCACTGTTTTGTAGCTGCTGCCTTGCAGTTAGGAGACTCGGGTTCGCTTCCCGGGTCCTCCCTGCGTGGAGTTTGCATGTTCTACCCGTGTCTGCGTGGGTTTCCTCCTGGTGCTCCGGTTTCCTCTCACAGTCCAAAGACATGCAGGTTAGGTGCATTGGCGGTCCTAAATTGTCCCTAGTGTGTGCTTGGTGTGTGTGTGTGTGAGTGTGCATGCCCTGTGGTGGGCTGATGCCCTGCCCGGGGTTTGTTTCCTGCCTTGCGCCCTGTGTTGGCTGGGATTGGCCCCAGCAGACCCCCGTGACCCTGTAGATGGGATATAGCGGGTTGGATAATGGATGGATGGAAATCCTTTTTGCCTCCTTTTTTGCTTTTGATAATAAATTCTCTTTTTATGAAGATTTTTGTTTCCTTACTATGTACTGTCTAGGGGTTGATGGTATGTGTGGCATTTTGTATGTATTTTGGAGCATTTCATAGTATATTTTTGAACTTTAAGAGTTAAGTGCATTTTAGTCTGGTGTAGGCCCAATCTAGCCACTGAAGTGCAAGCTAAACTGCTTTTACATGCACCTCACAGTTTTAAACTTTATTAGTCGCAGGGTTTGCAGTGCTGTAGAGGTTTGAGATACACACAAGTCCCCTAAGCACCAGTTCATGCATATATTCTTATGAAATGAATATGACAGATCTCATTCTTTTTAAAGAAGTTTATGTACATTTTAGAGATGTCTGTCATTTTTCTTCTACAGTATTTACTGTATCATTTGTTGTGGCTATGGCAGACCCCAGTCTTCCACCCATGGTTTATTTTTCTTCCATTTCTGACCTTTTTTTTGGTCCACATCAAAATAATGTTTCCTTCTTGGTTCTTCTAGCACTAAAATCTTTTTTGTCTCTCAGTGAAAGACTCCAGACACACAGCCTCCCTAACAGTGCTATACATCATTCTATAGTCTCCCTCACCATTAATTATTCTATTGGTAATACCCTGTAGCAGCAGCTGAAGAGAGGGGTTGAAACAGAATCACAAGTCACAAAGGTACAGCAGATGACTTAAGGAACTGAGAACACTGGCATTTCCATGTTGAGCTTCCCAAGTTTATCTCAATCTTTCTTCTCTTTTTTCATGTTCCTGACTTTTCAATAGCTTGATAACTAGCTACTTAAGTTATATCACAGGACATGAGGGCTTGGGAGGATGAGGTTGAGTAGACTGTTTGCTTTAGGTTTAACCCTCTGATGTTAGGGGCAGCAGTGTAAAAGCATGAGTAGCTTTATCGTTTCACTCTTAATGATCTATATTGTACATCTTCTGCCTTTCAGTTAAACTTTGATATAAAAAAGACAGGTTTACAGAAGATGAGCTACTGTACAGTACATATGAATGGCTGAGGATATGAAAGCAAAGATTGTAGAAGTGGTAATTGTGAGGCCTAGCAATACAGGGTGTGACTCAAGGCACCCATCCTAATGTCATTAATGGCCTCTGCCATCTAATTTTTTACTGAGATCACTGGGCATGCTGCCAACCCCGTCATTCAGTTCCCAATGCCAAATCTCACATCTTCTCTGAAGATTCCAAAACAGGCCATGTAATGGAGCAATTTAAGGACACAACAACCAAGAGAGATGTGAGATGTTCGTGTAGAAGTGTAGTATGACAATGTCTCCCACTCAAACAAGTAAGCCTGCAGAAAAGACAGACAAAGCTAGAACTGCAGCTATTCCTTTATTCACATTCCAAATTGTGCAAGGGAGCCATCACTATTTGCTAGGATTAAATGTTAGTTGTGTAAAATGTTTCTTAACATTATAATCAGGATTGCTTCACATTGAATTGTGTCTATTCTGAACATCTATTTCATCTCTACCCTGTCAAAACTCACCCTGAGACTCCCTTGGAGTCTCTCTGCTCACAACAGAAAAATTCTGTGAGTTCCTTGGATTCATCATCATTGGGATTCTGCTTTCCAGACTTTCTCTGATGTCCTCAGTTTCACCCTGTTTGTTAGTTCATAATCTTTACAATGTGTTAATGAATGGGTTGTGTAGTCAGTGTGAGTGGCACCTGTTTACCATGCTAATTACTTGTATGGTGTCTGGAAACCAGAAGTGGTAATTATATTTGGTTTTACATGTTACTCTGCACTTTATAACCCTCAACTCACGTCAACCCCATATTTCAAATCCCACCTTTCCTCTGGTGCATTGACTTCTATGTGACTGATTATTGTAGTGTCACTCTATGTAAAAATGTGCTGTCGAATTCAGAAGGGGCTTTAAAAGATTGCAATGGTGCAGTAGATCGATGTTGATATTCTCATGGAGATGTCAAAGCTGGATTCCAGCAGATGGTTGCTGCTATGCTTAATTTATCTAAATGATTTGTTAAGTATGTAGAAGACAAAAGGCACAACATCACAGGGATAAGAAAATCTGCCTTAGATAAACCTAAATCTCTAAACACAACGGACTAAATATGGTGCAAATGTTCATTAATCTAACAAATGTAAAGTTGTATTCATAGGTAGGAAAAAGTGAGATATGTTTGGGGGTAGAAAGTGCAACATATGAGGTAGACTTGGCAGGTCCTTGGCAATTCATCATTACCCACAGTGACAGGTGATATTAAAAAGACCAAAAAAATGATGAGTTATACAGTATGTAAGTCAATTTGAGAAACACCCAATTGGCACTGAATAATGCACTTGCTGACCACATTTGAAAAGCTTCAAGAAAGACATCAAAGTATTAGTAACAATCAATGAGTAACTTACTTTAGGATTAAAGAGTATGAGGCATCTACAAAGACGAAGAGGTGGTTAAACAAGGCTTATACCATCTGCTACACCCTTAAACGAGAACAGGGACAGTGTACGACAAGTAGCTGAGGTCAAAGATGTGATTTTCACTCAGGTGTTATAAAACAATTTCCAAATGAGAGCAGTAAGTACAAGGCATTCAAAAAGTGTTCAGCCCTTTTAGCTTTTTCACTGTTGCAGCATTATGCTACATTAATTTAAATTGAATTTTTTTCTTACATCAAACAACACTCAATACCCCAGAATGACACAGTAAAAACATGATTTTGGAAGTCTTTGAAATTGTTTTAAATATAAACTGAAATATCGCATTGACACAAATGTTCAGGTCCCTTGCTATGAACCCTAAAATGTGGTTGACATGGAACCCATTCTATTGATCATTATTGAGATGTTTCTGCACCTTGTTTGGACTCCACATGTGGTAAATTCGAGTGATAGGATTTGATTAGGAAAGGCACACACCTGTCTGTATTAAGGTCTCAAATCTAATAATGTGTGTCAGAGTAAAAACCAGCAATGAGGTTGAAGGAACAGCAGTAAATCCCCAAAACCAGGTTTTATCATAAGGCTGCAACATAATAAAATGTGTAAAAAGTGAAGGGGTCTGAATAATTTCTAAAGGAAATATATGAGGCAACAGTCCCTTATGGCAGTACGGCAGGAAGATGTGCTGATTTCATATCATTCTGTAGCCACAAGGTTAACAGGAACAAATGCAACTGACTTGCTGTGAATGGGCTGATCTCTTGTTATGTTTTAATACAATATTTTTATTTTCTATTTCTCTCTCCACTAACGTCCTGCTCTGTTGATTTTACTATCTATCACCTGTTATGTACACGAAACATGTTGAAATGAGCATCATGCTCCTGTACATTGTATGTACAGCAAAGCAAAATAAAGAATTACATCTCTTCTTCCAGAAGCGGTGTTGGGTCACACAAAAAAGCTGAGATAGTATGGGTGTACCTTAAAGTACACTCTAGATTTTATGTCAGGTTACATTATTATAACCTCTCTGTGGTTACCCTGACATGGATCAAACTCCTCCCTAAACAATTGTGGGGAGTGTTTCAACTGTTTTAGTCAAAAGGGTCTTCTGTAACTGGTGTTAACTGGGATTAATTTCAAGGTGTTGCCAGTGAAAAGTCAAGCAAAATGACACCTTTTATTGGCTAACTAAAAAGATTACAATATGCAAGCTTTCGAGACAATTCTGGCTCCTTCTTCAGGCAAGATGTAATACAGAAACTGGAATTCTCTGTGTTTATATACACACTAGGACAAGTAACAACATTGGTAAATTTTTAGGTGAGAAATCTTAAATGTAAATGGTGTTGCCATAAATTTTTAATTTGCAATCATCTGAACAAGCAGCATTCAGTTGACAGTGAGATACAGTGCATCCGGAAAGTATTCACAGCGCATGCCCACAGTACATTCACAAAGGCAATGTGGGGTGAAAATCCAAAACCAAGATGCAGTACCCTGTAACTCTTATGTTTTGCAGCCAGATACAGTGCATCCGGACAGTATTCACAGCGCATCACTTTTTCCACATTTTGTTATGTTACGGCCTTATTCCAAAATGGATTAAATTAATTTTTTTCCTCAGAATTCTACACACAACACCCCATAATAACAACATGAAAAAAGTTTACTTGAGATTTTTGCAAATTTATTAAAAATAAAAAAATTGAGAAAGCACATGTACATAAGTATTCACAGCCTTTGCCATGAAGCTCAAAATTGAGCTCAGGTGCATCCTGTTTCCCCTGATCATCCTTGAGATGTTTCTGCAGCTTAATTGGAGTCCACCTGTGGTAAATTCAGTTGATTGGACATTTGGAAAGGCACACACCTGTCTATATAAGGTCCCACAGTTGACAGTTCATGTCAGAGCACAAACCAAGCATGAAGTCAAAGGAATTGTCTGTAGACCTCCAAGACAGGATTGTCTCGAGGCACAAATCTGGGAAAGGTTACAGAAAAATTTCTGCTGCTTTGAAGGTCCCAATGAGCACAGTGGCCTCCATCATCCGTAAGTGAAAGAAGTTCGAAACCACCAGGACTCTTCCTAGAGCTGGCCGGCCATCTAAACTGAGCGATCGGGGGAGAAGGGCCTTAGTCAGAACCCGATGGTCACTCTGTCAGAGCTCCAGAGGTCCTCTATGGAGAGAGGAGAACCTTCCAGAAGGACAACCATCTCTGCAGCAATCCACCAATCAGGCCTGTATGGTAGAGTGGCCAGACGGAAGCCACTCCTTAGTAAAAGGCACATGGCAGCCCACCTGGAGTTTGCCAAAAGGCACCTGAAGGACTCTCAGACCATGAGAAACAAAATTCTCTGGTCTGATGAGACAAAGATTGAACTCTTTGGTGTGAATGCCAGGCGTCACATTTGGAGGAAACCAGGCACCGCTCATCACCAGGCCAATACCATCCCTACAGTGAAGTATGGTGGTGGCAGCATCATGCTGTGGGGATGTTTTTCAGTGGCAGGAACTGGGAGACTAGTCAGGATAAAGGGAAAGATGACTGCAGCAATGTTCAGAGACATCCAGGATGAAAACCTGCACTAGAGCACTCTTGACCTCAGACTGGGGCAACGGTTCATCTTTCAGCAGGACAACGACCCTAAGCACACAGCCAAGATATCAAAGGAGTGGCTTCAGGACAACTCTGTGAATGTCCTTGAGTGGCCTAGCCAGAGCCCAGACTTGAATCCGATTGAATATCTCTGGAGAGATCTTAAAATGGCTGTGTATCGACGCTTCCCATCCAACCTAATGCAGCTTGAGAGGTGCTGCAAAAAGGAATGGGCGAAACTGGCCAAGGATAGGTGTGCCAAGTTTGTGGCATCATATTCAAAAAGACTTGAGGCTGTAATTGCTGACAAAGGTGCATCGACAAAGTATTGAGCAAAGGCAGTGAATACTTATGTACATGTGATTTCTCAGTTTTTTTTTATTTTAAATAAATTTGCAAAAACCTCAAGTAAACTTTTTTCACATTGTCATTATGGGGTGTTGTGTGTAGAATTCTGAGGAAAAAAATGAATTGAATCCATTTTGGAATATGTGGAAAAAGTGATGCGCTGTGAATACTTTCCGGATGCACTGTATCTGGCTGCAAAACATAAGAGTTACAGGGTACTGCATCTTGGTTTTGGATTTTCACCCCACATTGCCTTTGTGAATGTACTGTGGGCATTGTTATTTTGGCTTGCCAGGGTCGTGTGTGCTGCTACCTTTGGTCACATGACTTATGTTGCATGACGTGTTCTGTCAGTGCCATTAGACTTTAGAACATGACAGAGCAAACCCTTGGACTTCCTTGTATTGGATTAAAGCAAAAACAAACTGCATGCTCCTGATTTTGTTGTGCTTTTCATTTTTTGACTTCCTGACCAATTACTTTATACTTTGACTAAGATTTTTGTCCATTGTTTTGGCTAGACGCTTTTGATCATTATCTCTTTTGTTTTTTGGCAAAAGTTCTAAGCTTTCTTTTTGGACTCTCCTTTTGTCTTTCCTCTTCATCTCTCAGTCAAAAATATGTGCACTTTCAGCCTCAGGATGCATTTGCATGGCAGCAACTGGCTCTCTGGCATTGTGCTTCCTTCGTGGTACATCTGCTCAGCACAAGTATGACACTGGAAATCCAAGAGCAAAACAAGAACTAAACCTCTAAAATAACTTAGTAAGGACTTATGAATGTTAGGAGTGTCTTAAAAACTTGTCTACTTCTTAACCTACAAGGCAATTGCAGACAAGGGATATGATCACAGAGAACCCACCTGGGTGGGGATTGGCTCTGGGCATGTCCAAGGTGTTGTGCCTGTTTGATTTTGAAACAGCTGATTGAGAAAGAAGTGAAATCTGACTGGCAACGAACGATTTATGCAAAAACTAAAAAGAGTAATTAAGAGAGAAGCAAGGATCAACATGTTATAAATCACAGAACAGAACAACACAAACTCAAAGTCAAACTAAATGTTTAGTCAAAACTGGAATCATTTCTTTTTTAGCTTTAATTAACACTGTTGAAAATGATTTCTACAGCATACTATTTCCTTTATTATAAACAAAGTCTTACATACGACTCAAACTTAAATAAGTTTGATGCCATATTGTCACATGGCACACTCTGCATGATTCTTCAGCTCGACAGCACATGACTCACAAAATGGCAGTAAACAAGACATCACCAATATACTAAAAAATTAAAAATAACACAAAACACTGCAATTATTTGTAAATTCTGACACTCCTCCCAAAATACAAAACTGCTCTGTCCCCTGACTGACATCTGTGAATTGTCCGAGTGTCCATTATGCCTACAGATTACGCCTGCTTTTTGCCCTTTGATGACTTACCACTATATGCCTTCTGATGGATTTTGTAGCTGTTGAAAGTAAATGGATGGTGGGAACAACAACAACAACATTTATTTCTATAGCATGTTTTCATACAAATGATGTAGCTCAAAGTGCTTTACACGATAAAGAAAGAAAAAAGAAAAAATATAAAAGTAAAATTTGCCAATACTAATTAACAGAATAAAGTAAGGTCTGATGGCCAGGGAGGACATAAAAAAAACAAAAAAAAAACTCCAGAGGGCTGGAGAATAGTTTTAAACCCTAAAATCATTTAAAATGACTGAGGAAAAAGTACAATAGCAATGACTTCTGTACATTGTCTATATGCGCCTGCACTATATGGCCATTAGTGCAGAGTTTGACTGGTCCAGACTCATTGTGCTTGAGCACCCAGACTGATGCACAGGCTTCCAGTTTTAAAGACTTGTGTAGGCCACTTCATATTTGATCCCTACTGGCAACTCTGCTGAAGATTAAGCATGACTTTAATGAAGAAATAAACAGGTACAAACAATATCATTTATGTTGTGTCACCCTTTAAGGGCAGAAAAGATTTCATTTTAACACAGGAAATTCTGCATTCTCATTAAAGAGGGCAGCTAAATAAGGAGATGACTTGCTGCCCCCCTGAGGTATCGCTTACCCAACAGTGGCATCCACCAGCCAGCCGCGACTACAGGCCGTAAAGGAGCATTGCTCGACAGCTCGCTTCAAGTCATCTGCTGAGGCTAACCGGGCACCATGATCACGACAGGCTTCTTGTGCTTCGGCCAGGTTCATTCCCTGGGAGCCTTCCTTTGACTCAACAGTGAATACCTTCCCTGCAGAAACAAAACCAGAGAAATTCTATTGATTTTGGGAACCTGTTTTTGTATGCAACAACCAAGGCAAATAGTCTAGCCTTTGCTGCTCCTGTGAGAATTTAAACAGCGACAGTATGTGTGTAGTTAGAAATCAGAGGATTGTCTTCTTACGTTCTTTCTGGCTTGGTAAAAAGGTGTAGCCATGTGCAGTGAAGCATTAGGCATTCTAGGTTTACCTTTCACTGAACATTATTTCCAGTATTAGACTAGATGGTGGCACAGTTTTAAATACCACTCTATACAGTTGTTGAGACATGGGTGTGTTTCCCAGCTTGGTCACTGTCTGTTTGGAGTTAGAATATTCTGCCCTTGGTTTGCGGTTTATGCTCCATTTCACTACCAAAGAGGTGCACATTGGACTAATTGCTAAGTGTTAATGTGACCAGAACTAGCATCTCTTCCAGGTTTAGTTGCTGCCTTTTGTCCAGTGCTTCTAGGACAGGCTCATTTTATAAAAGAAAGCAGGCTCAGAAGATGAATGGGTGGATTAAAATGTGATCATCAGCCTATAATCTCTCTATTATAAAAAAAAATCTTGCAACGATACGATACTTTTTTCCTGTGACAAGACATGATCTTTTGAAGACAGATCTTTTGAAGAGAGACACTTTCACTTCCCATGAGACGGACAAGTCACATCATACTTACAACCTTTGGAAGCAAGTCCCGTGATACACATATAGAGCAGGTTAGAGATAATGGAACTAGGAAACTTTGAAAGTCTCAAAAAATGAGAGTAAAGATCGCATTAGCGCAAGCAAACTGAAAATATTACTCGGTGAAATAATGGAACAGTGAAAAGAGATCAAATATTCAGGTGCTGTACAGGCTTTTAAACGTTCGAAGCTCCGCATGAAATGCAGATCACGTGGCACGGCAGCAGCAGCAAACCAGCAGCTGATCGAGCAATGAGAAGGTAAAAAAAAATGCCTTTGTATCACCGTTTATAGAGCCATTCTTACTAGTTTGGGGGCCCTACGCGGTTCAGAAATGTGCAGGCCCTGGATGTGCAGGCCCTGGGGGAAGGTCCGGGGTGGCAGAGCCCCACCATAGCTCAGGAAGGTGTTCTAATAAAACATCCGGAAAAGAACGATAAAATTTAGGATAAGGAGGGTATTGTGACAAACGATGTGAAGGACTGGCACAGACGGCTGCAGTGCCAGGGGCATGACAGGGGCCCCAGGCCCACAGCCTGACAACAAAAAAAAAATTGTAAGTTGGGGCCAGCCCAGGGCCCTACGCAGATGCGTAGTTCGCGTATGCCTAAGAACGTCCCTGACGTTTAAGAGGGCTTTCGGAGGAGTGGCTGCATCTCCTTGGGGTACGTTCAGCCTCCCTTTTCACAACAGCGCTGAGTGCAGGCAGGGGTGTTGAGGGGTAGGTGAGCGAAGGACAGATCATGGCCCTGAACAGAACATAAAAATGAGGGCTAGTTGCTCTGCATCCTTGCATCAACTATTCCAAAACCTTGAATCAGAAATGTAATACCTTTATGAGTTCCAGCCATACATCACCACAGTTGTTTCTCTTTTCTCTTGGTATAGAAGAACAGAATGTCAATTGGGCCCATACTGAGATTAACTCTTTCAGGGCGGATGTCGACTTTTGTCGAAATTCAGGAGTAGAGGACGGTAATCAGCTGTAAACTGTGACAAAACTCACCATCATGTTTTAGTTCGACTCTCTTTAAAGTTAGCTTCGTTGATTTGACCGTGCATGAGTAGCGCAGAGCAGACAACCCCTCAAATGGCATCAACATCTGGCGAAAGACCAAAGCGAATGCGCAAAGCAAAATACTCTGTGGACAACGTTTTGCATATCATATTGCTTAAGTCAGACTCTGAGTTATTGGATTTTGATGGAAGTGATCTGGAGATCGAAAACAAAAATGAGTAATTGTGGTACTGAGCATGTCCGTGTAGTTAATGCGCCTACGGCAACATTCACCTGGTTGGACGGACCGCCTCTTACGATGACCAGAGGTACAAACCGGATTGCGTCCCACACTGCAACTGCTACTACTGCGCGAAGACAGCCAGGCAGCCTGCCCATCGCGTATTCCTGCTGGTCGCTGAGCTCCCCCCATGCAGCCACTGCTGCTAGAGTTGCTGAACAGGCACCGACAGCAGCCATGGCATACAGCAAATGACGTTTAATATCAACTTATGTGTGAAACCATTGCTTTGTGTGCTTTTCAGAAAAATGGAACAAATATTCAGCCCTCAAAGAGTTAAGATTGATGTAGCTTGTACACTTTTAATTCTAATCATTGCTGCCTCACGTGCACATCCATGGCATCTATTTTACATCATTAATGGACATAAGGTTATTGTGTCATAAAAACTGTTATTTCAGAGTCCTGTTTATAGACTACATCTCAGCATTCACCACTGTTGCACCAGCAAAGTTGACCACCAACCTTCTCAATTTAGGGATCCTCACTGCCCTCTGAAAGTGGATTTTAGACTACCTAACCAACAGACCTCAACGTGTGCAAACTGGCAATACCACATCTTCTATGCTGACCCTTAACACAGGTACCATACAGAAAAATCTGTTTAGCCTCCCTCTCTTCTTCATATTTACTAATGGCTGTGTGGCTTGATACAGCACCAACTCCTTAATTCAGTTTGATGATGTTACCACCATCACAGGCCTGATTGCCAACCATGATGAGGTGTCTTACACAGACGAGGTCTACCTGCTGACTCAGTAATGCCACGTCAGTAACTTCCCCTTCATGTCAGCAAGGCCAAACAGTTGGTCATAGACCTCAAAAAGCGGACCTCACCTCTATCTACATTTGAGAGGATGCTGTTGAAACAGTAAGGTGCCCTAAATTTATTGGAGTGACTATCACTAATGAACTGAAGTGGACACAATACATGTTTGCTCTTGTCAAAAAGGCTCACTAGTGCTTCTATTTCCTCAGATCCTGGTGCAGCACGTGCTTGGCACAGGGACGTAAAGCACTGCAGTGTGGTGAAGGAGGCATAGAATAATACCCCACACTGAACTTTCTTTTTCTCAGAGCATACACTGTACAACACTTGCTGCCTCAGAATGGTAAACAGTCTTATTAAAGACCTCAGCCATCCAATACAACTGCTTTGTTTACTCCTCTCATCTGGCAGGACCAATGGCACTCCCGCCTGCAGATACAGGGATAGTATCTGCCCACAAGTCAATGGGTTGCTGAACAGTCAATCAAAATAACAAATATTGTATATATACAGTATATTGTATGTTGCATACTATGTATACTTTTTATTTTATTTCACAATGTATATATGACAATAATCTTAACTTGACTTAAATGTATGGAACTGGCAGGTCTCACACATCACAGAAATCAGTAGTGGCACTCCCACTTGCTTATCATTTGCCAGTACAAGAGGTGCTCCTTAAAACAGACATGCTGACTTCACAAAGCAATCCCCTGCCCCCAGCAGGAACAAACAATGACCAACCTACCATGAACTGACTGACAAATAGAAAAGGAGGTCATCATCCACCAGAGTTATCTTGAACTAGATCTCTATAGAAAACCAAGAAAAAAAAATCTGAAGAAAATCCAGAGGGACCAAAGGCTGCAGCCATAGGCTGAAGTGAGTTATCATGCCACCAGTGGACATGCCAACGTGGTAGCCTTGCAATGCATTACATATATAATACACTCTCACTTTTAGTGGTTACTAAGCAAACAGTAAATTGCGTTTTGAAGGTATTTAATCCAATAGTACTGTACCACACTGCTGAGTCAGCAGCTTTCTCAGGCATCACCACCCAGAAGAAGTTTGGTTTTTGCTCACAGAGCCAGCATTTCCACTATTTTTGAAACATTAAGACTGTTCAGTTTTGGTCTGCTCTGACGTTGTATTGCCTTTCTGTAAACTCCTTTATGTATAGTACTAGCTGTCTGCCCGCTTAGTAGTGAAACAGGACAAACTTTAAAAAACAAAAAAACATTTTTAAATGTAATAAATTGTAAGAATTAATATTGATAGCTTTCGTATCCAAGGGCCTCAATATACAATATTTTTGTTTTTGCTATCAGAGGCACGAATGTAGCTGTGATCTCTTTGCCAAAAATGTAAAAAGTTGCCAAGGTATCTCTGGCCAAGCAGAAGGTGGGTATGCTCCAATGTCAAACGTTGCCTGATCTGATGGTGTTCAGCTCTGACAGGAGAGCATCCCTCACGTAGGTAAAAGAGCATGTGGTCGTAATATGTCTGCCAATGAGCAAGTACCATCTAAAAGACACATAGCTGTGATCTCTCTCTCAAAAACGTTAAATATTACTCTTCAACAATCTCTAGATGATAATGTCTGCTAAACAAACAGGTATTGCTAGCTAAGTGGAGGCAAAGTACGCTCCAGCACAATGCAAGAGGTAGACTGCTTCGAACGGAGGCTGGCGCGAGAGTGAGGAGGGCCCCATCCCCCTACTCTTGTTACCGTTGTGTTTCTCTCGGATTCATGCAAATAAATTGGAACCGCAAACAAACTATGACTACTTGAATAAAAAATTCTATTCTGGATAAGTATCATTCAGGTTTCAAAACAAATCATAGTACAGAAACTGCATTGATTAAAGTCGTTAATGGCTTAGACCTTAATACTGACTGTAATAATCTATCAGTTCTTGTTCTATTAAACCCGAATGTAGAATTTGATAAAACTGATCACAGCATTCTTAATGACCATCTTAGACAAAGGGTTGTCCTTTTTGGCAGTGTCTTGAGTTGGTTTCACTCTTGTGTCACAGGAATACATTCTTTGTCAGCTGTGGAAATAATACATCACCGATCAGGTCAGGCTTGGGAACATGCACTGGTAGAGCATGTTGCCACACCCATCCCACAACAAAACAGCTTGGCAAATCCCCAGGCAGACATGCAGTCCAGTCCATCCTCTGGAAATGACCATCTGTCTGCCATAGCCAGGTGCTATAATGGCAGTCCTTTGGCCTGGTCCAGCCACTCAGGTACTCAAGAATGAGGATCCTGCAAGCCGGATCACCCTTGGGGAACTGCGCCAAATGGCTATAGTACCATAACTGACGCTCCCTCACAATATGCTTCATTTGGGACCTCATGAGCAACCGTTCGTTTGACATAAAGTCAAACCAGTGGTACCCAAGGATTCTCCAAAGACACATGGTACCGAAAGGAATAGTCTTTGTCTCAGGTCACTGCATTGCGTCCATGTCTCACAACCATATAGCAGAACAGGAAGCACCAGGACTCTAAAGAATTAGACCTTTATCCTTTTTCAAAGATATCTGGAGCTCCACACACCCCTTTCCAACGACCCCATGACTTCCAATGCTCTCTTAGTATATCCAAGTACTTCATGGGAAGTGTCAACAGGAACATGAATGCTGTTGCCGAGGAAAGTAAACCTCTCAACAAGGTCGACACTCTCTCCACAGACAGACACACTGCTGATGGCTGTGTTCAAGAGGTCATTAAAGGCCTGGATTTTGGTTTTTATCTAGGACACTCAAAAGGCCAGACATTCAGACTCCTCACTCAGTCTCTTGAGAGCCCCAATCAGAGCATCAGCTGACAATTCTGGGCCCCTTATTATTACTCTATCGTCATGCTCTCATAAGGCCCGATCATTTCAAAGCATAATGTAAATTAACACAGTTATGCACACAATACAACAATTTATTTGTTAATAGCACCAGAGAACCCTGGGTCTCTAAATCCTCTGACTCATTGTCTCACCACCAACAGATGAGTAATAATTTCATTAAACGTATAGAGGGAAAAAATGGACATTTCAATTATTGGCATCAAACAAAAAAACAAGAACTATAGAAATAAACTAAGCCATTTATCTTTACAAATTAGGCCAGAAGTAAAGAATCTCGGGGTCATTTTAGACTTCAAATCACAAATTAGGAATATTATTAGTACTGAATTCTTACACTTAAGAAACATCATGCAAATCAGATCATTTACATCACTGCAAGATGCTGAGAAGGTAATACATGCTTTTGTCTTTAGCTCTATAGATTACTGCAATGCACTCCTATTAGGATTACTTAAAATATATACTGTATATAAATCAGCTGCAATTAGTCCAAAATGCAGCAATCAGAATTTTCACTAAAAGAGAAAACCTGAGCATGTTTCACCAGTCTTAGCATCACTACATTGGCTGCCTGTCCTTTACGATTAATTTTAAAATGCTTTTAATTGTATACAAGGCTCTAGACAATCCAGCACGTTCTTATATTTTGGAGGGTGTGTCCCTGTACATTCCTAATTGTAATATTTGATCTTCTAATGTTGTATTCTTGCTCAGTGGCCTGACAGTGAAACATAAAAAGAACTTGTGATGTAGCTTTCTGTTTCAAAAAATCTGGAATACTTTACCATTACAGACAGACTGGGGCAGTACAGTTGAACACTTCAAAAACTATGAAAGACCCACCTCTTTAATACGGCTTTCTTGATCACTTAAGAAATTATCAGCATCACTAACATTCCTTTATACTGAAGGAAGGAGGACATTGATTTTCTTCATTAAATTCAGTTCTGTTTGCTGTTTTATAGGCTGTTCACTAATCACTAATTTTACATGTTTTCTTGTTTTTTCAGTATATTCTCTGTTGGTGCAGTTAACTTGTCACAACTATCTTTAGGATATGGCAGAAAACTGCAATGCCTGGATAAAAAACTTAGTGCTCACAGCGGGACTTTGCTCCCCTTGATTATGCATCTCTTGAAACCATCTCACTATTTCCTGTATTCTAAGTAAAACTAAGGCTAAATGACTTAAAGAAAAAGAAAATTTCAGAAAAATAATTAATTGTCTTCTCTTAATCATTTCAGATATAGCATCTCATAAATCTTTCATACAATCTCAAAAGGCTGAAGATGGGAATCAGGCCTTCTAAATCTCAAAGACAGTGGTGTGGCTGCCATTGCCTTTAGGGGGGCTATGTTTCCCTCTACTTCCAGTTTTGCAGTATCTCCTTTTACCAGTTCTTAGCTGCTTAGGTTAGACCAACTCCTGAGACTCTGTTACTATAATGACAATATTTACCTTTTATAATGAAGCTCAAACAACATCATTTCTGGTTAACTTTAGCATCTCCAGTTTCATTCTGCTGTCACTGCCCTTTGGAATTCCTGATTTTTAGTTAATGGGTGAAGAAAATAAAAGGATGAATTGATTGGTTGGTGAATATTGATCTCTTCTCCTCATGGGCCCTGTCCTTACCTTTTTTATAAATTGTATAAAGCTGCCTTTGTCTTTAATATTATTTTTTCTTATTACCTAACACACCTACTTATTCAATTAACTTGCTGTCTTCATAATCTCTGGTATAACATTTTCTAATTTTCATGACACCCTGCTTCTCAACTGCCTAATTAAACAATTTCAATCACTCTTATGATTATTTTGTGCCTAATTAATCCTGTCTGTAATCCATGTGAACATCCTGTAATTGCTACTTGTCTAATTAAGAATCTTCCAGACTGTTAATTAATAACCTGCTTTGTGGGTGTAAACTGCTGTGCTCCTGCCTCACTCCCTTCTAGATGTCAGCTTGATCAGACACAGTTACACATAGACTGAACACAACTCTAAATGTACAAAAAAGGGAGCCCTCCAAAGCAGTCCTTCTTAACAGAACTCCAATTTGCTCCATTTCACTCCTTGCACTATTCCTGTTCAGTTTGAGCTCCTCAGTCATTATATGTCTATACTATAATTTCATGTTTGTTCACTCCATCACTGTTGACTATTGTATCCTTTTGCTTAGCTACTGTACATCTAGTATTAAAATCATTTTTTAAAAATTGCACAAAACTTTGCACCATTACTGCTGCTAAAAACACATTACAAGGAATAAATCTTGTAGTTCTCCTAATTTATGGAATCTTCTTTGAATCTGATGTCAGTGACATATACAATAACTTGCCCTTGTGTTTAAAAAGGAGTCAAAACAAACCTATCTGCTGTGTCTGAACTTTGGTTGTGTCACCTGGAGAGACAGAGAGAGGTTGGGAGCATGCCTGATACAGCCGCACCCACCACACTACGAACCACCTCAGGGTCCCAATTAGGACCTGAGTGCAGCCCTGCAAAGTTAGACACCTCAGAACCACACTAGTTCAGATGTAGTGGAACACCGTGAGGTTTTTTACAGTGGCTGGAGAGCCAGTCCTATAATCAAATTCCATATGAAGATATGGAGGACAAGTTGGAGGACCTGCTTGCTGGGCTGGATGCAGGTTAATGTCGTACCCAGGACAGAGCAATTGCAGGTTGCTCAGAGGCCCAACAGAGTGGAATCACTTCTGCCATTTATGGGATTCAAACTGGTAATTGCCGACACAGAGCCCTAGCCTCAGAGCCACCACTCCGCCGACTGTGTCACCTGGATATGAAAATATTAATTTTAAATTGAAGTGTGGAGTTTATTTGTAATAGCAATATCCATCCATTATCCAACCCACTATATCCTAACTACAGGTTCACGGGGGTCTGCTGGAGTCAATCCCAGGCAACACAGGGCGCGAGGCAGGAAACAAACTCCAGGAAGGGCAGCAGCCCACGGCAGGGCGCGCACACACACAGGCACACACTAGAGACAATTTAGAATCGCCAGTGCACCTAACCTGCATGTCTTTGGACTTAAGGAAGAAACCGGAGCGCCCGGAGGAAACCCCTGCAGACATGGGGAGAACATGCAAACTACATGCCCCGTGCTGTGCCGCCCAATAGCAAAATCCTTTTGATATATTACGGAAAAGAAAAAACTAATATTACAATAAAATTGTATTACTTCACTAGCAGATTACCCAGTGGCTTCTCTCACTGAGTGGAAGGGAAAAATTTATGGCTCTCATGAGGCAAGGGCATTAATGACCCAATTCTATGGTACACTGTAAAAAATAAATCTTGCATTTGTGAAAAATACTAACAAAAAATAGCTAACTATACACAAAATAATCATTACTTTAATTAATAAAAATAGGTTTTACCTTTTTTATTGATTATTTAATTCTAATTCAATAAAAAAAATTAAGAATAATGTTAACTTATTATTTTTCTTAAAATGTAAACTTTTTTGTAACTTACTCTAAGTAAAAAAACTATACAGTGAATTCAAAACATTTAAGTTAAGTTAAATTTAATGACACGGCACTTCCTCTCACATCGATTTCTTGGTCTTTACAACAACGCATTCAGTTGTAACGCTTCTCCATAATAAGAGCTATTTTACTATGAGTGTGTAAGTATAAGGCATATTAATTCCGTAATGAATAACTAGTATTTCATTTCGTATAGTTACAGACGTAAGCAATATAAAAAGACGTTTGCCTAACCGTCACGGTATTATTTGACCTCTTATTTAATTAGTGTTCTACACAGGTAATGTATTTTCTGGTTAATTTTTAACACTGTGATTTATTTAGCGATGTTTGATTTCCTACGTCCTATTTTATTTCAGGATTTTCGGCTATTAAGCGGCTATGCTGGCTTAAATGCGGGAAGTGTTTGAAGAGCGGCATCTGCCTCAGGATTTCACTTTTTCACTCTCTATGATTCCTTCCCGTTTACCACTCATTCCTGGGACATTATTTGATTGAGATATACTTTTTGTGTAAGTTTAAAAAAAGAAAAGAAAATTTGCATTGACATTTGAAAGTCATTTGATTTAATTTTCCTTTGAAAATATAACTCCGTTCTTGTGACTATCTGTGTATGTTCAAATGAATTAAGATATATGGAATTTTAGCATATATTTGTTATACAATCATTACTGTCCAGCATTGTATTATTACTCATTTTTTTGAGTACTGTAATTCAGATGAAAATCGGAGTAAAACCATTTTTGCCACTACTTACAGTATATTAAATTAAATATTTTGGGTAAATTTGAGTAAATTAATAAATTAAGTTTACTCAATAGTGCAGTATATTAAATCTACTCAAAAATATTGCTTGTAATTTGTTGCCTTATTTTTTTTTTTTTAAGTACTTTTAACGCATTCTTTTTTACAGTGTAGATTTGCCCCCGTATTTTAAATGTCAGCATAAAGCCAGACTCCTCGGTAGCAGCCGTGGTGCCAAACAACGTCATCTGAAAATACGAATTGTATTTCCTAATGTTCTGTAGAGAATGAGTTGAATGTGGATTTGCGCCAGAAATAAGAGACAACAATGGTTCAGGTGGATGGGTTAAAGGTGTTAATTTCACCGTGCCGTCTGAACAACACATCCCATGTGATTCAAATTTAACCCACTGTGCTTGGCAGTACTCACACATGATGTCCAGTTCTCCTATTGTAACTTTTAGATGTAGGCAATAATCTTTTTCAATGTTATAGTTGAATCGCACCATTTACAGACCCTGACGCCTGTGTGATGTGGTAGCCAGTGAATACTGCATCTGTTGAATTCAATTCTGGTCAGCACGTCATTCGGGTGTTTGTGAGGCCGTCAATTGTGATTGTTGTATACGTTGATCAGCGAGCCTTCTCTCTCGATCTGCTTCTGTCTCGCTTTCTCTGTGTAACCTGACTGTTGTGATCATACGTAATTTCCGTTTCAAACACGAGTGCGCGAGTGCATTATATGTTCTGCGGTCATACGTAATTTCCGTTTCAAACGCGAAAAGAATTTTATATATATAGAAAACATGTTTGTATATATTCATATACTGTATTTAAATACAGCTTCCAAAACTTTGCTTTTTTGTGGGGTGGCCCAGTTTGAATTAAATGCTGCCAGGATAAACTTCAGCCCCCATAGCCCTAAACTGGATTAAGTTAGCTATGTTATGCTTTCTTCAGTATTTTTACAAGAATTCCCAACATATCTATGAACTGACTTAGTGTGCAAGAACATAAAAATCATTTTAAATTTACATTTCATTGTTTCAGTAACAATGGTATCCTATACAGGTTTGAGGCCTACGTTATGCATGACAGTTCCAGGTTTTTGAGTGTAATATTCCAAGCAATGCTAAGGATAGTAAGCAGTTACTTAAGTAACTTTGTTGCATTTCTTATATTGAAGGTAGAAAAACAGTAGATTCGTAATTATTTTAAAGGGTGTTGTGCAATGTGAATGACTGGAAAAGAAAGAAAGAAAGAAAGAAAGAAAGAAAGAAAGAAAGAAAGAAAGAA
>JANRMT010062842.1:37095966-37142664 GCA_026402145.1 Polypterus bichir lapradei
GAAAGAAAGAAAGAAAGAAAGAAAGAAAGAAAGAAAGAAAGAAAGAATTTCGACACATCAGTGATTTTCCAAGTAAACACTCATGATCTCAAATTGGAGGTTGCTTGCAGTCAGGCTTCCTGGTGGCTAAGGCATTGGACTATTAAAAGCCACTTTGCACATTAAGTCTCTCCCACTCTTCCACTGTTTGATCTGAAGCAGGTCACTTCCATTTTTCACATTGTAATAATTGGAAAAGACATGCGCTCAGATGATAACGCACCTTGGGGGAGTGATCACGGTAGCCCAAAGGTTGTCATCGTCATAGCAGTAGTTTGGTCACTTGTACAGAGTACAGTGAGTGAAACATACGGTCAGGGGCTTGATCCCATCACATGACACTTCACATACCAATGCTCACAATTTAGAATAGAAATATGGAATAAAAGCATACATACATACATAAAGCATGTATGATTTTAAGTAGATCTGACAAAAGTGTCACCAACACAAGTAAAATGTCACTGTTTTAACTGTAACTGCAGGCAGCCACTCACAGAAGTCAAAGCAAGGCATTAGTGCAAATTCTGTGCAGACCCATTCTGTGGTGAGATCACTCAAATTGGACATGGCAATGATGACCATAATAAAACAACCATTAATATGGCTCCCAAGTGCTTAAGAAGACTAAAATGGCAGGTTCAATCCCCTTCTCCTATTTGTTACTGTTCTATCAATGAACTGAGCAGTGAGAAAAACAGAACACATGGGACTGAGAAATGAAGTAAAGTCAAAGTTTGAGAAATGGGTAGTAACCAAGAAATCAAAGTACTCTTGCACCAAAAACCAAAATGTTAACCCGGAATCAAAGTCAAAAAGAATGTTAAGTGTACATAATCAGAAATACAGTACTATGAAAGTCACGAATGTATGTTTTTTAGTTGATTGTTTTCTAAATCACAGATGGGTGAAGTTTTTTTCTGGTATTTAAACCATTATGCAGATGACATCAGATGTTGTGACATGGAATCCTGCCCCATGGAAACTAAAAACAACATCCTAGCAATGACATCATGGCATGAACATGAAAACAAAACTAAAAAATACAGCTTCCTTAAAAAATGCATGAATCTACTTCTTTTTTCTGCTCCCATTAGGGGTTGCCACAGCGGATCATCTTCTTCCATAACTTCCTGTCCTCTACATCTTGTTCTGTTACACCCATCACCTGCATGTCCTCTCTCACCACATCCATAAACCTTCTCTTAGGGCTTCTCTTTTCCTCTTCCCTGGCAGCTCTATCCTTACCATCCGTTTCCCAATATACTCAGCATCTCTCCTCTGCACAAGTCCAAACCAACGCAATCTCACCTCTCTGACTTTGTCTCCAAACCTTAGTTGACCCTCTTATGTACTTGTTCCTATTGTATCCATCCTTGTCTCACGTAATGCAAATCTTAGCATATTTAACTCATAAGAGAACAAAATGTCTAGAACCATTTTTTAGATGTAAAACAATTATTTCCTTGACTAAACCACACAAAAGGCTGAGATAACTCTGAAAAGATATACCTGTATATATATTTTTGGTAGACCCTCATAACTGCTATATGCCATTGGTTTATGGAGTGTTTACTCCCCCAGTCACACATATCCTTGTACTTCAGTCTATGTTCACAGCCAGTCTCTGGACAGTCAGACAGCGGCTCGCAGGAGGAGAGCAAAGACTAAGACAGCATGGACACTACCTGCTGCCTTGGGCCGAATCTGAGAGTTCTCAAACTGCCATGCCACGTTTGCCTGTGCCAATCATTTAGAGAGAGATGCTATATTTAGTCAAATTAAACAGCACAAGGTCGCTTTGAAATTAAATCAGAAATTGGATTCCCCTGAAAATGGGCCTGTTTATTATAAACGCTAGCTCTTGCCTGTCAGACTAAGAAAGTAAAAAAGTCCAAAAAATGAAAACAGAAATATATGCTGCAGAATATCTAAGGACACAAAATATCACATTTATTTCAACATAACAGACCTTCCACCCGCATTTCAGTTGTGTCACTTTTAACAGAGTAAATGGAAGTGTGGCCTCACAAACAAGTCAACATTCTGCACCATTTTCTAATTTGGCTTATTTTTTCCTTTTTTGGTAACCCCTTTCTCAGCAACCAATGAACAGACAGCCTCTTTTTAGCAACAGTTTATGAAATGGAAATGTCAATAAGGGTGCATTCCTGAAGTTCACAGCCAAAATGAAACAAGGAGGTCTTGAGCCCAGCACTGCAACTAGAAAATGCGGCAAGTGAGTGAAAAGTAAAAAAAAAAGAAGTCTTGATCACTTGGATTTACTGCTAATGGAGACCGCCAGGCTTCAACTGACTTAAAACCTCAGGGAAATCTGAAAACATTTACGCAGTTAGGAAAACATGGCTGACATGATTTTTTTTTAATTTAATTGAAAATGATCAGACGTGGAAAGATTAAATTACTGCTCTACCTTGCAGTTTCAATACTACCCAGCTTAAGCATTTTAAAACATTATAATAAAAATGCCTGAGGCTGAAAGCTTTAATCAGCATTTGAAATTTACATCTATAGCCATACATGTAAGAGGAGTTACCAGTTCATAAATTAAATTGGGTGCAGAACACATTACTGAATCACAAGGACCTGCACTTGAGCATGTAAAAATACAGGATACACAAAATCTATAAAGTAATTAGAATCTGGACAGCTTTTATGAAGTCGTCCAAACTGAATCTGCCATTTGGAGGTAATTACTGGTAACAACAACAGCATTTATTTATATAGCACATTTTCATAAAAATAAGGTAGCTCAAAGTGCTTTATATGATGAAGAAAGAGAAAAAAGACAAAGTAAGAATTACAATAAGATGAAACTCATTAACATAGAATAAAAGTAAGGTCCGATGGCCAGGGAGGACAGAAAAAACAAAAAAACTCCAGATTGGCTGGAGAAAAAATAAAATCTGCAGGGGTTCCAGACCATGAGACCGCCCAGTCCCCTCTAGGCATTCTACCTAACATAAATGACCTCAATGAGTCTTCATGGTATTCAGGGTTCTCATGGAAGGACTTGATGATGACGTTCATGTGGACTTCTGGCCTTTAATCCATCAATGGTACTAAAAATAAGGAGTATTTTAGTCAGAATAGCACCACTTTCATCAAAGTTCTTATTATCTTTTAAAGGGTTTAGGCCTCTTTGAATTTTAAGACCACCGGGGAGTTCTTGAGTTATGCCAGGATTTTAATGTGATCATCTAAATGGATTTTTAAAACTTGTTTAACTCAGACCATCTAAAAGAAAAGGACTCTCTCATTTCTTTCTTTTAATAGCTTCATTCCTAAACATCCATCCATCCATCCATTTTCCAACCCGCTGAATCTGAACACAGGGTCACGGGGGTCTGCTGGAGCCAATCCCAGCCAACACAGGGCACAAGGCAGGAATCCAATTCCAGGCAGGGTGCCAACCCACCGCAGGACACACACAAACACACCCACACACCAAGTACACACTAGGGCCAATTTAGAATCGCCAATCCACCTAACCTGCAAACAGTTCTTTCATTTGATCGTATGTACAGCTAAATGCCATGATGTAACATTCTAAAACCTGACTGATCTGATTGAGAACTACAGCAGCATAGGTAAGAACCAACACTGGACAGGGTGCCAGTCCATCACAGGGACCACTCACACAGTCCACAGAGGGCCAGTCAACTTGGCATGCACATTTTTGGGATGTTGGAGTAAAACTGATATAACTGGAGAATAGCTACTTGGATAAGGAGACATAATGCCAAGACCATACAGCTAATGACCTGAGCGTGGAATTTGAACAAAGAACTTGAGATGACTGGTGAGGAAGCATGGCTGACAACTATGCCACTGTACTGCGCTAAAGCATAATGAATTCTGCTAATAAAAGACCATGTTTAGGGTGATGAAATAACATTGGAGTGAAACTTAACAAGTTAATGTAAGTGACAGCTGCTAGATGCATATAAATGTTCTCATCTATACGTACAAGTAAGAATTTCACTGTGCATATGACAATAATGACCTATAAACCAATAATCCACCTCTAACTCTCTTAATCTGAAACCATTATGCTTGTTTGGTTTATGTGATGCGACACCTCTTACGGTACTATGGGATGTTATCTTTAAAGAGGCAGGGCCATTTCAAACTCTTTTGGGGCCAGAAGCAGTGTATCAACTTTAAGTTGCCAAACCAGTAACCCTAACCAGTCACATAGCTCACTTATGTCTAGGAATGGCCCTGCCTCCGGCGGTAAGCTGTCAGTCCTTCACTTGGCCAGCAAGGGTGTGTTTAGTAGGTAAGGGATATGGCCAGTCTTATAGGTTCTATGGTTAAATTTAGAAACCATATACAGTACAGAAAAAACCTATTAAATCTCTGTCACAGTTCCCAGGCTCAGTTAATACTGGACTCACCCAACACCATTAATTTATTTTTTGACCCATTTAATCCAGTCGAGGGGTATGGAGAGCTGAAGCCTATTCCAAACAGCACTTGCCACAACATAGGAAACAGCTGTGGACAGGGCACAATAATGCTCACACCCATACTAAGGTACACTCAGGACCAGTTTAGAGAGGCCATTTAACCTAACCAATACATCTTTGAAGATGTGGAGGCAAAACTAGAGCCCACAGATTCTCCACTAGACATGGGGAGAATATACATATTCTACACAGACAACCTTCAAACACGGTTTGAGCAACAACAACAACTACAAGAATACTCAACCCAAAAACAGTATTTTTTTTTAAATGCTACTTACCCCATGTGGTTGATAGTAATGGCTGAGAAAAAAATGCAATCTTATCTTTCCATACAGAACAGAGCTGACAAAATGTATGCTTTAACAGTGTGGTGACCAATGCTGGACTACAGCAAACAATACCAAAATGTCCACAAAACAAATCTCACATTACACTCTTAAAAATAATGGTTTGATAATGGCATTTTACTGGGTGGTGTGATTCCTCATAGAACCATTGCTTGACAAAGTACCATTTCATTCTGGGAAGGGTTCTTTGTTTATGAAATTGGCTCTAAATAGGGTCTTAATATGTGAAAACAGCAGAAATCTTTAATGTATTTTAGACTGCCTACTAACATACATACTAACATATCAAGATTTCCTGAACTCAGCCTGTATTACAATACATAGTAAGAATCTTTTAAAAATCAGAAACCCATTGAGATTCCACAAATCATATCATCTGGTCATGGCTATTAATGGTACATGTTTTGGATCTAAATAAATAAAGGTTCTTTCTGGAACATTCATCTGGATGATTTCTGAAGAACCACTCTGACACCTTTACTTTTAAGAGTGTACTCTGGTCACATAGTCCCCATCAAGTTATCCAATTGTATACTCAAATGTGCAAAATGTGTACATTTTTTACTAAAATATTGTTAAAACACAGGAATCATTTTAACAATATTTCAGCAAAAGATGTGTGCATTTATCACATTTCGAGTATACAGTTGGAAGACTTGATGTGGATTAGAACACAAGTAACCTGAGAGTTTTTCATGGACATACTGATAGTGTTTGCTGTTGTCCAGTGTTAGTCACCACCCGCTGCCGCTAAAGCATAAACGTTGTTAGCTCCATTGTGCATGAACACAGGAGATCACATTTTTTTTTCTCAGCATTCACTGCAAACCACATGGGGTAAGTAACATTTAGAAAAATATATCATTTTTGGGTGGAGTATTCTTTTAGCCCAAAATTAAATATCCTAAAATTAAATCTGGCAATTTTTTGTGACCAATTTTTTATTAAATAAAAATGAAATGATCGGAGATAATCATTAAACAATATTGCATTACAAAAGAATCCAAACCTACCTCTCCAACCATATCCCACCCAACCTGAGCCAGGAAATCTGGCATTTAAAGTATAAGAAAAGTGGAGATTTAACTATGCCACATAAGTTAAGTTATTCCAAATATCAAGCTCAGGTTTAAGCATCATTCCCTGCCAACTGCCTTCTTTTTATCCTGAAGTGATGTGGTGACGGACTAATGTTCAGCAGCAAAACCAACAAGGAGCACAGATTAGGCCAAAATGGAACAGCACTGTAGCTTTTGTCCTCACTACAGCATTAATATGCTTTTCCCAGATTCCCGCTAATAAGATTCTTGTTACAATGAACTTAAAGAACTGAGGTCTTTTGCTTTTCAAGGATAATCCTGTCCACTTTGGAACTGCGACAGGGAATGGCCCCGACCTGAAAGTGTCTCATAATGCACTGGTCGCCATCTTCAATGTTACACGAGGGACATACAGACAGTGTAAAGGCCTGGAAATGACAGAACACCTTACATTTTTTAGCTGGTTCAACACAGGATAATTAAGGATGATCACAGGGCACAGGATGGTTCTGCACACATTTTAGTATTTCCATATCACAATTCCAGCAGAATGGATTAAAATCTTAGGTCAGTTGCTGTCTCTGTGGACTTTGCACAATCTCTCTGTGTCTAAGTAGGTGTTTCCTTGGGTACTCCATTTCTTCCATCACTGATTAGTTTAAGTGAATATGAATGAACCTTCTATGAGTGAACGTAGGTCTCTGCTTGAATCTTTCCTGGGCTGGACCTGTGACCTGTCTAAGACTGATTTCTGCCTTGAATCCTATTCAGTCTAATTAGGCACCAGTCCCGGTGACCCTGAATTGGATTAATCATGTTTGAAAATGGATGGTTGGCAAAGAATGGACAATAGACAGGAGCAGAAATGATGCAGGGAAAACCTGGCAGTTATCATCACCAGTTAATCATGCAGTGATGGCCAGTTAAGGTGACTGCAATGACCAAAATGGCAAACCCCAGAGACAAACCAGGCCAATTTAGCATCACTGATTAACCAGAGCAAGTTTCAGCAATTTCAGTCCTGGGAGACCATAGTGGCTGCAAGTTTTTGTCCCTACCAAATTTCTTCAAGAAAAGTCAATGTTTTATGTTGAAGCACTTTACTGCTCAAGGAACATTTTCATTGCACTAAGATTCCCGTCTGTTAATTGCTTATTTTAGTCCTAAGCAGCTGCAGTCACTATTTTAACTGCTTTTTTGAACTGCTTCTGCTAACGTGTTTCCATTTACACCGACCTGTGTGCATTCTTCATGAACTATGTTTTAATAAAATATTTGGAAGGAAACTGAAGAGAAAAAAGTGAAGGGCTGAGAATTAACTCACCTGTTTCAGGCTACAAATCACCTAGAAAATAACCTTGGAAAGGAAAAAAAGTCTACAATATAAGAATGATCTGACATGGAAGAATGAAAAACTAACAAGCCATGAAATTAAATAGATCTGTTTTTAGAAAGGATTGGTGTCTATTTAAGCAATTGGGATGAAACAAAAACCTGCACCTACTACCACCGTCCAGGACCAACTTTACAGACTCCTGACCCAGCAAGCAAAATTAATTTGTAAAGCACATTTAAAAACAGCTTCTATTGACAAATTGCTGAACAAAGATTATAATAGAGCAATAATAAAGCAATTAATAAAGGAAATTTAAAAGCTTAAAATGAATATGAAGATAAACACATAAAACATAATGGTCAATTTTAGAAGGCTCTAAAAGGATGGATTCTAAATCTAGATTTAAAAACTGTAAGAGAAGGAACTGATCTGATGTTGTGTATCCCATAACAGACAGGGAGCCAGTGCAGGGGACGCTAAAGCCGGGGTCATGTCACCCCTCTTCTATGTTCCAGTTAGTAGTTCAGCTGCTACATTTTGTACTAACTAAGTGAGACAAAGACAATGGATTGACCCCCTTTACAGAGAATTACAATAATCTAGCCTCGATGGTATAAAAGCTTAGATAACTGTCTCTAAGTCATGCCAGGCAGAGTGGTGGCTCTGAGGCAAGGGATCTGCACTGACAATCGGAAGGTTGCCAGATTGAATCCTGTAAATGCCAAAAGGGACTCTGCTCTGTTGGGCCCTTGAGCAAGGCCCTTAACCTGCAATTGCTGAGCGCTTTGAGTGGTGAGAAAAGTGCTATATAAATGCAAAGAATTAAAGAGAGAATTGGTTTAATTTTTGGTTTGAGTCAAAAGTCACCCTTGCTTATGTAATAACACGTGGTGACAGTTTGCCTACAATTTTTGACATACCACACAATATGTTTTGAAGTTCCAAATAAAATATACCTCTGATTTGTTTTCATTTTACTGGAGAAAGTTATTAGCCATCCAGCATTTTATTTCTTAAGGACAATCACTGAGCACCTTGTTGGATGTCATTAGGGCTTAGGGGGACACAGAGTTGTGTATCATCAGTGTAACAAATAAAAGAGATATTTTTGAATGATATCAGTCATATAGATGGAAAAACACATAGGTCCTAGAATGGAATCCTGGGGGACTCCATAGGGGACAACAGTTGGAAGAGCATAAAGAATTGCCATTAATTGAAAACGTTATCTGGTTTAAATATGAATGGAGCCAATTGAGTGCTGCTGCCCCCTGAATACCCACTCTATGCTCAAGGAATCAGAGACAAAAACTGTTGTGGTCAATAGTGTCAAAAGCAACACTGAGGTTCTGCAAAATTAATATAACACAATTAGAAGAATCAATAGCGAGGGGAACATTTGCCACTATCAAAAGAACAGATCTTGGGCTGTGAAGTGCTCTAAAAGAGGAGAACAGAGTTCAGTATAGAGGTATGTCAAGCATTCTCAGACATTTTCATTTTACGTTTCTGGATTAGTAATGAAAGTGTTAAGTTAGAATAGGACCAGTACATTATCTGATGTTATACATTTATATATATAATTCACTAAGGCACCCATGGAAAGGCAAGACACCCATGGAAAGCACGCCGGAAGGGGCGTGGATTCACTAAGCCGCCGACAAGTAAGACGCCCATGGCGCACGCAGGAAGGAGCCACGCCCACCAACTCTAAGACCATTGGATACGACAACAACTCGCAGAAAAACGCCCACCAACTCGGACGCAATGACACAGGAAAAACGGCGTCATTTATGTTTGTCTGTCGTAGAGTCCACATGCACCTCTGAGCCACGTTGACTGTTCATAGAGGCATGTTTCTCGTGGAAGTGAATCGCTATATGCAGCGTGTAAAACAGTTTGTGAGGGGTATCCCATGGGATCCTTAAAACAATCCTTTAAAACTGAGGTTAAAACACAATGAAGGAAGCAGTCTTTAAAAACCAATAAGCCCTGTGCCTCTGTTTCATTACCGTCTCACCTGCTTCACCAATGCAGGCCCTGCAACAGTCGAGACGCTCTTTTAGCAGCTGACCTTCTCTGTGCCTGACCGGTTCACACAGAGGCAGCGCTAGAGAAAGCCGCACACACACAGAGGCAGCGCCAGAGACAGACAGAGGCACACACACAGGCAGCTGGTGGGCGGGTCTCCGTAAGTTTCTCTTGTGACCGGGCACATGACCAGACGGTGTGCATGCTTCGAGAACAAGGGTGGACACGGCAGGACTATCTAAGAACAGGCATGTTTGTCACGGATTTAAATCGCTGTATGCAGCATGTAAAACAGTTTCCGAGGGGTTTCCCATGGTCTTACAGTTGGTGGGCGGGTCTCTGTCAGTTGCTCTTGCGACCGGGCACATGACCAGGCAGTGTGTATGCTTCTAGTGCGAGGGTGGACGCGACAGGACCATCTAGGAAAAATCATGTCGCGGATGTGAATCGCTGTATGCAGAGTGTAAAACAGTTTGTTTGTCGCAGAGGTGAATCGCTGTATGCGGCACGTTGAACAGTTTGCGAGGGGTGTCCCATGGTCTTACACTTGGTGGGCGGGTCTCTGTTGCTTGCTCTTGCAAGTGGGCACATGACCAGGCAGTGTGTACACTTCGAGAGTGTGGGTGGACACGACAGCACCATCTAAGAAAAATCATATTTGTCGCGGATGTAATTCGCTGTATGCGGCGTGTAAAACAGTTTGTCACGAATGTGAATCGCTGTATGCAGCATGTAAAACGCTGTATTGTATGTTGCCCTCTCCAGAGTTACATCTTTTCATTCACCTACAGTCGTATCCTCAAAACCAACCCCATTTGGACAACTGTGTCTTTAAGGAAGTGTTCACCCATCAATTCATAATTATGCGGCGTATGCTACGCCGCGGGTTGGCTAGAATTATCTATTTCATAAAACACAACTGAACTTTCTCTTGAAACATTGTCAGCAGGCTGCAGCAAAAAGTTTAAATTATAAACTTAGTGGATTTGATTTTTGTTTTTTATTCCATCTACTTTGGGGCTTCACTCCCTGCTCACTTTGCCAGGCCCCCTCCGAACCCACGCTACGCACCAATCACTTCACGTCTCTGCTGCTCGTGTTGTGAAGAGGAGGGCTGAAAGCACCCCAAGGAGACGCAATCGCTCCTCTGAAACCCCCTGTTAAACGGTGATACAATGGGAAACACATACAGTTTTTTTTACCTTCTCTTTGCTCGATCAGCTGCTGGCTTGTTGCTGCTGCCGTGCCAATGCATTATTTAAATAAATGAGAGCACCCACATCAGGAAAATGGAAAACAGGGATCATCTGGTATCGACCTCCACAACTATACTTATTTCCTCACGTGTGTGTTCAGCATTTAGATATTAATGGCAATAGGCCCATGAAATGATTATACTATATATGTAAAACAGTATGTATGTTCCTGTAGCCAAGCAGTGTCATTTATATGCTAACTGAATTACAGTGTTCCCATGTAATATTAGATTCATTTGAGGGAGCTGCCAGTCTCCTGAGGTGTGTGCAATTACAGCACAGATGGTGGTAAATAAATGTTCTTTTCAACTGTATTGTAATAGTAATAATTGTTATTATTAGTAGTTTAGCACCAGTATCATTCAGCTATTCGTATTAATAAACCAGATACAGTACTCGTGTTCTGACATTCGTGAGTACAGCTTGTGTCCTGAAAGACGTGGGGGGCACCATGTTTGATCTCAACTAAGACGTCACATGGCGCATGACCGCCGCTCAACTTGTCAACAAGTCTTCTGCTCTACTCCGCAGCATCCTGCATTGCTGTCTGGTGTAGCCTTCTGTAATGTGGTTGTTTTTGCGTGACTTTAAAAACACTGAACCATCAACCCCCCTGTCTCTACCTCCCTTCCTCGGTACTTCCTTGATGGACCACTTAATTCCAGCACAATTACTTGGCACTCACCGCAAGTCAACTCAACTGTAGGGCGCCCGAAGGCATCTTATGTACCACCGGCTTCTTTCTTATACTGGAACTGCATTTTCTAAAGGAAGAATTGTAACGCTGAGCCAGGACTGGCTCGATTTCTGTAACTGGGCATTTAAAAGCTAAATCTGTGCCTTTCTTCTTATATTCTTTCTTAATTCACCTTAAATATAAATTGCACAAATGTTTTGCAGTTAGTTTCCACAGTATCCTAGTTTTAATCCATTCCATGATATTTGCTTTATTCTAAATGTGTAGTAAAGTTAACTTTATTATCATAAATTATACATCTTAAGTTATCACAAATTGTTTGTTTTCGATCGCTTGAACAAATTACCATTATAGGGTCACGGAGAGCAAAAGCCTGTTTTAATAATGTAATTGGATGTAATGCGGAGTGGTGACTCTGAGGCTAGGGATTTGCACTGGTAATCAGCAGGTTGCCGTTTCGAATTCCGTAAATGCCAAAAATGACTCTACTTCGTTGGGCCCTTGAGCAAAACCCTTAACCTGCAATTGGTCCATCCTGGATATGAAGTTAATCTGTATCCAGCCCTGCAGGGAAAAACCTGGGGATTGGTGGCAGAACTGGCACTCCAGACACCATAAAAAAACTCACACTGGTTCCATTCGATCTGAACTAGTGTGGTGCTGAGGTGTCACCCGTTGTATGGCTACACTCGGTCCCAATCTAGGATCCTGAGTTGGTTCGTCATGTGGTGGCTGCTACAATATGCTGTATCAGTGCCTGCTCCTAACCTCTCTCTCTCTGATGTAGCAATTCTTAAAAATAATGTTTTTTTAATGGCACTTTATGATTCTTTACTGGATTGTACAGTTCTTCACTGAGCCATTGTTTTCCAAAGCACCATTTACTTCTGGGAAGGGTTCTTCATACATGACATTGGAACTTTGTGCTTTCAAAAACTTCCTAATATGTAGAAAAAATGAAAATTTTAATGTATGGTACGCATGACACTTAAAAGATTAAGAAAAGCCTGTGTTATTGTATGCAGTAAATGACCTTTTAAAATCAAGACTCGTTATTTCATAAATCTGTTACTATCTATTCCTGGTTATTTACTGTATGGAGCCTGTTATGGTTCTAAAAAATAAAGGTTCTTTCAGGAACATTCATGTGGATGTGTCATATTGGAACCAAAAATGGTTCCTCTATGGCATGACTCTGAAGAATCACTCTGGCACCTTTTATTTTTAAGAGTGCCCTGCCGTTTTAAATCCTAAAAGAAGAAAGACCTTACATCACCTGAACCCACCAAAAAGATAATTTCGTGAATAACTTGTAAAGATTCTCTGTACTACTAGGCGTACTTTGCAGATTTAAAATTAATGAAATAGTGGGAGTGCACAGTGCCGCGGCGGTTACCGCTGCTACCTCATGGATTATCGTGTGGAGTTGACATGTTCTCCGCGTTCGTACGTCAGTTCTCCTCTGTAACACCCCAGACGTCCTTGTTAGTTAATAAGCGAGTTTAAATTGCACCCGTTGTAAGTGTGGATGAATGCCTGGGTGAACTTTGTGTGCATTTAATTTTTCCTGAAAAATAACCAAACTTTCTCAAACATACTCGCATTAAGTCCCTTATAGTTCCTTCTGTTTACTGCCTTCCAAAGGGCGATACGCCGGTTGCCGCTACTTTCTCATAGACTCGGGACCCTGAATACAGTTCTCAACCCGGTCACTGCCACATTTTCTTTTCCTGTCACCCACCCCAAGACATGAAGGTCAAAATTGATTGGCGACAAGCACGTAGGAAAAATAAAGGAAAACGAAGTAAAATGAAATTAAATGATGGTTTCACTCGTGTTCATTAAAAGCTTATTATTTACAGAGATGTAAAACCCATTTACTAGTGTATTCTGAGTTCGCAGAAAGACATAGCAAGTCTTATAACTGAATGGTAAAACCAATGAATACCCATAAATGGCTTCCTAGCAAGCCATCGTTTAGAATAAAAAAAAAAAAACCCGTCATGTGTGACTAGCCTGGACCAGGGTTAAAAAGGGCATCACCGAGTAACTGCAGCTTTCGAATGCTGCTAAATTTAATGTTGTTTCCAATTGAATTCCAAATGTCTAAACCCTCGTAACCCAATGTAAGGTCGTGTGGGGCCGAAGCCTAACCCGACAACATGGGCAGCACCAACTACTGTACTTTATTTATAGGACTACTGTCACTGGTATACATTTTAAAGTGTGACTTTTTTCTCGCGAACCGTTTACGAACATACTATTGGTCCCACTCCTAGCCGATTCACTTTTCTTTATGCAGATATAAAGGATCGTTGCGCAGCTTCGTACAGGTGGCGATGTGGTAATAATGACGGTCGGTTTCATTTACTTTAATATGATTTTCTTCCAATATTGCTATCTTCCACGCATTGACATATCCGAAGGGAAACACGTGCAGACAATTAAACTGTTAAATCGAAGTCCGGTTTTCTATAGTTAAAACACTCACCTCCAATGATGCATGCAACATCGACTTCAAGCATCCTACCCAGACGATCATACCTAATTGTTGATAACAGTTTCCCATCCAACCGTCCGTGTTTTGGATGTCTTTTTCCAGAGCATTGCGGTGCTGGGCTGGAGTCTATCGCCGCGCCTACAGACACAAACAAGTAGCTAACTTTGGATTGTCGCAACCCCAGTCGATCACTGGTGCACTCATTCGCCTCTTGGTCGGTACAGAATCATGCATTTTAGTGACTGCGGAAGCAAATCCAAGTGAAAAGTTGAGAGCGTGTACGAAATACACCGACTCGGGAATCACTCCGGCCAGTGATGTCAAATGACAGCATCATTGCCTGTCTGCGCCTTGCCGAGCGCGTCTTCTTTAGATTAGACTAGAAACTCGGTCAGCAGAACGGATGCAGCATCTTTCTGAAACTGAACGCAGACTGTCTCAAAAGGGCTTCCCGGTGCCGCGAAGTGTACACGCCGACTGAGACCGAACAAAGTGATAGTACCGGAAGATATGTAAACGATGTTCGTTTTTCGAACTTTCCATGCAGTAACTCATTTATTCTGTACGGCACAAACGGGTCTTACTGTGTCTGTTCGAAGATCAAATACCATCTCTCGTTCTGTCTCCGTCTTTTGTTTTAATGAAAGGTTCCCATACATCTTGTAAGCTGCCAAGAAATTGCAGCATCTGTTCTGACTTGAAGCCACGCGCCGCTGATGTTGTAGTAATTTCCGCTCCTTAACTGAATACCACTGAAACGTCCAAAGACGCATGGATTGTATTGACCCTTTCCACTACACACACGAAAAACATCTCAAGTGGCAACGGAATCCCTGAACTTAAAACGGCCAACCCGGGAGCAAGAAGAACTTTAGCTGAGCTTGCTGTGTCCCTTCCAATCGGCCGGTCACTCACCGTCGGCGCGGATTGGCACAAAGCGCACGCAGAGTAGTAGCGCGAGGGCGCGGGGCCAGTGGCGACACGCCGAGTCCGGCTGCATGCCTGCCTCACTCCCGTGTCGAGGTGTGCGCTGGAGACGGGGCGGACCTGCGACCGAGAGCTTATATCCGTCCAGAAAGTGAGTGCACGAGCTCAAGGCCCCGCAAATGACTGCACCCTGCGAAAAGTCACACCGACCCGTCGGCAAACACGTAATGGATCAAACGCGAGCCCCCCACCCCGGGGGCTGCTGTGCTCGCCTACGGGGCGTCACGCTAGGAGAAGGCGCTTTTTTTTTTTAGAGGTGGCACATACTAAGGAGGTCCTTCCACTTACGAGTGACCTCTATATTTGCAGTACTCTGCCACCGGACAGTCACCCTCAAGAAGGACATCTTTAGTTAAGCTTATTCTCACACTGGGATGTCATTCTTACACAGTGATCCTTACGCCCTCCTTAAATGCCATGTTTGGCTCTCTGATCTCATTCTGAGCTATCAACGGGTGGAAGGTTGCTGCTCCTTTTCACCCTTAAGGCATTCATCGTCTTTTTCGATACCTTAGCCATATGTTCCCAAGTTTTTTTGGTTTCTGACACATCCCTACTGTTTGAAATATTGACATGCACTTCCTATTCAATACACTGTTGAATGTTTTTTTCTGTTTTTTAATACAGTACATGTATTTTCTCGCGACTCCATCAGCATATCAGGTGACCCCTCCACCCTCCCCAGGTTGGGAAAAGCCAACAGCAAAGGGCTCTTGGAGAGCTCGACCGGCAAGTAGAAAAACTGTCATATGATGCTTACCTTTTTTTTGCTTTAGTTAGACCACACTGATATATGTTGGGGCGACCATTCTCAGTGACCATTTTCATTGTGTCGCCAACTAACCAACTGAGCCGCTCGTACCTCATCGTCCTCACCTGTTACACCAGCCCCACCTACCGGCAGAGCTCAGAACGTCGACTTTAGGCTACAGGAGACGTCAGATGAGTGCAGCCCAGAGAACTCGCCGCCTCCTCAAGCGTTCTGATGTTCTCTTGATAACACAAAACGTCTCTGTGGCATTTGCAAAAGACAAAGCATAGCAAGCAAACGCGATGAATTAGCCGAGTGTAGACTTCTCTTCAACGTTTAATACCAAGTAGCCCCACCTTCTTGTAGACAGACTTAGACAAGACTTTAATTTGAACTTCAATTTGATAGGGTGGCTGATTGACATTTTAACAGAATCAAAGAGTGAAAGTCAATGCTTGTCTGTCTGACACGTTGTCCTCATCTTCAGGGTCCCCTTAGGGCAGAGGTGGTGAACTCCAGGCCTCGAGTGCTGCAGTGGCTACAGGTTTTCATTCTAACCCTTTTCCTGATCAGTGACCAGTTTTCACTGCTAATTAACTTTTTCCCCATCACTTTAATAGCCCTGTAAGAAGAGTTCAGCCCTCTGAATTGATTCGTTTCTTCATTAAATGACAGCCAAGCAGAAATGAGATGTGAAATGAGCTAACAGATGACCAGCTAAACTAGGGCTTCAAACTCCAATCACTTTCTTAATGAGAAGCCAATTCTTGCTGTTAATTAAACCTGTTATTTAATTCCATGGCTTGTTGCTGCTCTCATTCTGCCACAGCACACATTTCGAAAACTGTTGTTTTTCTGTTCTTTCTAAGAGCACCGTCAAAATGTTTTGGTGACCTGAGAGATCAACCTTACCAAGACCATCACCTCTCTTTAATTTCAGATATTGTGTAATGGGCACAGGGGAGCTGGTCATGTGGTGGCTTGTTTTGTGTATCATTATTGTTTGGCTGCTAATTAAAGAAAAAAAGAAACCACTATGGAGCCTGAGTCAAGTTAATTAAAAGAAGTAATTAGCAGCAAAAACTGGTCACTAATTAAGAAGATGGTAAGAATGAAAACCTGCAGCCACTGCAGCACTCGAGGCCTGGAGTTCGCCACCCCTGCCTTAGGGCCATGCTCTTTCACTTCTCCTCTACATGTATGGTTATCACAGTACATTTGAAAACAGCTATTGTACATTTTAAAATTTGCTGATAGCTCAATTAAGGCAAAAGCTAAGGAACTCTGGCCTCATGTATAAACGGTGCATATGCACAAAAATGTTGCGTACGAACGTTTCCACGCTCATGTAGCGGAAGAACATGAAAGTTGGCAAACGCACAGATTTATGCATCTGGATTTTTTTGTGCGTATGAACATTTCTGCTTTTGTGCTTATGCCATGTTATGCTGTGAATTCTACGCACAGCATTATGCATGAGGCCCCTGGTGATCACTTTTAGAAGAAACACCATTCATCCACAAGAAACAATCATCAAAGACCAAGCGGTGGAGATTGTTAACAGTTATAAATATCTTAGGACAATCATAGATTCAAAACTGACATTTAATAAAAACAAAAAGGTGTCAGCAAAAAGGGACAGCAGTGCCTCTACTGTCTAAGGAAGCAGAATGTTTTCAATGTGAGTCCTATAATATGTCATTCTTTTGTAAATCTTGCATTCAGTCTGTTTTTGCTTATGTTCTGTAGGCCTGGTTTGGAAATCTTAATGTCAGCAACAAAATCAGAGTAAATCAAATTGTAAAGTCTCAACAGTCAAATCTGAGAGACCTGTTTAATAAGCAAGTATTGTGGAAAGCAGAGTGTATTCTGTCAGACACGACTCATTCACCACATTCTCGATTTCAGATGTTTCAATCAGGTCACAGGATGAAGGATCCAGGGATAAAAAGCAATCGTTTCAAATACTCTTTTATTCCAACTGCTATTGATCCTCTAAATAAGTTTAATTTTAATAAATATCCACATTCTTAAATCATAGGACAAACAGCTGCCTTAAATCATATCAGTCAAGTCTAAATGCCTGTTTACCTTTTATGTCTAATATATTTGATCTAATGTTTCACCATAAGTTTTATGCTCATTGCTATATTTTATTTTTACTAAGCTTATGTTTGATGGCTGTGTTCTTTGTTGATGGCTTTTTATTGTTATGTCGTGGTCTCTTTGTAAAACCTACTGACAACCAAATTTCCCTCTTAGGACAATAACATTGAATTGAATTGAACTGAATCAAATCGATCTGCTCTGGGGTATTCATTTTGGGTGCTGCCTCATTCAGGATGAAACACCATGGTACTCATGAGTAAGTCTTATACAGTATGTGTGGAGTGCACCCAAGTCTTAGTATGAGTAATTGTGCAGCTCAAGAGTGATGTCTGAGTCTCAGCATGGGCACATGGCAACTGGAGTGTGAGCCGTGAGTCTTGGCGTAAGCTAAGCTACAGCCTGGGAGTGGTCCCAGACTCACAGTGACTCCTACTGCAGCCAAGAGTGGGCACCCAGCTTGGGTATATGTTACAGTGTAGCTTGAAACTGAACCAGGAGTCGTGATGTCTTGGTGCACTGTAACTCAAGGCTGAGCTCCAAGTCTCAGGGTGTTTTATACAAGTGACCTGCGAGTTTCACGTTATAAGCTGTAGGTCAAGACTGAGCCCTGAGTTTTGGAGTGTACATGTTGAGAACGAATCACAAATCAAATTGTGTGTAGTCCCGAAGCTCAAGAGTGAGTTTATAGTCTCAAATTGTGTTACATCAAAGCTGGAGAGTAAGCCCTGGATCTTACTGTGTGTTAATCTAATGCTTAAGCGTGACAATAGAACCTTAGAGTAAGATACAGCTGTTGCTGTGCATTACACTTAAGGTGGAGAGTAAACCCCATATGTTACTGTGTATTTTACTGAAGCTCAACAATTAATGCAGAATCTCCACATGTCTCACACTGTAGTTTGAGACTGAGCCTAAATACTATGTATTTTATAGTGAATCTCAAGTGTGCGCTCCATGTTTGTCTTACACTAAACTTAAGAATGAATCGTCTTTCTGTTATCCTGAAATTTAAAAGAATGGGTTCAGAGTTTCATTATGTGTGGCAAATAAACTCAGGAGTGAGCCCTCAGTCTCAGCTAATATTACACTACAGACGAGGCAGGGGCCCTGGGGCTTGTTCTATGTACGTGCGTCACACGAGCTGGAGCTGCCCTACTTCTTCCTCCACTTTTGCTCGGCTGTGTGTTCTCATCGGATGTCATGCTTCTGAATAGCCAACGAGTCAGGCAGCTGGAATGTACGCCACTGGTGTGAGGTTGGGGTCTGTTTGTCTGGAACCTTGGAGGCGCTTGTCATGCATTCTTTAGGTGGGACGTGTGTTTTGTTTGGGATGGACATATAGCTGGCATTTGACTGGAGATGGAGAATGCCCCCAAAGAAAGACATTGAGACAAAGCTGTTGAAGCTTCAAGCAGGCTGGACCTCTGAGTATACCTCTGGGTAATTGCACAAATTGTCAGGCGTGCATACAGTTGCTGCTGTACATAAGAACCCACAGTGAAGATCACTGCTGTTAAGCTAGACATTGTTCTCGCTCATTTCTAACACTGAGACCCATCCAAGCAATTTTTCATAGTTGGCACTGTAGCCTAAGTTTACCACTGGCTTTGAAGTCGGTCTCCTCCAGCGGAGTTACGAGTGCCACTGCCCTCACATGCCACTGTCTACAGTTTGCCAAGCTAGACACCTTCCCTAACAGAAGTGTGAGTGCCTAACTTGAACACTTCACTTACAGTAGATAACTGAACTGAGCTGCTGTGCAAACTGCTTTGATATTGTGCAATCAAGAATGTAAGGCAGCATATAAAATATTGGCTGTTGTGGTGTATTGCTTTTTTGCATAAATTCTTCATCTATCCTTACATTATTTGACTTTCCATGATTGAGAGTTGTATGGGGTCTAAAGTCTGTCCCAGCAACATTAAGTGCTATGCAGGAATCATCCCCAGAAGGGAATCCAGTCCACTCACATATATGCACTAAAGCTGAACTTAAAATCACCAAGTAACCTAACAATCACATTTTTATAATGTGGGAGGAAATTGGTGTACCCAATGAGAAATAAAGGCAGCCATCAGGAGAATGTGCAAACTCAGGACCCATGCAGGTATTCAAATTGAGTCTCCTAGAGCCGTGAAGCAATAGCACAAGACACCAAGGCACCGTCCATAAATTCAACATCTGCACAAGGAAAAGTCCCAAAGGCACTGCCACCAGTCTGCATTTAGCTACCTATAATGCTTTCTTCTCTCCAGTTCAGTGCCCCCTGTAGTGCTCCTAACTGCAGACTTTGACGTAGAGTGCTTCATAGTACAGAACATGGACAAACAGTCCATTCATCTACTTTCAAATTCACTTAATTCAGTTCAAGGTTATGAGAAGCAGTGACTGACTTGGCAGCTTTGGACATAAGCCAGGCCTACGCTTTAGAAGTGCCACAAGTCCATCCGTCTATCATCCACCTATCTGTTTTGAAATCATCCTTTTCCACTCCAGGGATTTGTGAAGCTAGAGCCAACAGTGAGAAGAAAGTGCAAAAGTCCCTGGGTAGGACTTCAGTCCAAACAAAACATAGAGGCAAAAACTGTAAAGGAAATGTCAAGAGCACAAAGTTCAGCATTTTTTCAATCAGTCAATCAATCTTTATATAGTCTGGAAAATCCCAGCAGTGCTAACACTGAGTTGCCTGGGGTGCTTGATGCATAGCCTGATTTGGCACTTAGCTGTTATTTCTGGAATAATCCAGGAAACGCCCAGAATGCCACAAGCCAGTTAGCTCAGAGTTTATTCGCCTGTGGTGGAGGGCAGTCGCACGTAACCAAGTTACCGGTCCTGTCCGTCATTAAGGCCCATGCCCTGCCTCCCTTGGACGGAGTGCACTCACATAATGAGTAGGAGGGGACGTGGTTAGATTGGGACACATAGCTTTATAATTTCTTCTGACATTTGCATGATGAATTGTTCTTGGTACTTTTTGAAGTCTTGCAGAGCGATGCACATTTATGTAATTAGAAACATTAGCTGAAAGAATCGATCAAGAAAATTCTACAAAATTTACAACTGAAATCAAAACAAATTCAATGTAAATCACAACTTTCACTTTTGTGAACTTTCATCTCAGGTGATGGATGAAAACATATCCATTCTCTTGTAAGGTTAAAAACTAAGGTGTGTTTTCATGTCATCTGTCTGGAATATTTCAGTTTGATTGTTAGGCCTGTGTACCCCAGTGTTTACCCTCACTGATCCAAAGTCCTGGGTTCAAGTCCCATCTGAGATATTTTCTGGCTATGTAGTGACTCTGACTTTCATGCAATATCCCAAAGGCCTGGTAGATTAACTATCTACTTTAAAGGGTGTTTAAGAGAAGCTTGTAATGTAACTGAGTCTCTGCTAGAGTAAGTTCATACTGCTGGGACAGATGTTAACCTGCTCTTTATGACCCTGAACTGAATGACTTGTTTTGATCACAAATGGAAAAAAACAGACTGATGAAAGTATTGTCATTTGTTTCTTCTTTCACTCCCACTTTGAGTTTATTTAAAACACAATTCCAGGTTCCTAAAAAGAGCACTTCTTACTGGACATATTGGGAATTAAGTGTTAAGGAGAAAAGGTCAAAGTTAAAGGTAGAGGAGTTCAGAACCATAGATGGCTCTTTGTATTTGGTGTCCCTGCCAAGGTCAGTGGCCTTTCCTATCCTGCTGTTTGCACTTGTCTCTGCCTAACGATTGCGAACATGTACTTGTGTGTACTGTAAGTGAGCTGGACACTGAAGCTGAAGTCAAGTTCTGAGGAAGCAGAGTAAAACTCCTTTCTGCTACTCAACTTCATGTGGACTGGCAGACCTGCACAGTGGTCTATGTTGAAGAAAAGATGTGCCCCTGCCACACACTACAATTTTTCTGTTGACTTCATTATTCCATTCTGGGAAGGGAATAAGTTGTTTTTGTCAACTTGGACAGGGGTGTGAATTAAAACATGGTCAGTAGTAGTGACTACACCCTTTTTCTGGGTAATAGTTGTACCAGATTACCATGAACAATAATGAGAAACACAAATGTGGTGTGATGGTTTTACACTCATCCTCTTTTTCCAACCTGTGTCCCCAGGTCATGCTGCATGCAAATCGCGGATCAGTCCAGTTCTGTCCGGCTTTCTGAGCCTGAAGGCATTTGTAATCAGAAACTACTACCTGCTCTCACATCCACCAATCCATCCCTTCAAAATGAGGGTGGCCCTTGTGCAGTTGTAGCATTCAGTTTTGCTAAAACAGTATTTTTATGCTCTTTATCTTCATTAAAGGGTAGTGTAAACTGACTGATTCTTCAGAAGGTGTTCAGGACTTCAATGGAGGTCTACTTGACATCAACATAGACTTCCACTTGAGCTTCTGGGTTAAAAATGGCCAACATCAAGATTATCTCTATTGAGCAGAATTGTTCCCCTTTAGATTTCCTCAAGCTTACAAAATAAAACTAGTGAAACTGGGATATAAAGTCTTCCTAGAGTTTTCACTGGTCTTATCTCTAATCCACCATTTACATCAAGGGGATGTTATATTTCTATGTGCCTTCCTGGCCATCTACTGTAGATAGACGAAGGTGGGCTTATGGCATATGGGAAGTCTTCAGGGTTGCTATCTGGGTAGGGTGGAGACCATACGTGTATAGGGAGTTTTTGGAATTACATGTTGCACTGGGTAGAATTGTATAGCGGTGCATTTTAGCATTTAATACATTTTCTTGTATCATATTTCTAGATGTACTCCGGTTTCCTCCCACAGTCCAAAGAAATGCAGTTAGGTGCATTGGCAATTCTAAATTGTCCCTAGTGTGTGCTTGGTGTGTATGTGTGTGTGTGCCCTGCGGTGGGCTGGCACCCTGCCTGGGGTTTGTTTCCTGCCTTGCGCCCTGTGTTGGCTGAGATTGGCTTCGGCAGACCCCCGTGACCCTGTAGTTAGGATATAGCGGATATAGCGGGTTGGATAATGGATGGATGGATATTTCTAGATGTCTATTGTCATATGTTTGGGATTACATGCTGATAGAGATGGAGGTTTCTGGAGGATAAAACTGGAAGACTGTGGCCCACTGGACAAATTGTGTGGGGCTTCATCTGTGTGACACATGAGATGGTGAGTTTGCAGAACACAGGAAGTTTAAGGAGTAATTAGTTGGGCTTGGGGAAGACAGGATGGAAAAGCTGAACTAACATTTAGATATATTTTAAAATTCATGTTACAATAGCTGGCAAAGCATTTAGGACATCTTAGAATTAATTACAGATACCCTAAAATAACATCTGTTTCAAGATATCATAAAACCATTTCAAGATATCTGGAAATAAATACATGTCAAGATAGGTTAAAATATATCTGTAGTCATTTTTGGAAATCTAAAATACAATTCAAGAATTCTCAAAATGGCTTGATGTACTGTATGTTATGTTACAGCAAGAGTTTGTTCCTTGTCTTATGTTTATTTTCTATTGTTTCTGTCACTTTTTAATTATTATTTTCCATGTGTTTTTGTTTTTTTGTGCTTTTTTTGTTAATATTGTTACATTTATTTATTTTTCAGTATTTATGGATTGTGTATGTAATTTGAACACATTCCCTGTTTTCGGTGGGTAGGCCCAAGTTGATATACCTGCTGAAAGACCGCCTTCAGGATGGGGAGTAAGACCCTCAGATGATCATAGAGGTTGGTGGAGAAAGGTTCTTATTTTGAGTATTGTATTCTTCTAGTTGTCTGAATTTTGCTATTGTCTTTAGAACATTAGAACATTAGAACATTCTAGACGAGAACAGGCCATTCAGCCCAACAAAGCTCGCCAGTTCTATCCACTTGTTTCCTCCAAGAAAACATCAAGTCGAGTTTTGAAAGTCCCTAACGTCTTACTGTCTACCACACTACTTGGTAGCTTATTCCAAGTGTCTATCGTTCTTTGTGTAAAGAAAAACTTCCTAATGTTTGTGCGAAATTTACCCTTAACAAGTTTCCAGCTGTATTCCCTTGTTCTTGATGAACTCGTTTTAAAATAACAGTCTCGATCCACTGTACTAATTCTCTTCATAATTTTAAACACTTCAACCATGTCTCCTCTTAATCTTCTTTTGCTTAAACTGTAAAGGCTCAGCTCTTTTAATCTTTCCTCATAATTCAACCCCTGTAGTCCTGGAATCAGCCTAGTCGCTCTTCTCTGGACCTTTTCTAGCGCTGCTATGTCCTTTTTGTAGCCTGGAGACCAAAACTGCACACAGTACTCAAGATGAGGCCTCACCAGTGCATTATAAAGGTTGAGCATAACCTCCTTGGACTTGTACTCCACACATCGTGCTATATAACCTAACATTCTGTTAGCCTTCTTAATGGCTTCTGAACACTGTTGGGAAGTTGATAGTTTAGAGTCCACTATGACTCCTAAATCCTTCTCATAAGGTGTACTCTCGATTTTCCAACCGCCTATTGTGTATTCAAACCCAATATTTTTACTTCCTATGTGTAATACTTTACATTTACTGACATTAAATTTCATCTGCCACAAATCTGCCCAAGCCTGTATGCTATCCAAGTCCTTCTGTAATGATATAACGGATTCCAAATTATCTGCTAATCCACCTATCTTGGTATCATCTGCAAACTTAACCAGCTTGTTACTTATATTCCTATCTAAATCATTTATATATGTTAAAAATAGCAGCAGCCCTAGCACTGACCCCTGTGGAACACCACTCTTAACATTGGCCAGTTCTGATGAGGTTCCTCGCACCATCACCCTCTGCTTCCTGTGTCTGAGCCAATTCTGCACCCATCTAAAAACATCACCCTGAACTCCCACTTCTTTTAACTTGATGCCCAACCTCTCATGTGGCACCTTATCAAATGCTTTCTGAAAGTCCAGATAAATAATATCATATGCTCCACTTTGATCATATGCTTTTGTTGAAACCTCATAGAATTCCAACATGTTAGTAAAGCATGACCTCCCTCTTCTGAACCCATGCTGACTGGTCAGAATAACTCCTGTCCTTGCCATGTGTTGCTCAATCTTATCCTTAATAATTCCTTCCATTAATTTTCCTGTGATGCATGTTAAGCTTACTGGCCTATAGTTGCTGGGATCTGCCCTGTCACCCTTTTTATATAATGGGATGATATTTGCCATTTTCCAGTCCTTCGGAATCTCTCCAGTGCTCAGTGACTTCCTAAAAATATGTGTCAAGGGTTTATATATGTACTCACTAGCCTCCTTAAGAACACGAGGATAAATATTATCTGGGCCTGGTGACTTGTTTGATTTCATCTTATTTAATCTGAGCAGTACTTCTCCCTCTACAATTTCCAAATCCCTCAGTACCTCCTTAGTAGTCGCGTTTACCTCTGGGAGGTTATCCACTCGCTCACTTGTAAACACCTCCGAAAAATGTAAGTTTAGGGCATCTGCTATTTCATTGTCTGTATCTTTTAATTCCCCTTTACTATTCCTGATGAACTTGACCTCCTCCTTGACTGTTCTTTTACGAGTAAAATACTGAAAGAATCTCTTGGGGTCTTCTTTCGCCTTATCTGCTATATTCCTCTCCAAGTGTCTTTTAGCCTCCCCAATATCCTTCTTAATGGTTGCTATACGCTCTGCGATTCACTTTACAGTCATTAGTCTTATATGCCTTATACAGCAGTTTTTTCCTTTGCAACTTTTTTTTAAATCTTTATTAATCCATCATGAAGTTTTTTTTAGTTTCTTATTAATTCCAAATTTAGGTATGTATCTGTCCTGCATTACATGTAAAACATTTTTAAACCTGTTCCACTGCTCCTCGACTGTCTCCACACTTAAAAGCTTATCCCAGTCTATCCTACTTAGACTTTGTCGCATCTTCTCAAAATTAGCCCTACCAAAGTTCAACTTAACAATTTTAGTCTTCGCATCCGTACTCTTACAAAATACTGAGAACTGTATTACATTATGGTCACTTGACCCTAGTGGTTCAATCACCTCTACACCCTCAATTCTATCCTGATTATTACAGAATACTAAATCCAGACAGGCTTCACCCCGTGTTGGTACTTTAACATGCTGTGTTAAAAACACGCTGATTACTTCTAAAAACTCCTGCTCTTGTGCTCCTCCATCTGCAAGGTTATCCCAGTTAATATTTGGATAATTAAAGTCCCCCATGACTATAATATCCCCCTGTAAACTTGCCTTTTTGATATTACTAAAAAGATGTGTGTTGAAATTAATGTCTGAATTGGGTGGTCTATAACACACTCCTAAAATAAGACCTCTTTCCCTAATATTTTCCAGGCGAAGCCACTTGTCCTCACTAAGATGGGGCTCATCATCCAACTGAAGAGGACTTACATTTAAACCCTGTTTGGCATAAACAACAACCCCACCTCCTTTTCTGTTCTGTCTATCCTTCCTAAAAAATGTATATCCCTCTATGTTACACTCATCCCCATCTTTGTTATTTAGCCAAGTTTCCGTTATTGCTATAATATCATAATTATGCTCTGCTACATACAACTCCAACTCACTTACCTTATTTTTGATACTTCTAGCATTAAGGCAAGCTATTTTTAATGTGTTAATCCTTCTACATTTACGTGTTTGCTTAGAATTTACATTACTATGCATTTTTATTTCTACACCATTGTTTGTTCTTCCATGTATAGATCTAAATCTGGCCTGTCCTAAACTCCCTGCCCCCCCCCCCCATTCCCTAGTTTAAACAATCCTCGACTAGCCTACACATATGCCTCCCCAATACATTGGTGCCCCTCCAGTTCAGATGTCTTTAGATTTCAAATATTGAATTGTGGATTTCAACTGCTTTGATTTGGATTACCTTTTATGAAAGTCTTTTTCTTTTGTTTCGATTTTTTGTTAAGATACGTATTTTTGTTAGATATATTCTTTATTCATAAAGATTCTGCATTGGCCTTGTCCTTCCATGCCAGAGGTTTTCATTTTCTTCCCCATTAAAGAGAATTTTGGGGTATTTTTGTGTTTCCAGAACATTGGTAACTATTATAGTTTATACTATAGAAAGACTGCCTTGCCTGTTGACTTTTGAGTCAGGCTGCCTAGGGCGAGGTCTATCTCTTGGCAAGCCAGTGAAGGTCTTTGCCTGGTTTGTGAGTTTTTTTTGGAGGCCTTTCACTCTTCTCTTTATGTTCGTGTCACCTATTCACAACCCTGTAAAATTATATGAGTTTCAATTGGATTTTCACTCTATTTTAAGATATCTTGAAATGCATTTGATATATCTCAAAATCAGCAGCAAGTTAATTTGAGATAATATGAAATGCATTGTAGATATTTGAAATGGACAGTAAACTATTTTAAGATGTTTGGAAATATAATCAAGATATCTGAAAATGTATTTCAGATACTTTCTGTAAAACAACTACCGTAAATGGCACACAATAAAGAGCTGAACTGGCATGCCAACAATTAACAAAAACAAAACAAATACAATATTTTGGGACCAAATAAGTCCAATCTAAAGATTGTTTTAAGGTTGCTTCTGGTGTGAAGAAACTTCACTCTGAGACATGGGCTGTTGATGTAACGCTGACTACCAGATCCTCAGTATGGTATGGAGCAGCCCTGCTTCAGTGTATCTAAATCTGAAGGCTTTCCTATATGTTATGAAAGTGATATGGAGGTAGGGTGTGCAGGCATGGTGCTTGGTCCAGAGGAATATCTATTAAAAAAGCAGCATAGACGTCTTGTCAGTGTCTGCCAGTTACATCTCTAAAGTAGGGACATCAGGAGACATCAAGCTAATAAGAAGATCAGTTCCTCTGCTTATCAAGCGTCATAGAGTTGGAAAATTATCCTCTCTAGCTCAATCTCAGAGCAACACAAATTTGGTCCTACTGTTATGAGTAGGAGTAAAAGCATTTTTTTCCAGTTTTCCTAATTTAAGAAATTACTCCTAACTTAACCAGTAATTAGGAGAGCTTGTGAGCTGTCCTGACTCACTAGGAGCTGCCAGAAGAGGACATTCAGGTAGAAATTGGCTTGCATATTCCATGAAATGCTGAATATTTTGGAAACACTGGACAATTAACTTGTAAAAAGATATTAATTTGATGGAGATGGAATAATATTCTTAACTAGGGGGCTTTGCCCCCTGCTCGCTTTGCTCGCCCACCTCCTTTCCCCCCCAGTCGGGGCGTGCTACGTGCCAGCCGCTTTGCATCTCTGCCGCTCTTGTTGTTTTGAGGGGGGCTGAACACACCCCAAGGAGACGTGGTCGCTCCTCCGAATCCCCCTCTTAAACGGTGAGACAATGGGAACCAATAGTTTTTTTTCTGCCTCCTCTAAGTTCAATCAGTTGACTTGCTGCTGCTGCTGCTTGTGCCATGCTGTGTAATTTATTTGTTGCGCAGCGCCTTGAACATTTAAAAGCCTGTACAGCAGCTGTCCTCCTTGTCTCGCGGGACGTTAAAGTGTCTCAGAGAAAATCACGTCTCGACCCAATATTTCTTTTATATAATAGAGAGATAGAAAGACAAGTCTTGTACATCATGTGATCACTCCATCTAAGTGAAGAAGACATGTTCTGTCAGCTGGAATTTGACCAAGTGTTGGTTTCCATCACATTTGTTGGCCTCAGGGAAAACATAGCTTTGCAATAGCAATGATTTGGGTAAGTCACAACCATTTCTCAAATTTGCTCCAATCTTTGAACGGCCTTACAGCACATAAGGCAATACACAAATACATTTCTCCACCACTTAACATGAAGTAATGTTAAGGCAGGCTGCATTCATGAAAATTGCTGTTTTCCTGATGTTGTTGGTGTAATTGAAGTCATGCACATAAAGATCATTGGCCATGATCTGTGTGGCTGAGCATGCATATGTGAGTTGCAAGCAATATCACAGTATCAACACACAGGAAATCATGGATGCAAACTGTGCTGTACTAGCCAGCATACAGCGGTACCCTGAAGACAGGTGGGGCTGGATGGGTGATTGACAGTGAAATGTGTCACACGTGTTTGCTTGGGGAGCAACCTAAGGGTCCCCTTTCCATCTGCAGAAAGTAGAGAAAAGCCAAGCAAAATGACACCTTTAATTGGCTAACTAAAAAGATTACAATATGCAAGCTTTCGAGGCAACTCAGGCCCCTTCTTCAGGCAAGATGTTGAAAGAAAGACTGCCAACACTCCCACCCTGATGTCACTTCCAGGATCAGAGCACCTAGACCCATCCCTTCCTCCCAGAATTCTTATTAGAGGGGACCAATGCCATCTTGCAAGCAGAACGTCTTAAGAAAAGCATAAAGTCAACTTTTGCATAGTATCACACATTTCTTTTCATGCCTTTTGCGTACTTTAATATATGGGGTTTGCCTTCAGGTGCCCTTTATCTGTACCTTGTGTCTTCCTACAAATGTCACACATGTATGCAGAGCTCTGTATTCCACAAACACCTGGAACATTACACTTTACAAGCCTGGGAAGGTTCAAAAATGCAAGTGGGGATTTGCAATCCATTGGATAAATAGAGTTTCACAGAAGATAATGGGAATCACAGAGGGGGATCTGGCTTACCCAGGGTCATCTTAACAGCATCATAGGCAAAGAAGTGTGCTGGGGCCCCCATTTTGATATCAAAAAAGACAGAAGCATACATAGGCATCAGAAACATCGTGGGCCCCTATATTTCTGGGGCCCCTGGTTAGTGTCTATTGTGCCCATTTGTTAAGACGGCCCTGCACATGACTATGAAAGATGACAGTGGCAGAGTGAACACAACTTCAGAAGCAGTGCAGGAATAGCCATAGCTTCCATCAATCCATTATCCAACCTACTATATCCTAACACAGGGTCATGGGGGTCTGCTGGAGCCACTCCCTGCCAACACAGGTCAAAAGGCAGGAACAAACCCTGGGCAGGGTGCCAACCCACCACAGGGCACACACACACACCCATACACCAAGCACACAATAGGAACAATTTTAGGATCGCCAATGCACCTAACCTGCATACTTATTTCAGTAAATGTAACTTTACAAGGCATTACCTGTGACTATAACAGCGGGAAGGTGATCCTTCTGAAAGTACAACCGGGGAACATTCATTATGTGTGTGTCTCTGTCTTTCTATCTTGGTGCTCCTTACTGTATAATTCTTGATGTTGTTGTGAAATGGCAACAATTGTTTGCGACTCAGAAAAATACCCTAACATTTTGTTTTCCATCTCCTTTGAATATTATTATCTTTGCGCTGAGGCCCTAGCTATAGCATTAGAAAACCACAGAGTCATCATGCTTTCTAAGGAAACTACGAAACGTCTTCATGAGTGCCATTTTGCAGTTGGGGTGTCTTAAAATCATGACGTTATTCATTCGTTAAATCCTACTGCTCTTTGGTGTAGCAGTAGGACACTTCATAACTACTTATTTCCTACTCCTAGATAGGACAACTTCTTATCCTATTCAGACTTTTCCTAGGAGTAATTCTGAGATGCTTGAAAATACAGGCATAGATTGTGTCTTGAAAGTGAACAGATCTGGTGTGCTAAATAATTCAACATAAAGACCCATAAAGTGAGAAGTTCAATTCGGCTTTTGGAGCTGCGCGCACCCAGCTTCAGCGTATTGAAGGACGGGAATGAAGGCGATATGAAGCCAAGGCTACCAGGTATAGCGCTTGTTCCTGAGGAATAACTATTAAGAAAACAGCGTAGGCATCTTGTAGGTGTCTGCCAGAGAGAGCAGCAAGGTGGGAGTAATCGGGAGACGTCAAGTTCATAAGAGGATCAGCTTTTCGAATCCGGAGAGAACTTTCTAAACGGTGTACATAGGAAGGCCCCCGTCGCCCTCTAGCGGCGACTGTTCATGTCCCAGTTTTACCTCGCCGCGCCTCTGTCAGAATCAAAACACTGTGATTACGCGCAGCTCCCCTGCAGCAGTAACGTCAGCGTACGGCGCCCCTGGCCACGCCCCCTGGGACGTGCGGGCCAAGGGGCGGGAGCGCGCCTCGCGTATTGTAATAGGATTAGCCGACGAGGGGAAGTGATGTCACCGCAGGCCGTCTCCTCCATGTTATTGTTATTGTGGCCGCGGGATGGTGTAGACGGGAGCTTTGGTTTTTCTCCCAGCGAGCAAAACCCACCGACATGAACGGCATCACTAAGAGCCGTTTCGAGGTAAGAGAGCGTGTGGCGACTGACAAGAGAAGAGGATCTAGTTCGCGGACACACTATGTGCAGGATAGAGGGGGAAGAAAGCAAAGGAAGGGAGGACGGACATCGTACAGTCCTGTGTCCGTGTGTCTGTCTAAGACGATCCGAAGTGACAGTCGGCCGAGTGGGTGGTTCTGTGTGTGACACTGCTGACTGGGCCAGTCCGAGCCTTTCTGCCCTTGTCGGCGTCTGTCGGACGCAGTGTGGTTAGTACGCCTGCTGTGAGAGGCAGAGCTGTCCACCCCCGTCTGTCCTGTGCCATGAGGAGAGACAGAGGACACATACCTGCCAGTCCGCCTCTTGAAACTTGTGGGAGTGAGAAGTAGCACATGTAGGTCAATGTTTTCAGCGTTTGGGCTGGACTGCTCTTCTCAGGGGGGCTCGCACGTGAGTTGATCGTCGGGGTGCATTCGTTCAGTCTTGCATTTTAAAGTCGAAACGGCCTCACCACTCCCAAACCTCTCATCGCCGTCAAAAAGTACTTACCCTTCAGTGCGCATTCACAGAAAGAACAGTCCAATCTAAAAGCATCACGCAGTGCAAGTATGTCGCATCTCACTCTTTCATGTTGAAAAAATGACAGCCGTTTTGCTCAGTCAATAGCAAATGAATATTTTAAGATCAGATTTTATCTTGCCATCCATTTCCCTATGCAAACATGACCTGTAAACGTGATTGAAGGGCTTTTCACAGTGATCTACCAGATCTGCCTGTTCAACTGTCTCATCAAGAACAGAGGCTGTCTGCCACCACAGCTGTATCAACCAAAGACCTCATAGGGAATACGTTCCTGTGGCATTCCAGGACAGTCATTTACCTTCAAGTCAGTCTGTGGCCTCGTGAAGCCAGAACTGCACAAAAATTTGTGCAAAATTTAAGCTGTTTCAAGGCAGAAAAGAAGACCCTACCTTTGTTCTCAAACATGACAAAAATTTAGATTTCAGATATGCGAGCATACATGGCCAAAAAAATGTGATTTTGAAAAAGTGCATCATTAGAAAAATAACACAGCAGGAAATGTGAAATGGTAGGCTTGACATTGACATTAATTTATGTGGCCGATTCCTTATCCGAGGTGACTTGTAACGTTTGAGATACTATGGTTACATTTATTTTGTTTTTTTTCTGTCAGAGCACTCTCGGGAGAAGTGATTTGTTCATGGTCTCACAGTGTCAGTAGCAGGATTTGAACCCACAATGTCTGTGATGAAAGGCCAAAACCTTAACCATTATGTCACATTGTCTGCTGTGGCAGCCCGGAGGTTTTGAGTATCTCATAAGTGACTTGTTGTCTCCCCATTCCATAGAGATTGGTGTTGTACTTCCTCTTCCTACTTGTCATTGCTGTGTGTGAAATGGCTGCAAATATTGTGCTCCTTAAAAGTAGGTAAAATCTTCCTTTTTATGTTCTAGTAATCTGATCTCATATATTACATTAAAATAAATTTGAATAGACACATATTAGATTATATAAATTATTTTTTAAATGCATCTTTTATGTTTAACAGACAATCAGAGTTACCTCTGTGCAGAAGTTAGCGAACTTTGTAGTTTAGCAAGTGATGGGATGATTTCAGCAACTCTGGAGGCTACCAGATATTTGCTGTTGTTGTCAAGTGTGTCTGACATCTGTATTCCTTCCAAAAACTGCTTCGCATGCTTCTGATTTCTTGGCTGCCTTGCATGGACAGCCTCCATGTAGCTCCAGCCTGAGACAATTCCAACCACCATGCGTGAGACTGAGGTAAGGATGAGTCTTGGTGGTGGACATTGGTGATTAGTTTCTGTTATGAAACTTAATGTTTCTTATTATGCCTAAAATTCACCCACAAGGTATTTTTCTCAATAAATCTTAAGAATAACCCAAATGGTCTTTTGCATACGTAATATCAGCAGCCCTGTCCTGTTTTGAGAGCAAAAGGTTTCTACTGTCCATTGAAAGCCAACTGCTATTTATCTTATTAGTGTATGAACATGTTGCAGACAGGAGTGATCTTTGATGTTCTCCTGGGGTGGTTGTGGGCAGTTTCTAGGAGTTTTTTGTTGCCGTGTGGTTGAATTTTAAAGTTGACCCCACACACTGTAGTGCCCTTTCACCTAACTCGCCCGTTATCTTAATGTGCCCTTTGACCAATGGCTAGCCCTTTATTTGAGGGCTTTTTGGCTCTAGTCATTTCTCCATTAAAAGTAGCACATTAAGTACAGACATTGTCACCCATCCATCCATTATCCAACCCGCTATATCCTAACTACAGGGTCACTGGGGTCTGCTGGAGCCAATCCCAGCCAACACAGGGTGCAAGGCAGGAAAAAAACCCCAGGCAGGGCGCCAGCCCACCGCAGGGAACACACACACCAAGCACACACTAGGGACAACTTAGGATCACCAATGCACCTAACCAGCATGTCTCTGGACTGTGGGAGGAAACCGGAGCACCCGGAGGAAACCCACACAGACATGGGGAGAACATGCAAACTCCATGCAGGGAGGAGTTATTTCAGATATTTTCAGTCCATGTCTTACCTGTTTGTCCAATTCAACACAGGCCACTAGGTGAGAACTAGCCATGTCTGGCTGGTCTTGGAATTGCCAGCTAGTCTAATGTACATATCTTTGGGATGGGAAAGGAATATTGGGTTATTCAGATGAAAAAATATACACAGACACAAGAAGAATTTTCACATTCCACGCGGGCGCTGTCCAGGCTGAGATTTGCACCCAAGGGTCTGTAGACGTACCAGAAGTCAAGCTTTTTGAATGAACTTCGCATTGCCCAAAGATGTTGTCTTATTGTCAGCTTCTGAGCCCTGATTGAACTAAACTGTGCTGTAGTAGTGTAGTGATTTTAAAGAAGTGATGTACTAAATTGGCTGATAGTTGAAAAATCAAGAGAAGCAGGCACATGGCGAATGTGGGGTGCACGTGACAAGATGGTACAGAGCAATGGGAGCTGTCAGGGGGTGCTTGGGGAAGGAGGGGAGCATGACAGTCCTGATGAAGATGATGTTCTTTAAAAGAATAAAAATCAAATTTTAAAGATTTGTCTTTAAATTGCACTGCATAATTTAACATTACTGACAAGTGTTCTTCAATCGTGGCATTACAGTATCAATTCAGTTCAGTTCTCAACCTGAAAAGAAAACTGGGGACACATTGTGGACCTTAACCTTTCATTTGCTGGAGAAGGGTGTATGCCAAGACAAACGCTGCTATCGAGTGCAGACGTAGGTTGTGAGAGTATGTAAGCAAGAGATAGGGTAGATTGTGCATGACAAGTGAATTCTGCTGTCCAGGAGTACTGTAATGTCTACTGAGAAGAATTTCAAGGCCTCCCACTCACCTAGAGTGAGTATTTTAAGTGCTCTACTTATCCCTGGTTTGCCACCCGTTGCTTTGGTACTTGCAGAGCCTCGTTGCCTACTGTGCCACCTTTAGCCTGGGTTTCGCACTGGCACATGATTTTCCACTGCAGACTCAGAGGGATTAACCACAGGCTTTTAATCCTAAACAGCAGGGGATTTGTTATGATCAATCCCAGAATGCTTTGCTGTGCTAGAGCTTTTTACTGTTCTGATAGAGTAATGCATTTCTGTTGAAGTTCTTTTCTTTGAACTTCTAGCAGCATTCCTTAGGTGCTGTCAGTAGTCTTGGCAGAAGATGGTGCCAGTGGAAGACATGTTAACTATTGAGTTCCAAGTTGATTGAGTTGATTGTCCAAGTTGACCTCTCAGTCATGCCAGTTCTATGCTCACCCTCAGAACCATAAACATGTAAAATAAGTAACTAACTGGTGTGATAGAGGGTTGTTATCTGGGATCTTCAGAACATGACGATGTTATTTTGGAGAGATGAGGTTAGTAGGATTGGTAACATGACTAGGCTGAATGACCTGTTATCATCCCGTATCTCCAACTGTCTTGCTGAATCAGGTCAGCTCAGGTAGGGGAGCATGCACTGGTAGAGAGTGTTGCCGCACCCAGCATGCAATGAAACAGCGCAGGATCCTTTTTGGCAACACCCTAGGCAGACATGTGATTCAGTCGTGAGCCAGATCATCCTCGGGGAATCGCACCACATGGCTGTAGTGCTGTAACCAACACTCCCTCACAATTCTGGAAATGTGCCTCATTCAGGACTCTGTGAGCAACCGCTCATTCGACACAAAGTCAAACCAGTGGTATCCAGGGATTCTCCAAAGCGACACAGCACCAAAGGAGTCCAGTCTTCTTCTCAGGTCACTGGATAGCATCCATGTCTCTCAACCATATAGCAAGACAGGAAGCAAAAGGACTCTAAAGACTTGGACCTTTGTCCTTTTGCATATATATCGGGAGTGCCAAACACCCCTTTCCAGCGACCTCATGACCCCCTATGCTCTCCAAGTCCATCTGCTGACTTCATACGAAGAGTTACCAGAGACATAAATGTTGCTGCTGAGCTAAGTAAATCACTCAATGCAGTTGACATTCTCTCCGCAGACAGGCACACTGCTGATGGCTGTTCCCAAAGGGTTATTAAAGGCCCATATCTTAGTTTTTTATCCAGGACACTCGCAAGCCCAAACACTCGGTCTCTCGAGAGACCCTATCAGCCCCTCCATTGACTCCTTCGAAGATCAAAGTATCATCGGCAAAGTCAAGATCAGTAAATCTTTCTTCACCAACAGATGCCCCACAGTCAGTGGACCCCACAACCCATCCCAACACCCAGTCCTGAATAGCTGAATGCCCAGGTTATTGAGACAGGTGTCTGGTTTGCTCTTTAGATGTTTTTGAGGGTCATGTCAACTTTGAAGCAGGATTTTAGGTTGAAGCAGCTGGTGCTGAAAAACGAGTCTTGACTGTTTCCAACTCCTGACTTACTGTAAGATGTGATGTGCTCTACAGGCTGGACAATGAGAAAGGCTGCTCAGCAGTTGTGACAGTGCTTTCTTCTGGAGAGATGTTGAAGAATGCAGTTAATTGGGACATGGAGCAAAAGTCTTGCCCATTGTCCTACAGTGCTTGCTCATCTGTGTGCCAGTACACCTTCTTTGTTGAGACTGTGAAGTAGTGCGCTTGTTTGTATTTTTCAGGGTGGTTATGCACAAAGCTTACCAATATATCACTAGTAGGCGCTTGTGCAATTTGGTATCTTTGCCTCCAGCCTGTGTGACTTCTCTGCTTCATGTTTCGCTGTTTCTGCATTGCTGGTGCAGGTTTGTTTCTCTCTGTGGTTTTCTTCGGCACTTTCATGTAGTACAATCTTATTGAACCACTCCATCTGCTCAAAACAATTCTTTGTTTATGTCTCTTGCCAGGTTTTCTGCACCAATGATGAGGCCCCCATTAACAAAAAGCTTCCTAAGGAACTGCTGCTGAGGTGAGTATCTGTGCTGTGTAGAGGTCCCCTCTCTTTGATCCTGTCTGCTGCTGGTTCTGGTGTGCTTGGTGTTTTTGTTGTAGGGCGGATGAGTGCAAATTCATTTTTATTTACTGATTTTCTGTATCACCCTTCTTGTTTGCTGTGGCAGCACTCTTAAAGCAGAATTTGTTCAGTGCCACATTTGTTTTTTTTCCATCAGGCAGCAGCCTTGGCATCTCTACTATGTTTTGTCATTGTCTCCCTATACAGATCATAGTGACTCCTGTTAAAATGCTGATTAAAATTTTTCTCTGCATTTGTAATCTCCCTGGAGTCATAATTTTAAGAAGAAGAATAAAGGTGAATGTTCAGTCCATCAGTATTTTGTGCCTAGTGGTGAGATCCTTATATCTCACCCTGGTCTCTGTGCTTCCACTGTGTGATACAGAGGTATATTCCAGATTTATGAAATCCTTTGTCTAACTCTGTGCTTCCTGTGCCCAAATGTATACAGCATCTCAGAGTTACTCCTGTGAATTGTACTAAAAAGTCTACCTAGGATAAGAATCTGGCCTACCTTCAGGTCATGAGAATTAGTTGTACATCTTCCTACGATCATTCCCAGCAAGGAGTAGGAGGCCACATTTGAGAATGACATCACGATGTTATGGCAATCGAGCCACAAATTGGCAATCATGGTGACATTTTGTAGTTTTCCGATAATAACGGCAAGGCTTCACCTCAAAGACGATAATTTTCAAAGTAGAGAAGCAGGAGGAAAACGTAAGATGGTATTAACTGACTTGGAATAGCATGAAGGATGTCTGGAATGGACTGGGCATCATTACTGTACTTAAGCAATCCATGGCTCAGGTGCTAGAAGGGGATGTGGACAAAGCTAACGCCATGACCAGTTTTTTAATAGATTTTCTCCTCCTACTGCCACCTGCTTCCAACTACCAGACCTCTCACACCTTCCCTGCTACATCAACAACTCCTACCAAGTCAACTGAAATGGCCAATAATAAGTCCACATCTAACAAAAAGTGTGGACTGTCCATAACTGAAGACTTAAGTAAGGAGACATCTGAGGAAGTTACATGCAGGAAAAGCTTCAGGACCAAATGGATTCAGTCCTCAAGTTCTTAAGGCCAGTACTAACCAAGTTTGTGATGTCCTCTGTCACCTGTTCAGTCTGACCTTATGGCTTCAGAAAGTGCCACTGCTGTGGAAAACATCCTTTATTGTTTTTGTTGCAAAGAAGGCAGGCACCTCTTCATCTAATGACTACAGACCAGTGACACCTATGTCTCATATGAAGACCTTTGAGAGACTGGTCCTGGACTATATGAGTCCTCTTGTGGTAGACCACCTGGACCCACTGCAGTTTGCCTATTGGACAAAGATTAACGTGGAAGGTGCAATTATCTGCTCCACAAGGCTTATTCTCATCTGGACAAAGCTGACAGCACCGTGAGGATTAAGTTTTTTGATCTCTCCAGTGCCTTCAATACCGTCCAATCATCCCTGTTAAGTGATAAACTCAGATATATCCAGATGAATGAGCCTATGGTGTCCTGGATAATGGACTATCTGTCAGGCAGACCACAGTTTGTGAGAGTCAAGGACCAGGTTTCGATAACAGATGTGAGCAACACTGGAGCATCACAAGGAACAGTCCTGTCTCCTTTTCTCTTCACTCTGTACACCTCTGACTACAAATATAATACCAAGTCATGTCACTAGCAGAAATTCTCAGATGATTCTGCAGTTATGTGGTCTGTTGATAAAGGGGTTGAGACAGAGTATAGAAGTTGGATGGAGAAGTTTGTTTCTTAGTGCAAAGAGAATTTTCTGCAACATCAGCAAAATCAACAAACTGGTTATTGACTTTGGCTGCACCAGAGAGCCTCTATGTCCGGTCACTATTTAAGGAATGGATGTAGAGGTGATGCACTCCTACAAGAACTTGGGAATCCACATCAATGACAGGTTGGACTTGTTTTGGAACACAGTGGAACTATATAAGAAAGGGGAGTGTAGGCTTTGTTTCCTTACGAGACTGTGTTCCTTTAATGCGGGAAGTGATATCCTTCACATCTTCTGTAACTCTGTGATGGCCAGTGTAACCTTCTATGCTGTGGTGTGCTGGGCTATTAACATCACTCCAAGAAAGACCTACCTAATCAACACGCCAATTAAAATGACAAGCTCAGTTATTGGGCACACTCTGGACCCCTGAAGGTCAAGGAAAGGAGAGAATTAAAACAAAACTGAGTGCAATTATAAACAATGCTGCACATCCACTCTCTGGCACAATAACACTGAATACTTTCAGCCAACAATTTATTCAGCAGAAGTGTATCAAAAAACACTACTGGGGCTTATCTGTACCAATAGCAATATGTCAGAATAATGCCTCACTTTGAGTGTGACAGCCAAGTCAGAACTTTTTAATTTTCTTGCTTTATATTCCTTCTGCTGTATGTTCAAACCAAAGTGTGCTTGCCTCTCTCTGTAATCTCCGCACCACTTCTACGATGCTCTGTTCACCCAGTGCCCTGGGAGTCCCCACCTGCCTCCTTGAACCTTCCCAAGCTTATAAAGTCTAATGCAAATATTCTAGGGGTTTATGGGAAGCAGAGCACTGTGTACCCCTGTGACATTTCGCAGTCAATCACCCATTAATCCTACTTACTTTCAGGGTAATGTTCTGGCTGCTATGGTACAGTTAGTATCCATGAGCACCTTTGTGTTGATACTGGGATATTTTATATATGCTTGCTCATCCATACTTGGGCCAGTTTGCATGAATGCAGCTTGTTTTAGCAATATTTCACCTAGAGCTGTGGGGAAAACGTATAAATCTGTGTATTACCTCATGTATTGTAAAAATGCTCAGAGTTGGCTGTAAAATTTGAGAAATGGTTGGTTGTGACATGCCTAAAGCAAAGTTATTGCAAAGATGCGTTCTTTCAGTGGCCAAAAAAGTAATGTTACCAAAACTTCGCTGCATAGATGGATCATTTGTATGATTTGTTATGAATGTCTAAATTGTATCTTTTTACGAGTTCATTATTGTCCACTGTTTTCAAAACACTCCGTCTTTCTGGGTTCCGCTTGCTGTCTGAAGGCCCTCTTCTGGCAGTTCCTATCTACTCGCTAAACCACAAACTCTTCTAAATCCAATGTGAAGTTAGGAGTAGTTTCTTAAATTAGGAAAACTAATAAAATTCTTTTACTCATTGCCCTATGAGTAGGACCAAATTTACATGACTATGAGATTTTTTTAGCAAGTTAGTAGAGTTTTTCTACTCTGAGATGAAAACATTGCCTTTTAACTCTTTCACGGTGAGTGTCGACTTGAGTCAACACATAGGGTTGTTGTGAATGTCGAGAATCCTTGACATCCGGGGTAGAGGGCGATAATCGGCTGTAAACATCGACAAACCCCCCCATCTATTTGCTAGCAGTATGCTGTTTGCATCATGTGTTACACTGGCACTGCTGTTTCAGGTGTCTGTTGCTGCACACTGTGAGTGCTGTCACCACCAGTGGCCACCTTCACCCGGCTGTCAGCTGCCACAGTGGTCACACTATGCAGCAACAGGCATCAGAAACAGCAGTGCCAGTGTAATGTGGCAAGGCATGCCATTGGCTGCGTCTAATGTTACCATACCTTGGCTCATGGGACATAAAACACAGGGATATTTGTCGTAAATCTGTATTTCATTTTGTTTTATATGTGAAGCCATTGCTTTTCAGAAAACTTGATTTTTTTTTTTTTTTTTTGAAAAAATATTCAGCCTTGGGCCAAAACAGAAAATAAAAATGATTAGTCCAGAAAGAGTCAATATTTATACCTGGTTTCATTATCTACTGGTGCACTTGAACTGACATCATGATTTTCTTGGTGGATTCCTGACATTATCTTCAGCTAAATGGTTAGCACAGCAGTGGCAGTGAACTGCTCATCTGTAGATGTTCTTCATGCTGAACAGGGCATTTTTGTAATGTCAAGGTTATCTTTTGCTTAAACATTCACCAGTCAAATAAGAATAAACTTGACATTACCTTCTTTCCATTGATCATGAGCTGCTAAGTGCTGTTTGCCTCCTCAGTAAAGTTGGGTAGGGCAGGTACAAAGCTGCATCCAAGAAAATGATTTTTAAAGCTAGTTATCTGTTGGCAGGAAGTGTTTATTTGCTTGTGAAAACGCTGTATAACATTAGACTACATCTGCATAATGACGTTGATGTTATAAAATGTAAATAGAATGTCTTGTGTTTTCAGAAAAGATTTTGTGAGACGTCTAGAATAGCACAGGTTTTGTTCCCAAACTTCTCCTTGAGGCACCCCATTCATTCCATGTATTTTATTTATTTAAGTTTTCCCCAGTGGCTCACCTGAGTAGGGCTGCATTGAGTAATCGATACAATCAAATAATCAATTAAAAGTTTGATTGATTTTTTGTTTTCTTTTTCAACTAATCATCCCTGCTCCTCCTTGACATTACACGTCGCCATGCCAGTACTCCCTGTGCTGTTTTTGTGTAGACCAATCATTTTGGCCGCTCCACCACATTCAGTGGAAGAAGGATTCTCCAAGTATTAGGCTAAATCTCACGTGTGGGAGTATTTCACCCAAAATACTGGTTGGTTCATTGTGTTAAAAACAGACTGTGCTCCATAACAGCATTTGCTAAATGCATGAACACCTGAAGAGGAAACACGCTGGAAGTGTAGCACAGGACAAACCGACAATGCAGTAATTATCCCTCTTGCATTCACTGAGCTCCTGGACAGATCGTGGTTTTAGTATTTGAGAGATTCATACAAGGGGCTAATGAGACAAAAGTTAGAGCTACAGAACTTCTTCAGACAGAACTGATCATTGTATGCTAAATGCACTTGTCAGTTGGGTGCATTATTAGTCCCAAGTGCACTGAAGTAAACTAATGTTTCAGTACGTAGGCTAGCTAAATGCCATACACTAGTCCGTTAAATGCACTTGATAGCTTTGTTTCAGACAGAGTTGCCTTTTCACCTTGTGCTCGTATATTTATGCCAGGGCTGGCAACTTGTATTTCTTTGTCACTTTGTGGACCTGAAAGAAAACTACTTATCAGCAATTGTCAAAACTGAGCAGCAATAACATCTTATATTAACATACATTAACTTTGTAAAGTTACTTTTAGGTATTTTCTCCAATCATTAAATTGTGAAGCCCATACAGAATTGTTCCTGATTACTTAAACACATTGTGACAGATGTCTGGGGACATTGCCCCGCCGGGAGAGGGACAGTATTTTCCCCAGAATGTGAGAGGGCAGCCTTCCTGGGTTGCATGGGGGCCACGGAGCTGGGGGCGCCTGGAGAGCTCCAGAACGGTAGTCAACAGCACTTCCACCACAACGGGAAGTGCTGTCAGAAGAGGAGCTGAGTCGGCATGCAGCACTTCCACCACACCCGGAAGTGCTGCCGGATGTTAATCAAGAAGCACCTGGAGCACTTCCGGGTGCTGTATAAAGGAGGCCACCACACTCCACTCGGGATGAGAGTCGGGAGGGAGAAGACAGGAGCCTGAGGAGGAGGAGGAGAAGGTGGCTGAAGAGTTAGGGAGAAAAGAGAGAGAAAAGAAACTGAGTTGGCAGGTTTTGGCATTGTGCTGCTCTTTTGTATAATAAAGCGTGTGTACTCGGGACATTTGGTGTCTGTCTGTCTGTGGCTGGGCTGGTTTATCACAACCTAAAAACTCAGTTGTTACTTTAGTCCTTCACACCCCAGTCCCCCTCCAGCCCTCCTCTTCGCTGTGTGCCTTTCCGCTGCTCATCTATATTTTATGTAAGTTGAGGTACGTTCAGTCTATTCGTGTTTCACAAATTGAGTTACTGAAAATACTAAATGTTGCATGATAATCTTTTTAACTATTCCCTCCTCGTATTTTTTTTTATTTGGCATAACCGTATATGTATAAGTACAAGTATAAGTTAAAGTTTAAACAAAAAAAAACAGCTTGTGGAAGGTAGATCTAGTGTACGGAGCAGCCCGATTTGACAAGTCTGTGGAGCAGGGGTGCCCAATACGTCGATCGACCGGTAGATCGCAAAGGTAGTGCAGGTAGATCGCATTGCATTCAAAAAAAATTTTTTTTAAACGTTAGTCTATATATCCTCCCTATGGCATTTGCCACTTGATTGACATACAGGGCGGCCAGTCTGAGATCTCTTTTCTTCTAACACACTGGTCATCCCGCATGCACGATCAAATGTGTGAGCTACTGCAAAATTCCGGCTATCTAAGTGATCTAGTTAGCCTTCCAATTTATATCAACTAAAGAAGGGATTTTAAAAAGAAAATGTGTTGGTTATGGGCTGGATGTGGAATTAGAAGAGGATTTTTTTCTCTCACAATGTCACATTTGAAGTGCATTTGTCTGATCATTTCTATTCCAAAGAAGGAAAATGTGGAATGGCAGTTTCGAACTGTTCATAAAAACTACGAAACTGTCGTCCTTCCAAAAAGCGATCTGAGAAAGAGAAAGGAGAGCGAACTAAAATTGCAGTTAATCAGACATCCATCATTTTTGACTCGGCTGAATTCAAAAGCAAAGGCAGATACACCGAAGCATCGTTCTGGGTGAGTCACTCGACCATTAAGGATAATAAGTCCTTCCAAGATGGAAAGATGATAAAAGATGCCTTCGTTGAGGCAGATGGCTAGGGAGAAATTCCTGCTGAGATTTCAAGACCCCTGGCTGGAGAAAAAGGAGTTTCTCCTTGTCATTAAACATGCAGAATACAAGCAACTTAATAATGATCAATGGCCGCTAGACTTGGCATATTTTTTCCGATCTGACCAACATGTTGAATGAGCTTAATTTACAGCTGCAAGGAAAAGAGAAAACCATGGTCAATATGATTAGCTCAGTTAATGCGTTCAAATGAAAAATGCAACATCTGTTCTCAAAGCTGCAGCACCTTGATTTGGGGAACATCCAAAACCTCACGTCAGAGCTGGAGACGCAATGGAAGGCGTGTGTGCAACATGACAGCATACACCACACAGAGCAGATTGAAAATTGTCTGTCAAACTTTATCTAATGGAAAAAAAGTAACGATTCGAGTGTTGCCCAATGTAGCGGAGTAAGAGTAGCGTTTCTTCTTCACAAATGTACTCAAGTAAAAGTAAAAAGTATGGTAATGTAATTCGTTACTACCCACCTCCTGATACTCCTATATATCATTTTTAATGTAGGTAGATCATTTTGACTTTGTCATTTTAGAAGTAGCTCACAAGCTGAAAAAGTGTGGGCACCCCTGCTGTGGAGCGTGGCAGAGGTAGTCAATGAATAACATACACGATTAAACTTTACAGATTCAGCAAAAATATGACACGTGTAACCTGTAGTTGTTCATTTTGACTTTGTTATAGGAATTGTGCATCAGGCAGGCAGCCTTTAAAGACACATGTTGGTTGAGGAAGCGAAGTATGCTTTCATGACACTAAAATTTAAAAATCATTATAATAGTAAACGGAATATCAAAAAGATGTCCGTTATTCCCCATTATGTTCTCTGGGACAGGAAAGCAGCTTTAGTTTGCTATGATAAGTGGTTAATGGTTTTACAACAGCAAGTTGGGGATCTTGGGTTCAAGTGTGTAAGAGAACACAAGCATTTGAAAAGCATTACTTTAAAGCACTGGAGACGGCTTCAGAATGCGTAGTTAGTTAGTACTGTACATCCGTTAACCAAAAAGCAGAGCAGTTTGCCAGGAAAATCTGTCCAAACAATTAAAGATTTTAAAAATGCTGATTGTGGAACTGGCGTGTAATACACATACAAAATACAAAAGTATTGCATCATAGTGTGTCTGAAGTAACATGAAGAACCGTTCTTAAAAGTCAGGATTTGAAATTATATTCGAATAGTGATGTTTATTCTGATTCCCCTAGTGGGTTGCTTTTGAAAAAGTGAAAAATTGTCAACAGACATGAAGAATTTCCAAATCAACAAACTGTTTCTGTGTGTATTATCAGTCCTGTTTTACGTCATTTTTTATTTACCATGCTTCTTTTAACTTCCCCTGTTTGTTGTCTGGTACAAATTTTGTAATCGATATTTAACCCACTACCTATTGTCCAAATGTCTTGAAATTTTGCAAGAATAAAAAGTTGAAAATAATTATATATATATATATATATATATATATATATATATATATATATATATATGAGAATACTTCTTAAAAAACCACGCTTATATTAAGTTAAAAAGTGTAAAAGTAAGTCTCTCATACATCACCTGTAAAATAAAGTCGTGGGTGCTTTTCATCAATCAACATTCAAAAAACACTCCTTAAAATGCCCACACTTATTTTACGAGTGATGTATGGATGGATATAATATAGACAAATACACATTTTTAGGAAGGATAGACAGAACAGAAAAGGAAGAGGTGTTGTTGTTTATGTCAAACAGAATTTAAACACAAGTCTTCTTCAATTGGACGATGAGCCTCATCTTAATCAGGACATCTGGCTTCATCTAGAAAGCATTAGGGAAGGAGGCCTCATTTTAGAAACATAGACTGCCCATTGTAGAGAGTAATTTCAATGCCCATCTTTTTAGTAATATTAAAAAGGCAAATTTATGGGGGGATATTATAGTTTTGGGGGACTTTAATAACCCAAATTTTAACTGGGCTAACTTTGCAAATAGCAGAGCACAAGACCAGACGTCTATAGGCGTAACCAGTGACTTTTTCTTAACACAGTATGCTTAAAGCACCAATGCTGGGGGAAGCCTGTCTAGATTTAATACTTTGTAATCATCAGGGTAGAATTGAGGGTGTAGAGATGATTGAACCACTGGTTTCAAGTAACCATAATATATTCCTGTTCTCAGTGCTAAGGAAGAGCACAAATGCAAAGACTAAAACAAAATCTAAGGGGGGTGGACTTGGATGAGCTTTGAAGTGTGTAGACAGTTGAGGAGCAGTGGAGCAAGTTTAAAACATTTTATTTTAAATGGAGGACAGGTACATCACAAAATTTGGAAGTACAGTGGAACCTCGGTTCACAACCATAATTTGTACCAAAACTCTGGTCGTAACCTGATTTGGTCGTGAACTGAAGTAATTTCCCCCATAGGATTGTTTGTAAATACAATTAATCCATTCCAGACCATACGAACTGTATGTAAATATATATTTTTTTTAAGATTTTTAAGCACAAATATAGTTAATTATACCATAGAATGCACAGCGTAATAGTAAACTAAACATAAAAACATTGAATAACAGAGAAAACTAACATTACAAGAGTTCGCACTATAGCCTTACAAACCGCTCGCTTGTAAACACTTTTTTAATGAGTTTTAAGCACAGGGAAAAAAATTAACATTTGAAAAATCCGTAATACAATAACATCGCCTGTCCCCTGCAAGTTGCTTCTCGTTCAGCCACACTAGCAACAGTTTTTCCACCTCTTCCAGCACTTGAAGCCTCTGCCTGGTTAACACTGTAACTCTTTTTGCAACATGAGCTGCTTTAATGGCCTCTTTCTGCTTTAGAATAGTTGAAATCGTAGATTTTGACTTCTTGCACTCAATGGCAAGATCAGTAACAAAAATGCCACGCTCATACTTTTCAATAATTTCTTTCTTTACTTCGATTTCAGTTTTCTTCAAACATTTCTTCTCACCACTCTTCACTTGCTTAGAAGCCATAGTTAACTGCAAAAGCACACGAAATACTGTAGCGCACAAAGAGTTCACAGCAAAAGCACGCACATCTGACTGAGAACAATGCACAGGGAGAGGCTGAACACGTGCTTAAATACAGTAATCGGCGTGTACGAACCGGAAGGGAAGCGAAATAGAGCACAAAGAGTTCACAGCGAAAGCACGCACGCATGTGCAAGCACGCACTTCTGACCGAGAACAATGCAACACGTGAGGAAATCATCGGCACACACAAACCGAAAGGGAAACTGGCTTGTTCGTATACTGAGTGTGTGGTCGTGAACCGAGGCAAAAGTTTGGCGAACTTTTTGGTTGTAAACTGATTTGTACATGTACCGAGACGTTCATGACTCGAGGTTCCACTGTAGTGGGAAATAAAAAAATAAACTCTACAGTGAGTAAATAAGGGGCTGATAAAGAATCTGCAAAGTAAAAAAACAGCTATATAAGGTGTACAAGACAAATAACTCTGAGTCTGAATTGTAGGGTGTTATGAGAGAGTGAAGGCAATCATCAAGTAGGATATTGGGGAAGCTAAAAGGCAATAGAGGAGAATATAGCAAGCAGATAAGATGAAAGTTGACCCAAAGAGACTCTTTCAGTAGTAAAAGAACAGTCAAGGAGGAGGTGAAATGCATCGGGAATAGTTAAAAGGGAATTCAAATATAAATATATATAAGGTTTACCTTCCAACAAGACAATGACCCTAAGCACACAGCTAAAATAACGAAGGAGTGGCTTCACAACAACTCTGTGACTTTTCTTGAATGGCCCAGCCAGAGCCCTGACTTAAACCCAATTGAGCATCTCT
>JANRMT010062842.1:37167664-37252942 GCA_026402145.1 Polypterus bichir lapradei
TATATATATATATATATATATATATATGTAAATAAAATAATATGTCTTTGTGAAATATAAACTAAACTGAATTTCCATGCAAGATCAGAAGTAATACACAAGTAAAAACTAGTATATAAAGGTACAATTATAACCTTTGGTGTTTCACACCACACAGATAATTTGCTTTAATAATAATTTTCTTGTGTGATCCAAGACTCATATAAAGTACTGCAGACGCCATTCACCTTTCTGCATGTCTGGCTGTTCTGTACAGTACTTGCCAAGGTCAGTCCTTTTCTGCCACTGCCATCAGTTAATGTGTCTCCATCCATGCAACAAGTTAGGCTGGTAAAATACAGTATATTGTATGCTTTTTATTTCCCATACAGCCTTTTTCAGGCCTGTTTAATCCAGCATATCACATTGTTGCAGGGTCCATTCAGGTATTCAGGCGTCTTAAAAGCCGGAGATGTCATTGATTCAGCCACAGAGTTGCCTGTAAGTTGGCCATGCGTGTCACTTGTCACTGCGTGCTGTCTACGCCTGTTGTTTCAGGACTGCACACCAGACAGACTGTGAGTCCTTAATTTGGATTCAGATTTTTTTTTTTTTTAAATATAACCTACCATTATACTAACCTGTGTAGCAGGTCATGGTCATGATGTATTTATAACTATTATTAATTTTCATCTGCTTTTTTCATAATGAGGGTTACAATGACAACATACAGAAAGGCATAGCTCGGGTCACCTTAACTTTAGTAACTTATTCTGCTTGAGGGATATGGCCGGTACAGCCTTCATGGGACACATCAAAGCTACATGGGCAGAGCACCTTGGAAAGATGTAGGTATCATTGTTGGCAACAGAAACATCAATTACAAATACAAGATAGAGACACTGTTCTGGAGGAAACAACCTCTGAAAAAGATTTGGGATTGAGGTTGATATGTTTTCATATTTGATAAGCAATGCACAGAAGCTGTTCAAAAGGAAAATACAGTGGTACCTCCGTATATGTCCTTAATCTGTTCCAGATGCTTGGACTTGTACCAAACAGGACGTATACCAAACAAATTTTTCCCATAAGAAATAAAGGGAAAATGATTAATCTGTTCCCATGAAAAAAAATCCTATTGTTATTGGCGTATTATACATTGATGGGGTTGTATAAAATAATTTAAACACTGCTTAATACTAAAATACATAAATACATAAGCAATTAGATAAAAATAAATGAAAATTTAACCTCACTTTACTTTTTAATAACGTCTTTGTTTTTCACGATCGTAGATACTGTCGTTCTCGGCATACGGTATGCAGCAGCCAAGACCCAGATGTGCATGCCACCTTCATACTTTTCAACAATCAATTCAAATTTACGCGAAAAAACACAAAATCACTTGAAAATTCACAGAGTTATAGCATGGGTTGTTCACTGAATGCTACCAACTGGCGTACTGACGCTCGTGGGCAGTCGTGGCTTTGTCTCGAGAGAGGTAAACAAGTGTAGCACGCGGTGTTCCACCACGCGAGTCGTATTCCAAACAAAGGTTGTATACCAAGCAAAATTTTTTGCATCTAAACAGTACGTATACCAAGGTACCACTACTGTATAAAGTGTTAGATTAGATCATAAAAAAATGACAAGTTTAAGTCAAGGGACTTCATGCTCAAACTCTACAATGCACCAGTAAGACCACATGTGGAGTGTTGTTTGTCATTCTGTGGCACGCTACAAGAACAACATAGCCACACTTGAAGCTGTGCAGAGGAGAACAACCAAGTGCGTCACAAGACTTGAAGGCACGTTCCACTCTGACAGACTCCAAGATTTAAACCTGCTTAGTCTCGAGCGGACGAGACCGTGCAGGGACCTAATGCAGGTTTTTAAACTTCTCAGTGGCACTGACAAAGTAGATCTAGCAGAAGTCTTTGAGCTTAAGGGGTGAGTCACATACTTGAGGGCACCAGTGGAAATTAAGGGGAAAGGTATTTAGGACTGAAGCCAGAAAGTTGTGCTTATCTGCAAGAAACTACTACATAAGACGAGTACAGCAACCTTTAAGAAGTATGAGGAGGAGATACTGGGACAGTTAACAAACAAGCGATTAGTCCCACATCCTCAGAAACAAGATGTCATCTTGCCATGTCCTGGACACTGAACTTCTGAAAGGCTTTGAGATTTGTTATCATTCATGTAGTTTATCATGTTTATAATCTTTAGCTGTCCTTCTAGTCCTGGCCAAGTGCTCCTGATGAAGGTCTCTGTCTGACCGCTTAACTCTCTTTGCTTTCTAGAAGTCACGGAGAACATGAGGTGACTGAGCACAGGAACCAAATGACATCTGTCTGTCTTTTATTCCCACAGAATATTTTCTTACCTTGATGTGGTCACCTTATGCCGATGTGCTCAGGTATCTAAGGTAAGTCTTACTGTGTCTTTAAGGACATGTGGTTTCAAAGAAGAGATGGCAACCAAGTATGGCAGACCTGGTGTGCAGAAGAATGTAAATAAAGGTAAAGGTGAGGCTTTTCATTTAAGAGATGAATACGCCATTAGGGATAACTGTCAGGGGCAGGAAAAAGGCAAGTAAAGAAGTGTGACATCCTGGGGGTAAAAAGAGCCAAGTATGGCAGAGGAGGTGTTGTACCAGATGATGAATAAAGGTGGGGTGGCCTTTGTGGGTTATGTAACAGACGAGAGCTTGCGACACAAGAATCGATCACATTCACCACACATGCTTTCTTCTCAGGCTTGGAACATCCTAGCACTGGATGGGAGCAACTGGCAGAAGATTGACCTGTTCAACTTCCAGACGGATATCGAGGTACAGGATGATGGGAGCTCCGTTTACTGTGTAAAGCGTCTTTTAAAGGCTGAATGAGCAGCCCCTTTGTTTGGTCCCCTACAGGGCCGCGTGGTAGAAAACATTTCCAAGCGCTGCGGGGGTTTCCTGCGGCAGCTCAGCTTGAGGGGCTGCCTCAGCGTGGGAGATGCCTCGATGAAGTGAGTCTTGACAGTTGACCCCCCAGTGCCCCCTCTTCTTTTGCTCCCTCCATCACAAGATTGCCCTCCCCCCTTCTCTTTTTCAGAACTTTTGCTCAAAACTGCAGGAATATTGAAAGTCTGAACCTCAATGGATGCACAAAAATTACAGACAGGTGGGCTATACAGGTGGACAGATGAGGTGGCCAGTAGATGCCAACACCGTCTCATACTCGTGTTTTTCCTCCAGCACATCTGCGAGTCTAAGCAAATTTTGCCCCAAGCTGAGACATCTGGACCTGACATCCTGTGTGTCCATAACCAACAACTCCTTAAAGGCTTTAAGGTATGAAGTCTCTCCATCAAGCCTGCCAGAGTGGCTCTCTGGAACAAATTGCCCCCTTTTTCTTACAGGAGGGGACCACCCCCTAGCCTTTATCTCCCCTTGCTGACTGCAGCTCATTTTCTCCACAACAGCGAGGGTTGCCACCACCTGGAGAACCTGAATATCTCTTGGTGTGACCAGATCACAAAAGATGGCATTGAGGCCCTGGTGAGAGGATGTCCTGGTCTCCAAGCACTGTTCCTGCGGGGCTGCACACAGGTAAGTGTGCCAGTTGCTGAGGCTGTTTAGTGTAGTGGGGGCCTCTTAGTTTCCACATATCCCCTGGCCTTGTACATCTTGTTTTGCAGCTTGATGACGATGCCCTGAAGCACATCCAGAAGCACTGTCCAGAGCTGTTGACCATCAACTTGCAGTCATGTACAGTACGTGCCACAGCTCTGCACAAACCCAGTAAGATTAGTCCTTTGTGAAAGGTGCCATATTGAAAACTACAAGGCCTTGATCTGCTCCCACCGCTGGGCTAGGAGTTGAGGGTAGTGTGCATTTGGGCCAGTGATTGAAGCCACTTGTTCTGATGTGTAACAGTAGCTGGCTCTAGGCAAATTAATTATCTGATAATGTGTCACTGGCCTAGTTGGTGACAACTGAACGTTACTTTCAAAAGGGTGCTGACCCTTGTTGTTACTCTGCAGCAGATCTCAGACGAAGGGCTGGTGAGTCTGTGCCGCGGCTGTCACAAGCTGCAGATCCTGTGTGTCTCCGGCTGCTCCAGCATCACAGACGCCTCCCTTACAGCACTCGGCCTCAACTGTCCCAGGCTCAAGTGAGTGACAATCTCCTGATAGTTTCGCTACTTAGGCCCTGAGCTGCCCCCTTCTAGGTCTGTGTGGTCATTTGTAGGCAGTTTCATTTGACTGCGTCGATTGTTTTAACAGTGGAGGTCACTAGTGCACCGTTGGCGGCAGCTGCTCAGTGGTGGGCTGGTGCCTGCTGGCTGACCAAGCTGGCCCGTTTTCCTTTGTCACCTCAGTCTTGTGATAAGAAAGGTGCCTTCTGACCAGGCCCAATGGACTTGAGAGGGTGGGGTTTGTAGTTGTGTGACTCAACTGCCCAAATGCCATGGTCTGGTAGGTGTCCACAAGACACTCACCTCTGTATTTGACATGTTTAGGATCCTGGAGGCAGCCCGCTGCTCTCACCTGACAGATGCCGGCTTCACTATTTTAGCTCGGGTAAGTCTGCAGTTTTCCTGTGTTGCCAGTTGGCTCTCCAGTGGTAAGTGTGATCGGCTCTGTGCATTACTCTTTTGTAGAACTGCCATGAGTTAGAGAAGATGGACTTGGAAGAATGCATTCTGGTAAGTGCTTGAGCAGCACAGCCCATTTAAATCAGATGACTGGCCTGCAGCCTGTGCTTTTCTTTGTACATCCTTGCAGGTGACAGACAACACCCTGGTGCAGCTGTCCATCCACTGTCCCCACCTGCAAGCACTGGTGAGTGTCAGGCCTCTTCCCAACATGCCCTTTGCACTTAAGGCCAGAACCTTTATTTACTTCTTTCTTTACAGAGCTTATCTCACTGTGAGCTTATTACCGATGATGGCATCCGTCACCTGAGCAACAGTACCTGTGGCCATGACCGTCTCCAGGTGGTCGAGCTGGACAACTGCCCACTAATCACAGATGTAACACTGGAGCATCTGAAGAACTGCCATAACCTTGAGAGGATTGAGCTGTATGACTGCCAGCAGGTCACAAGGGCAGGCATCAAGAGAATTCGGGTGAGGGTGTGCTGGGCTGGGCTGCCTGCTTGTGGGGTGCTCTTGGTCTGCTTTAGGTTACATCCATGATGACTGCCTTTGTCTCTGTCCTGCAGGCCCACCTCCCTGAGATAAAGGTGCATGCCTACTTTGCTCCTGTGACCCCACCTCCTTCGATGGGCGGCAGTGGTCCACGTCTCTGCAGATGTTGTGTGATTCTTTGATGGCGGCCTGCTGAGTAGATTTGCAGGACATCTGCTGCTCTTGAGGAGTAGTGCTGGTGACTTCATTCAGACCCCTGTGTGGGGAGGGACGGGATCACTTGCTGAGGCTTCAAGCCGAGCGATGGATGCCAACAATTTTTTAAACAGTGGGAGGAAAGGAATGCTGGGATTTCCTTTTCAGTGACTTTTGTAGCCCTTGTGTTGTTGTGGTCCTTGAGGTGACGTATTGATGATGTGCGCTCACAATGTGGATAGTAACGTGACTCGTTTGGTATATATCGAGGGTGTAAGGTTGAATGCAGGGCCAGAAGATGAAAGTGCCCGGTGGTGAGTTCGGCAGTGGCCACATGCTTTATTTATTTGATATTTCTGTTGCACAATAAGGCTCTGATAAATTAAGAATGTTCTTGTTTGAGCAGCAGGTGGCGCTGTTCCAGCACATCACATATGCTAAATAAAAGCAATGAAAAAGCTGGAAGAAATGTGTGTGGTGCAGCTGTGGAAAAAGTAGGGCTGGGGGATTTGTTGGGGGCTTCAGAGAGCAAACACTTGTGGTCCAATCCTGGCTGTACAATCAAATGTACCCAGGCAAGGAGCAAGACTGGACAAGGTCACAAAGAAAGACATGAAACAGTGCAAGAATGACCCATGAAAGCAGAAGCATTAGATGCCACAATGGGAGGACGTACAGCTACAAAGAACTGGTCTGAGATGGTAGCAAGAAGGCACAACAATCCATCTTACAAAACATATTTACATTTATTGTTTCTGGATGCTCATGTGAGCTATGAGAACCGAAAACAAGAACAAAAAAAAAAAATCTAAAACATGAACAATTTTTTACGGCACATGGGAATGAGAAAGCACCCAACCCGACCCCCTGAAATGTACACACCCCAGTAAAGTGGAACAGTCCTAATGCATCATTTGGGGGTGGGGTGGGGTGTTTGGAACCAAGACTGGCAGACTGTGGTAGGTGCCACCCACTGCAGACAAGTTAAGGCAGAAGCAAATCCGCTTTCAACTCGGACACCCTTTTGGCACAGAGGATGGAAACGAGCCACACTCCACCATTCCCAGTTTTAAGGCCCAGTCACTCACCACTGCAAGCCTTTTTCAGCTGCTAAATTGGACAAATAAATAAATCAAAAATATCCAGCCACTGTCCATCTCTACGTACGTGTGTGTGTGTGTGAGAGAGAGAGAGGGGTAGTGGGCACCGGCCCAGCCGGATTTAAGAGTCGGGAGTTCAGCACTCATGCTATGGTCTGTCAGTGCATGCCCTGCTGTTGCTAAAAGGAGAGCCATTGGTTTTTGGGGACTCTGCAATGTGAAACACTTTGGCCAAACAGGAAATAGCGGGGGCTGCAGGTTCCCATTTCATCCATGGCAGCAGATTTTACTTTAAAATGACATGGTAGCCATCTCCACTCTCAGCTGTTGGAGAAAAATAAGACAAAGTTAAAAGAAATGGGCACCCACTTAAACACAACTTGTGTATTAATGCTGCCTCAGCACATAACCCCCCGCCAGCTTCAGTCCACTCTAGCACCCCCAAATGTGATGAAAATTCTTTGAAACTTTAACCTTCTATGGATTTACAGATGCTAAAAATCTTTAGAAGCATGACCGAAGGAACGCATCGATATGGTCCATCGTAAAAACACTAACAAATGATACAAAAAAAGAAGCGTAACTTGAAAGATTCGGAGTGACTCGCTGCTGCACAAGAGGTGCAGGATTAAAGGCAGGGCCAGCACCCCATAGTCTTAGTGGGTTAACTTGCCCAAATGTGGAAACTGAAAAAAGAATCTCACCCACTCACCTTTTAGGGTGCCAATGACAAAGCAACTTTCATCTTGAAAATTAAAAACCATCTGCAAGAAAAAAAGGTGGAAGAGACTGAGGTTGAAGTGGAGGTGAGGGGCCAACACAGCTCGCCTCCACTGCATTTGCACATAATCACCTCAGCACAGGCTCACCATCCACACCCAAGAAATGTACCACCTCCTCATGCGAGGTGTTCTGAATACAGACTAACTAGCCCACTAACCCTGGATGTGGCAATCATACAAATAAAGAAAAAAGAAAAAAAATTGCACTCATGCCAATATCCCCCCTGTAAACCCAAGTTGGCCTACCTGATCAGTGACCAATATATGTATCCCAGTCGGGCCCTGCTTGTAAACTTGGTTGATCTGACTTTGGGAGAAGTTGAACACAGACGCGATTTTCCTGGTGAGTTCTGAGGCGCTCATCTCCTCCAGATAGACGGCATGGTACACTGTCAGGAACAGAAGCAAACAAGGAAAGTGTCAGACAACAAAAGCCCAGAACTCTGTCACTAAAGTTCGCTCTAAGGGCCAGTTTATATTTCAAACTCGGAAATGCATATAAGCACGCACATCATGGCTGCCACACGTTCCTCTGAGCAAGTCCACATAAATTAACACGCTTGCGTGAGTTGCAGTACCAGCAAAAAAATCAACATGTGGCAGCAAGCTGCTTTGCAGCTCCTACAGGATCAATGTACTTGCTTAAACGTTTGATGAATGGTTCGATGTGGTGAAGCAAATGAGGAAACAAATGCAGACATACAAATGTATTCATGGTGCTTTTCTTCATCTGTTTCTTGCATAGGTGATACAAGCATATTTCCCATCGTAATGACGTGATATATTTAAAGGTCTTGCATATCATCTTCTGTGCGGTCTTTTTTTTTTTTCTGGCACATTCGCAACAGCATCAGAATGTATGGAAGCATATTTGAGCCACAGAGAACAACAATTAGGGGCCAAGTGGAAGGAAAAAATGTCTATTTTGTGATTAAAATAATGGAAATTTTGTCATTAAAAGTAGAATACGGCAAATGTCATCTTAAACCTGACCCAGTCATTAATCACTACATGCTTCTGGGGCTTCCTCCTGTGCCGACAGCAGCGGCAGGCAGTGATTGCCACACAGAACACATTCTATTTATGATATTCCAGCTCTCTGCACATTTAGAATCCTTAGATGTATACTTGATATCACTTTCATGATGAAATGTTTTAAAAGCATTTATTTATATTACATTTTACAGATAAATCTTTAGCTTCATTTAAATAATGAATACTGTTAATAATTACACATGTGGGGACAGCACGGTGGTGGAACAGTAGAGTTGCTGCCTTGCTGTAGGGAGTCACGTCTGTATGTGGGTGCTTGTATTCACCTTGCGATAAGCTGATGCCCCATTCCCGGATTGTTTCCCACTGCTTGCTGGAATGGGCACGTCCCTTGAATAATGAATGTAATCATTAAACAACCATCTTTTTCAGTGATATTGTGGCGAGGTGTCAATGGAATTTAATAGATATTTCAGGCAATTCACAACACAGCCAAGCCAACACTTTTTTCTCACTATGATATCTCACACTGCCACCTGGTGGAATCCTCCAGATTTACATAAAATTACACATGCAAGTATAGATTTTGTTTTTACATTGTTCATTAGACTAAATCTTCTTTATTACATTCAGCACCCGAGGCCTGGAATGTTCCAGAAATGTCAAAAAGTGAATACAACACACTCAATTGATCCTACTGTTTAATAAAAGTAACCATATTTGAAAACATCTTTACACTTCCAGTTTCTAATTTTTCCTTAATCAGCATCTTGAACCTCATATAGTGGTTTAAACGCAATCACATCTGCCTCTGCAGCTTTCACCAGTCTTTCAAATTTAGCCCTCCATAATGTTTGGGACACAGATGCATTGTTCATTGATTTACACTTCTGCCCCACATTTTTAAATAACAAATCAAATAATTCAGACATGAAAAAAGCACACATTGTATTTGCATACATTTCTGTCTCACAATGCAGAAATGAAAACACATTTTATAAATGGTGCCCCACTTCATGGCAACATAATATTTGTGACACAGCAATGGTAGATCTGAAGCAGTCATAGTTATGACTTTGTCGCATATACCTTGCATGCAATGACTGCTTGAATTCTGCAATTCATACTTCACCAGGGGCCTCATGTATAAATGGTACGTACGCACAGCAATGTTGCGTATGCCAGTTTCCACGCTCACTAGATGTATAAAAGCTAAACTTGTCGTAAAACCATGCGCATTTTCATGACAGCTTCACACCTTGTGTATGCATCTTTCTACACGTTTTTTCAAACTGGTGGCACCCAGCATCAAAGCAGTGCCGTTCAATTATTTGAAATATTAAAATGTGTCACTCAATTTAAATGTTCAAAGTCTACATATTCTCAATTGTAACACAAATGTGTCATTTTTCACACACTGATAGAAGTCCATAGAGGGCTACATCCCTAGTGAAGGATCAAAAATACTGTATTTCTGATCAGCAACCTAAAATATGCAAAATATGGTCCAAAAGTGGCCTAGAAAGTAGTGTTTTTGGGGTACAGAAGGCCAAAAATAAAGGGGACCCCCCAAAAAGCTCAATATCTTGCATAACTAGACGTCAGTACGAGTCAAATGGTGCATTATATGTTGATGCCAATTAACAGTAAGTCAGGTGGGGACCCAAAAAAAAAAAAAAAAAAACTAAAGTGATTTCAAGGCATTCAGAGGTAAATCCTTTGAATACAATAAAAACTGAGAATTTTAGCCTACTGGACAGCTGGAGCTCCTACAGGCCACAAAATCTGTGGTATTTGGCAGGTTTTAAATAAATAAGCGTCCCAAGAACGTGCAGATGTGTGTCTGACAGCACTGATTCTGGATTGACTGCGGTGCTGGACTGATCATGAGCTCATGAAAAAGTGAGCAGCTCCATCAATTGCCACATTTACATTATTAAAGTTGGGTGGAGGGTCACATCTGCGCCCAATCAGGCGAATATAAGATGAGCCTGCATGGCTGGAAGGGGCAGACAAAAAGAAAAGAAAAACAAGGACAGAACAATGAGAAAGAAAGAAAGAAAAGGAAGTTAAGGAATGAAGGACTGAGATGGTAGGATTGAAGAAGCTAGGGTGCAGTAGAGAGGAGGCAGGTAGCTTGGAGGAGCATAGGTTCCACGCTTGGGGACCGAAGAGAGTCAGTCCAGCTGAGCAACGTTAGGTAGCTGGAGAGACCCATTGCTCAACCTGGACTCCCGTGTAAAGCCAAGGAGTGGTGCTGGGAGTTGCAGAAGAAAGGCCAGACACGGCAACCTGCCAGGGCTTTAGATGGCAGCAGAGACCTCAGCCTGGATTAAAAAGATTGGCTGTGCCTGTTGGCAGGACATATTGTCTTGTCTGCAGGAACCCATGCGTAGTAAGCAGAGGAGACGTCAGCTTTAGAAAGATGCACCAGAGCTTGTGACTTTTTTTTTTTTTTATATATAAAAGAAAAGATTCCTGCTTGTGATTTTTAATCTCATTTTAATGGAATTATTTATTACATTTTTAACCTGCACTTATTTATCATGGATTTTATGGTATTTTTTTTTTTTATATTTAATGAATATCATTTGATGCATTGCACTTTTGAACAGAGTTTTTTGATTGATTTAAATTTAAAAGCAATCAACACCTTTGCACCTACATCTTGCTGGATGTTTGTGTCCTCATATGCCTGGCACATCTCTGTCTATGAATAATGAAAGTTTGGGTTCAAGAGGCTCCTGAAGGAAACAGGGATCATGCAGCCAGCCCGGACCATCACACCACCCCAGAGTACCACTGTGTGAGGTCATTAAAAATGTTGTATGTAGAAATGTTCTGCCCAGGGTAAAGCAGCTAAACTCAACTATTTCGAAACAGATAAATGTTTATCTTCTCAGATGCAGTCACAATGAGTTCTTCCCCGAAATCTCTGCCCTTAAAGTAATATGCAACACAATGGTAATCTAGGAGTAATGGTGACTGTCATACTTAAATGACAGCCCTTCATCCGAGATCAGCAAAGTGCAAACAAATATTAAAAAAAAAAAAAAAGTACTTCTGAATGGTGAACTAATTGACAAGCACAAACGTGGACTGCTTCCCACATCTAATTGAAACAGATCTTTACATCAGCCCTACCATCCAGGATTGGGCCCTGTCCTTATTGCCACTGCTGTAACGACAAGTTCTGCCCCACTGTGACCCTTTAAAGCATTAAATATGTCAGATATTGAAAAGATAGACCTACCATAAATGTTGTTGCTGCCATGTTCTCCATTTTCAACGTCTCCTGTACCTTTCAGATGTGCAACATTTTTAGTTGGTGTGCTTTCCTGGCAGACATAGATAGTTAGCCGTGGCCTAACTGTCCTAAGATCAAGCAAAAAACACTACTTAGATGCAGAACATCCCATAAGTCTGTGTTCACCTCACACCTTTGCAGCTTTAACTATTGATGGTCATTGAATAACTAAGAAACAGCACAACAATATTGACCATGAAATACTTGGAAAATCACAATATTCCTTAGGCGGTCTCAGGGTTAGGAGGGCTCTCTCTTTCCTCAGGCTTCCACTTAATCAAAATTTCGTATCTGCTTCACAATTACCTTGATTTAAGTGCATTGCAGAGGCGAATTCCATCTGCTGGACCACAGATCTGCACCAGGTCATCTCGTGTCAGTTTGAGTAAATCTGAACCTGAACAAAACAAGCATTGGCATTCATTAGTTCACACTCTGCACACATGAATATTATGTACTCATATTTGTGCATATTCCCTAAAAATTAGTACAGCCGTCTTTACAGGCATTGCAAAACCCCAAAACAACTGTGATTAATACTGGACCATTGTTAGCCAAACAGCTTTAGAATATCAGGCCTACCTCACAACTCCCAATTTGTTCTTATATCCCAGAGGCAAGGCTCTTTAGAGGCTGTTATAATAAAATTTAAAAAAAAAAATAAAAATCGACTAACAGTTACTGTGAAGTGGCCACTGTAGGAAGGTTATGCAGTTGACCATGTACCAAAGATGACATTAGCCAAGTAGTAAATATAGACAAGTTTGTGACACAAAGTATGCTGCAACATTCCACTGATGGAGTTTCAGGAGGGATGTGCAATAGATCTTTAGAAAAGATTGACACAGCATCACAGTACACTGAAACGAACACACACGGCCATACTCACCTGAGAAGTTAGAAAACAATCTTGCGTAGGAAGCAAATCTGTTTTTGTGAAGCCACTGCTGCGCCTCTTGTATTGAAGCAGTGGGGCTGAGTTGCTGGAGAGAAAATGAGACAAGTCAGACAACTCCTGTAGCCATCACTACCATCCACACCACAACCAAGACTACTGCACAAACTCTCTAAACAAAGTGATCACTCAGCATCTAAAAATTGAATATCAGGTTTAGTTTTTCCACCTTTGTCCACCACCCAGCCTTTTCTCCTTTAAACTCAAACATTTTAAGACACTGTTTAAAGTGAGAAGTTGAAGACGACATCTTGGCTTATTCTTCAGGAACCTGGATTTTTTTTTTTTTTTTTAAATTGACATGAGCCATTTCCCAGAACAGGAGCACTTACATCTAGTGTGGCTTGAGTGACGGCATCCCCCTGATGGTTTGGTGAAGAGGAATTGCTGCAATTTACAAACAAAAAACAAATTACTTTTGTAAGTTAAATTAAATGTTTTAATTTTTGTTTTGTGCACAAAACAAAATTATACACATTTTCAGTTGGCAAGGTCTTTACCACATTACAAGTGATTCCTTAAGACCAAATTTCATGTGTCAAGATTGAGCTGCTACACGTTTGGCAGCAGGAGGCCTATGAAACAGTCATTCTTGAAGAACACTGCACTTGTTGAAAGAGAATGAATACCTGCTTCCAGCACAGCTTTGTCAGGAATACGACTTCAGGAATGGCTCAGCACAACAACATAAAATGCATTGAGAGAACCTATAAAAAAGGAACACTCTCCCCACATTTACCATTAGAATCCCTGAAGCTTATGAAAAATCTCGCAATGCTGGGCCACCTTAAATTCCCTCGCACCTCCTCATCAGTGTCTTCTGATTTACAAATGTGTTGATCAGCACCGGCAGCAGGCAGCCTGCTATCCCACCCCCCACCGAAACATCTTTAGTTGTACACAAAGTTCTCCCAGTTCAAGTCCGTTTATCTGCATGTGAGGTGCCTTGAATTATACTGGGTAAGTAATAAATCATTATTTGGAACACATACATTTGGTGTATATTCCATTTTTACAACGATCTGTGTAAACGTAGGATGACAGGAAATGCGAGGCAAGAAATGTTGAACATAACTAGAACAGAAACTTTTTTCATGTTCTGCTAATATCTGGTAAAATGCTGACGTGAAGTGTATAATGTGTGAAGACTGAAGTCCAAATATCAAATAAACACTTTCACAAAAGACACAGATATAAGAAAACAAGTGCACTTTTTTCTAGAATTTATCCAAAGTAAAAGAAATTGGGACATGGTACGACACACACACACACCTACACATTTACGTCTGCTTGGCTGGTGCAGAGGTAAAACTGCTGTCACCAAGACGAGAGGTTGCAGGTTCGAACCCGGGTCCTTCATGCATTAACTGTTTTGAGTAGTGAGCAGCTATTAGTATTATAGAGTAAAAACATACATTTGATTTATTTGAGTTTCTAACGCCGGTGTAAATTTATGGTACTTATAAAGGTTAGCATTTTGTTTTATTATTCACTTTTATTCTCTCAGTCACGTTCACCCGATATGACATTGTTAGTTTTCAAATAAAGACGTGCTATAACAGAGATATTGATGAGGATGAGGGTTCTACATCAGAGAAAGAGAACAGAAGCCCTCCCCACAAGAAACGTCCAACTACAAATAAGAACACCACAGCTACACTAGGAGTAAAGGCAAAAGATGGCACTGTTTGGATAGAGCAAGAGGTTGGACGTCATCCTGCCAGTGAATCTGCCACAGCATGTCCTTCAACGGAACAGCAGGGCTTACAGAGCTTGCCAAGGTATCGTGCAAAGTCCCGTTTGTGATTATGTTTTGTGATGGTGTTTATATAAAAAAAAATTATATATGTTACTTATATAAAATCCAGATCGAATGTTATTCACCTTGATTTATTTACTTATCTTCCTACAGCGTAAAGTCACAAGTAGACTGCAGAGCTTCCAATGTTTGATCGACATGGGCATACTGACAAAGTACTATTTATTAGTAGAACATGAAAAAAGGTTCTGTTCTAGCTATGCGTTCAACATTTCTTGCCTTGCATTTCCTGTCATCCTACATTTAAGATCGTTGAAGACACGGAACACACATGAAATGTATGTGTTCCAAATAAGAATATATTGTTTACCCTATACCAGCGTTTCCCTATCTCGGTCCTGTGGCTGCAGGTTTTTGTTCCAACCAGATTCCTAATCAGTGACAACACCTGATAGCACTGAACTCATTTAATTAGCTGGCATTATTTTTCTTTTATTCTACAGTATATTCTAGTGAGATTCCATTTTCAGTTCATTTCTCAATGCCTTTCATTTACGGATGAGAGTACGATGTGCACATTTGGCTGCCACATCTCACCGGTGTCACTGTATTTGTTTTGTCCCATCGGACTTTTACACCTTTATCTTATGATATGACTGCTCTTTTCGAATTTTACTTACGAATGCCACTGGCAATTGCCTAGATCATACCTGCTTCAGTCCTACGCGAGCTCTCTTCCTTCTCTCCTGTTACTGCCTTCGCGGTGAGTATGAATCTACTCTTGCTTCATTTGCAGTCGCCAGTCTGAACTGTGAATGTGCAGCCTGCCCGCTGTGCTTTTTCTTTTCCAGCTGGTTATGCGGTGAGATTTGGGTTGGCTAACGCGTGTAGCTGGAGTTAACATTGTGTTGTGTGGCATTCTATTCACTCTTGTCTGGATATTCTTAGCCTGTTCTGTCCCTGGTTTGGAGTTGTGCTGTGTGTTGTCATTTCTAACTTTTTTGGCAATGCAACTCAAATATTCTCCATATGAACTTAAAAATCTTGACAGTCATCCACAATTGGTCTCCCTGACTTATAGTTTTTGCCAGTCGCTTGGAATTACTCAGCGCCCTCGCTATATTTATTGGTCTAAAAGAGGCCCCTCATGGATCTATGGCTCGGACATGTTGATTCCAAGTATACTGACATCTCACCGTGTTCACTGGCGTAACGCTAGGGCTGTCCGAGCAATAAACATGGGCCATCTTCATCCTCTTCAGGAAGTGCCTGCGCCCTACTCTCCTGGTTGTTCCAACTTTAGGCTCGCCCTTTTGAACACTCACTCCATCACTAACAAGAGCTCGCTGATTAATGACCTCATCTCCCAGAAGCAAGTGGACATGTTTCTTCTTACAGAAACTTGGCAACAACCTGGTGACTATTTACATTTAAACTTGCTGTCTCCCCTGTCGACTTGTTCCTAATTTTACTTTTTGTAAAAATTGATTGATTTGTATGGAATGATTGCAATAAAATTAAAAAAAAAAAAAAATACTTGCTGTCTCCCCCAGGCTATAGCCACATATCTAAACCCAGGTTAACAGGAAAATGGGATGGCCTGGCTGTGGTTTATACATCTACCTTGACAATGAAGGAACTCTCCTTTTTGAAGTCACAGCTTTTGAATATATTGCTGTTAAAATGGTTTCCTCCCCTCCTGTACTGCTGTCGTTAGTTTATCACCCTCCCAAATCTGTGGCGAACTGTCTGAATTTAATGAATTTCTCACTGTAATCTCATCTCTTTGCCCTGCTGTAATTTTACTTGGTGATTCTAATATTCATAATGATGTCAACTGCTCTCTTACAGCTGAATTTATCTCAACTTTAGATTGTTTTTGACTTGACACAGCATGTGGATTTCCCCACTCATACACAGGGTCATATTCTTGGCTTGCTTTGTTCTAATGGCTTGAATAATGTCTCTGTCTCAGGTTTACTCTCTAGTATTTCTGATCATAAGATTATTGAATGTAACTTTAGCATTATTACCACTACATCTGTCAAGAAAAAGTCTGTCTCCTATCGCAACATTAGGTCTGTTAATTCTGATTTGTTTGCTGCTTCCCTTCTGTCTTTATAACTTTGCTCCTTTAAGGACTAGGCATGTTCCAGCCTCCCACTCCTGTCCCTGGTACACCGATAAGCTCAGAGCTAAGACAGCCACTAGCTGACGTCTTAAATGGCTTTATAAGAAAACAGGCCTCATAATTCATTCACAGCTTTACACTGAGCACATACTTAAATACAGGGATGCCCTTAACACTGCTCACTCCAACTATTATTCCTCTCTCATAAATGGTGCTAAGACTAGGCCTAAAAATCTTTTTAGAGCTGTTGTTAAACTCCTCCAACCCCCTCCTCTAGCATGCCCAAATACAGCTAAACAGTGTCAGACTTTCTTACATTTCTTTAATACCAAAATTCATCAAATCTATTACAGTTTCCCCTCAACATCACAATCACTCACTCATTCTGATCTGCCATCTCCATCATCAAGACTCACTTGTTTCTCACCTGTTGACTCTCTTGCCAATTCTGAACTCAAGTCTAATTCCTCCTCCTGTCTGCCTGATCCTGTCCCCACTTCTCAGCTTAAGACATGCTCATCCATAATTAGTATTCCTGTTGCCTCACTGGTAAACGCAGGTTTCATTTCAGATTCTGTCCCTACTGCCCTCAAAACTGCTGCAGTTACCCCAATCCTTAAAAAACCTGACCTGGATCCTTCCTTTCTCTCCAGTTACAGGCATATCTCTAATCTCCCTTTTTTGGCTAAGGTGATGGAATGCGTGGTTGCTACACAACTCCACGTTTTTCTTCTAGATGATACAGTCTATGGGCCTTTTCAGTCTGGCTTTCATACATAGCACAGCATTGAGACAGCTGTTCTCCGTGTAGTCAATGATCTTCTCCGGTCTGCAGATTGCAGTTCCCTTAATATTGTCCTCCTTCTTGACTTAAATGCAGCATTTGACACTGTTAATCATGAAATCCTCCTGTCACGTCTCTCTGCTGTAGGCATCTCTGGCTTAGCCCTTCAATGGCTCACATCATATCTTTTTAATAGGCAAGTTTGTCACACTCGGCAGATATAAATCCTCCACCTCACCCTTGCATGGTATCCCTCAGGGTTCAGTCCTTGGGCCATTACTTCTTCTACTTTATATCCTTCCTTTGGGTCAGATTATTCGCAGACATGGCCTTAACTTCCACTGTTATACAGACGATATACAGTTATATCTTAGTACAGACTCCCCTACAGATTCACCTCCCAGCACACTCACTGACTACATCACTGATCTTAAACTATGGATAGAAAATAACTTTCTCAAACGTAATGACAATAAAACTGAAATGTTACTGGTAGGTCCAAAACCCCATCTTTCTAAGGCATCCAATTTCTCTTTTTCAATTGATGGTATACTTGTCAAACCTGCTCCTGTTGTCAGAAATCTTGGTGTTTTGTTTGATTCATCACTTAACTTTGAGCTACACATTAGGTCTCTTTTCAAAATTTCATTCTATCATCTCCATAACATTGCCCGCCTCCGTCCATTTCTGTCCTTTAATGATGCTCAAACTTTGGTTCATTGTTTCATAATGTCTCGTATTGATTACTGAAATTCTCTCTTCATTGGCCTCCCTGCAAAATCTACACAGAAGCTACAGTATATTCAGAACTCTGCAGCCAGAGTCCTGACCCACACAAAGCGTTTTGCTCACATCTCCCCTGTTCTCTCCCAGCTTCAATGGTTACCAGTTCCATCAAGGATTAAATTCAAGAGTCTGCTTCTCACCTTCAAAGCCCTACATAACCTTGCCCCCCTCTACCTCACTCAGCTACTAGCTCCTTACACTCCTTGTTGCTCTCTCAGGTTCTCGAACAGTAATCTCCTTACTGTCCCAAGCACCAGACTCTCCACCTTGGGAGGCAGGTCCTTCGGTGCTTTAGCCCCTCAACTCTGGAACTCTCTTCCTCAGCCTCTCCAAGATTGCTCCTCTTTCTGCACTTTTAAATCTCAACAGAAATCTTTACTCTTCTACAAACTTTTGTCATCTGTGTAATTTTTATTTTTTTCCCACTCTGTATGTAAATCAACCTCGGGTTTGTGAAAGGCGCTCAATAAATGTAACTTATTATTAAAAGCACAGCAGCATGGTTTTTACATTTATAAGACATTTAGAAATATTTCTGCTTTTGCTATAGATTTAAATGCTTACCTCTCTTTTGTTGATTTCATTATATTTTGCCCTTTCTATGTGCAGTTTTTCCCCTTAATTATATCTTACTAATGACAATTAAAAAAAGAGCAGACATGACATGCTGGCAAACAACACTGAATAATCAAAGGCTGCAAGTACTTTAGTATCAGGCCCACTAATTAGTAAATAATGGATTAATTAAACAATTAGAATACCTGGAAAAGTAGAATGAAAATAAAGATGAAAATATTGTTTAAAAAAACACATTATTCCCATAGAACTGCTTGGTACATTTTTATATAGTGACTCTAGTATTCAAATCATTTCTTTCAAATAGCTTTTTGAAGCTGACTGCTCCACCTTGGTGGAGTCAGGATTGTATTGCTACTTTTTGCAGATGATGTGGTCCTGTTGACTTCATCGGGCTGTGAACTCAAACGTGGACTGTGGAGATTTGCAGCCTAATGTGAAGCAGTACCTTCAAGTCCAAGGACATGGTTCTCAGACAGAAAATGGTGGAGTGCCCGCTCACTTCACAAGAGAAGGAAGGGAGTGGTAGATCAAAAGACAGACTAAAGCTGTGACTGCAGTCATATGGACATTATACCGGTCTGTAGTTGTGGAGGCAAAGCTGAACCAAAAGGCAAATCTCTCAATTTACTGATCAATCTATGTTCCTATCATCATTTATCGTCATTATCTGATGGTACAGATCAAAAAAAACTAGATTGTGGATAGAAGCATCTCAGCCTTACAGATTGAGTGAGGAGTACAAACATTCACAAGTTCAAAGTAGAGCCAAATCAAAAGAAGCCAATTGAGGTGATCCAGGCATCTGATAAGATGTATACTGGACACCTCCCTAGGGAGGTGTTTTTGGCATGTCCAACCAGAAGGAGATTACAGGGCAGACCCAGGACACGCTGGAGAGATTCTCTCTCTATAGGCTTGGTGTCCGCCCTGAGGAGGTGGCGGAAAAAAGGATGTCTGGAGATATTTGCTTATACCGTTTTTCCCACAACCCAGAAATGGATGAACAGCAGAAAATGGATTAATGGATGAAAACAACTTTTACAAAAGCCAGTATACTTTAAAAGGCTCAAAGAAACTAAAAAAAACATTACCTGTCTGGCAATGTGTAACTGTTGTTTGCTGATGTAGTAAAGGCTGGACTTGCTGTGGAGCTGTTGTTCACATATGCATTTTCTGGCCATGGAGAACACTATAAGTAGAAATGAGAAGGACAATGGTTACTTGGGAGGTTTCTTGTAGGAGTCACCTAAAAGAAACCACCTTTTGAGTAGTTTAGTAGATAAAGCAGGAGCTCGACTTGACTGATCTTTTAGTATAGCTTACCCTCTTACTATTTTCTCAGTTGTTTCTCATGCAGTGTACTGATCAACCCTAACATGGGGAGAAGTGCATTTAAATAACAGCAGCCATATAATGAACTCATGTTGCAACTCTCCATGCTGAGATCACGGTAGACCAGTGACAGTCTTAGGTGATGCACCAATATATCGATAACATGAGTCAAAAATGTTGAGTTTATGTTTCCAGCTAGTAGTATGTCAGATTTAATTGAGCAACTTTTCTATGCTTATTCTGTAGCTCACAAATGTTCAAGACAAAGGTCTAGTAATTAAATGAAAATAAAAAAAAATGGGTTCATAAGAGCGTTGGTGTGATGCTACAGTCAAAGCTACCTAGATGCAAAATATTCACTGGTAGCTCAGTAAATAGTAAAGCATGGGTTGGTGGTGGTGTGCTAAAGTGGGAAGAGCATACTAAAAATCAAACACAACCCAGTCTCATGAGTGGTGTCCATGCATAAAAACACAACATTAATGAGGGGGAGACTAGAGTACAGACAGGGAGGAACAAAATGAATAAGTGAGAGAAGACACAATTTCAGGTCACTCATCCACTGCACAGCTTAAGGCCAGAAATGTCATCCCTACACTCAAGTCTGCTTTGTGATCCACTAGTAACTGCATCTGCACATCTCTTTCTTTGTTATATACCATTACTGTTCTAATCTGTTAAGGCTTTTTCCTCATTCAAAAACGTGTTGTATTTTGCATTTGGTCCTGTCCGAATGCTTTCAAGTATTTAAATCTTTTTTGTTAAGTGTATCTGATTACTATGACTATGGATCACATACTGTGATCAAAGGGGAAAGCTGCTCTTGCACACTGTACCTGGCTCAGAGAAACAATTTTGTCCAAGTCAAAGCAAGTTAGTCATTTACTAAACCACATGTTCAAGATTAAAACTAAGGCAATACAACAATATCACTGAAATGGCATGGCACAGGCCACAAATATGTAATACCTTACACACACATCCTTCTTGAAACAGTGACTAAACAACAAAAAGCTTAAGAACAAATGGTGTAATGTGAACATTTCTATGTCCGTGACTGGAGCTGAGAAGAATGGTACCCCTTGAGATGACTATGTATAATCAATATAACAAGATGTCCTTATGCTAAGGTCTTTAATTATTACAGAAATAGGGATTTTTCAAATAATTATACTTAGCATTACAATCACAAGAGGCAAAACAGATTATTGAAACTAGCCTCATGTTTTCCTTTTTTAAATTTAAAGGAGTATTCTGCTTCTTGACACTTTTTATTACATACACTTACAATTACAGTTTATTTGTACATCCCAACTTTATTATTCAGACCAGTAAATCTTATGTGACTTAAAAAAGGTAGGCAATGGGGCTACTGCTAGATTTAAGCAGACATGTCTGACTATGCAGTATGGCCAGGCACTAAATCTAATATGTCAAGCTCTGCATGTGACAATGAGAAGTGAAGCACAAGTCCTTACACTGCCTCGCTTTGCCAGACAATCACCGCAGTCTGCTGGCAAAGTCCGCTTGCTGGACTTTTTCTGCTCATGTTCAACTGCCTCTTCTATTATAGGCTCAAGCCTCATCTGGACAAACACCAAAGACTAGGATCAATGATGGAATTACATAAGTTATGCTTTACAAATTTCAGTAATTAGTGATGTCCGCCACCCCCTCCCCATCCCGCCAGCCTCCACCCTCTCATAAATCTCACCTTAGTCAAGAAATTTTCCCACTGGACTAGTGACCATAATTTCCAGCCACATGCAGTAAGAGGCAATGGCAGCACAGGTGGGCTAAGTTAGCCCCATATACTGGACAGCAAGCTGATGAACAGCAACTGCATGAGAGATTCCTTCTCATCACAACCGACTTGTGTCATTTACCATCTGCCATGATTATGGTCATGTGAACAGCATTTTTATAAGACAATCAAAGTTCCATAACATGAAAGAGTGGGATGACAGTGCTTGGCACCATTCACTGGAACTTTTGAGACTCACTGTCAGCTGTGATGAGCTGCTCAAATTAGCACATCCTCCAGTGAGCAGCAATACCGTCTCTCAGTGAACCATCTCTATTGAATGGCACTGATCCATGCTACCTCTCACCTAGTCCTCTCCCTGGTGATTCTGCCCATTACCTCAGTTAGGATGGTTGTGTCATATGATGGCTGATATTTCTCTTTTTCCTGTGCAGTTCTTTTCTCCATCTTCTCTCGGTCCGTCTTCTGTTTCCTGTCTGCTCCTTTTGGCTACAGAGTTAGTCAGATTAAGTAACATAATTCAGAAACAATTTGTAGGCATGCTGCTGTCTTTGACACTGTCTGTAGCATTTCTGACATAGGTCTTTCAACAGTGGTTTAATTGCATACCACCCCTGTCCACCAACAGGTCCTTAACACCTGACAAGAGCTTGTTGCTACCAAACTGCTTAGTCATTAAAATATAGCCTTCGTATGGTCTCTGGTGGATATCAGCCGATATTTACTTTGGAAATGGGCCAGTCTCTTATTCCAGGAAGACTGGCACTTTATTTAAAATGGCCACACAGGTTGAACATTCATATGCCCTCTGTGAAGGAGCTGAATTGTGCTGCCACTGTCAACAGACAGAAACAAATGGCACTACAATGACAACAAGAAGACTCCACGTACGGAGATGCTGCCTGGAATTGCATCTGTCACAAATAAAATCCTCTAAAAGATTTTCACTAAAGATATGACAGCAAAATACCTGGAAATACCTTGATGGCTCCATTCTACAACTGCAGAGTAAAATCAAATATCTGTTGTTTCTTTGAATGTCCATTGGTAATAGTTCTGCACTATAAATTTAGGCTCCAACTATTAGTATGACTGGTTCAGCTATGAGATATTCTGTATAGTGTCAGAATGAACCCGCAAGCCTATAGTAAAACTGAGGCCCCCTCTGACTTTAGCCCACAGTTTAACAGATGAATACAATTTTGATCATACCTTACAGCATAGCCAACATGCCTTTCATAGTTTAATAGCCGTCAATCATTAAAAGAGAGAGACATTTCTTAGCAGTAAGTAATGCAAGAAAACATTTTCTATGAAAGGTTGTATACATGCATTGTACATGTTGAGTTTGTTATGTTCAGTGAAAATGTGTCAAAATATCTCTTTTCATTAATCTAAAGTGATTCATTTTAAGGACTAGAAGTGTACCTATATGTTTGAGGTTTTCATGTGTGAGGCCTGTTAACTGATAACAGGTCTACCTTCCAAATATACTCAAGTGGCATTCTGAACACAGTTAAGATGCATGTTAAAACATGCTAATGAGGAATGGTTGGCAGTACTGGGTGAATTTCCAGTCACAGTGCTTCATGAGTCACCATGAATGCATACAACCACGTTAATGGCCAGTCCCCTTGTCTATAAGGTAATAAGCAGCTTTGTGGCAAGGGGGTCAGGTATACGTCAGGCTGAAGATCTTTGTGTCTATAGTACCACTGCTTTTACCTGAAAGTCTTCACCTATGTAGTGGCATGTTCTTATATTTTCTTATCGGATGTTGACACTAAAATGTTTTCCTGTGTGTTGGATGACAGCATCAGTGGATGGAATGTTTTACTCTGGCTCAAGATAAATTGATTGCCTATTAAAAATCTCTTCCAACCACCATTCATTGATAACCTGTTCTGTTCTATCATTCAATGCATATTCATTATAACTTCTCTTGACATGTATTCAATCAGCTGTTCATTGTAATCTTGCAGTCCAGAACATATTAAGCGGCATGCTTGTTTTGTACATGGTAATGCACTGCAGAATGGGTATTTCAGGTCGGTTTTGCACAGTTTGCAGCACACTTTGGTACCCTGCTACTCAAAATGATCCTAAATTCAGCTACATTTAGCATGCCCAGTTTTTGGTGAAGGTGTGCATTCAGCGTCCAGATGGGAAAACAACCTAATATATAATTAAATCTACTGCTTTCATGTGGCCATTAAATTAACAAAACACACAAAAGTAATTCTGTATCAGGCATTACAATGTAGCAAGGTAATTAAGTTTCCAAATAAAAAACTATAATTCATGCAATTGAAAAGATTAGTCAGTTTAAACTAAGTTAATTAATCAATAGATAATTGTTAACATCCTTAGCTTGAAAACACCAGATTGACCTTCTGTAAGAATACATGCACTGCAAAGTCTGGTAACAGCTGAAACTGCTGTGTGAATTCTACAAGCCCACAGAGAATCCAGTTCGCACTTTTGAGTCTGTCTTCCTTTTAGCTATAGGTTACCTTGAAGACCTTGATCTGGCAGCTGGCAGAGTGCAAATGCTCAGTGTGCTCTCCGTTCTCATTCTGCTTGTAAGTGTCAACCTGAATCCTAAAAGGCACCCCCTTTTCACCTCCATGTTTCCGAGGAGTGAATTCTGTACTGATACAATGGACCTAAACGCCAAAAAAAAAAAAAAAAAAATTAAGATACTGTATAAACCTTATAAGACTGGAAGTACTGTGCAAGTGGAAGCACTGTGAAATGTATATCAGTATTGACCTTGGGAGGCTCAGTCACGTCCCTTGGTCAAATAAGTCCTCCAAATACTGCATTCAGTTCCCTTAAGGTACCAGTAAGTGGCAAAATGCGATTTCATGGACAAATTTACAGAAATAGTTTATGTCAGTAAACTCTTTCTAAACAAGGACTGTAGGAGAGCCTTTTGTGATTCCTTTTACTGCGCAACAAGTGGCTGCACTCACCTGTACAAAAACAGAAGTACGCTTTGTAATGTCCCAAAGAAATTCTGCTGCATTAAGTTGTGCTGGATTTGTTTTTGGGTCGATGATTCCTACAGACATTGGGATATCTGAAAGAACCAAAGAAGGGTGAATTAACTAAAATATAGTGGATGAAGCACAGACGCTAAGCAAAGTACACATAAGCACCTATAGGAAGTAGGCAGATATTTGGCACAGAGGAAGAAATAAGATGGGAGCAAATTCTACTCACCAATATCCAGGAGCCTGTCACCGGGGCGATTCCATTTCCATCCCTCCAACTGCTGATGCTCTGTATACTGCAGCCTACGGTCATGGAATACCACTCTAATAATACTCTATGAGGTATATGCAAGAGAGGAAGAATTTAGCCATCAGACTATCAGTTCTTCCCAACTACCAGATGAGTTCCTGCCAATTGTCATCAGCTAAGATGTACTGTAGCTGGTCTACTCAATTCCAAACTTCTCAGACAAGCTCTACAGCAGATCATCGGTTTAATCATTTCAAGGTCTGTCTGCAAGAAAACCAGCTTACGTTACCTTCACAGTTTTGTTGTTTATTTCTGGCAGCTCCTCCATTTTCCTGTTATCCAACATTCGAATTTCATAAGACTGACCTGTGGGGGTAAAAAGAAAAACAGAAAACTGGGCATCTCTTTAAGTTCAGTACAAGGTGGGACACTGTGAAGCTTATCTGAAGTAGAAATCTTCGCTTAAGAACTATGGCTATGGATGTGTCAAGTAAACCTTGTGGCAGTCACACCACAGTTTTGATTGTTATGTTAACAACTTCATAATCAGTATAAAGAACTTGTGTAATGACAGATCCCATGTTAATCAGAGTCTAATATACCTTTTATACTTTCCACATGCCAGTGTCTGCACAGCACAACAAGGGGTATAAAAGTCATTGACGACATATCTTGTGTGCACTGTAATTAACAGACTTACATTTTAATAGTGTCATATTTAATTCATTTCTTATTCCTACCTTCACGGAGTATATGTAGCTTTAAATAACAATGTGGTCTGCAGAGGAGTATCTCATCCCATATAAATTCTACTTGTGTGTGCTTGTCATGAAGAAGAGAACATGTAAAATAAGGCAGGCCCTAATTAACTATAGAATTTATTGACCATTTAACACCAGTTTAACATTAAATGTGCTTATGAAAGTTGATGTCATTTATGGACTGATTGAGCCTACATTAGTGCTTAAACTTGGCGGCCACTGCTACACAGTTTGTCTTTATTTCTGTTACAGGAGCATTTTGAGTTGTGGGTATTTATCAATCAGAAAGCATACTTTGTCACTTCACTGTTTTTAGCTCAAGATTAACAAATATTTTTATTGGTTCCAATGTAGAATTTATTTTTATTGGAAGTGTTGTTCATGTCTCAAACAAAAAAAAACAAAACACACAGCACCTTGGAAGAGTCAAATATATTTAAGCACCTTTTTCACTGTCGGAGTGTATACTTCGGAAATTTTTTACTTCATTTGAATTTTTTTGACTATGCACAAGGTAAAGAAAAAACACAGCTTCTAATACTGCACGTGATAATATTAAGTGGCCACTATTCTGAGACTTTTGTGGACAAAAAGTGAAAGCATTCACTCAGTCTCATTTGCAATTTTGTGAACATAATTCTTTCAGGCCGAAATTCAACAGTTGATTAAAATTTGAGCAAACACTCAAATATAAAATATTTTTCTGTTATATCAAGAGTTCACTAGAGGAAGATCAGTTGAAGTCAACTATTTACTGAATTCCAAAAAAGATCCAAAGCTGGTATTTAAAAGTGCAACAATTTCCTTGACTATTCATGCAGTTTTGTTTATATAAATACTTCCCAGCTGTAGGTGAACAATTCATGTCAGCACTTTAAAGATCTTTGTAAAAACTGTTTTCATTGTTTTCTGTTTCATTCATTTGCTACATATTCACTCAAACCAGAATTTTGTCCATGTCCTTCTATGAGATTATGGGTTACCCATTAGTTATTCTAATTTACCAGCATATGCAAATAATAAACCTCTGCATTACATTTTTATGTAAATTATTTACAGTAGGTGTATAAAGTACTGACCTGACTCTCCCACCCACCAACTGCTACTACACTTTGAGGTGATGTAACAGAAAGTCACAACACATTTAAATTAGATTTTGTTTGTCATGATACATGCAAACACACTTTATATTTTGATAAGCCACAATCTCTTTTAATAAAAGATAAAAAATACAAACTGAAAACTGATTTTCAGTATAGTAGGACAGACTGGCATTATCCATTTTACCTGGCTGGAACCAGAGTCCTTGCTTAGCAAACCGTTCTGTTATCTCAAGCTAAATGTCTCAGTTTGCCTGACTGGGCCTCCCTTTGAAAGGTAGTACCTACAGCCTTATCTGATCAGATGTTTGATTGCAGATCATGTAACAGCCAAGGACATCTCTCTCTAAGGCGCAAAATGAACTCAAGTTCTGGACAAAGGACCACAAATCCCAGATGTGTTAACATTGATAGACAGAACTTTGCACCAGTGGTCAACCAAGAAAATGGGCTTATGTGCACCCAAGAAGCAACAACGCAACCTCAATTCCTCCCTATAAACCCGCGAGACAAAAAAGACTGGCCACGGAGCGTCTCACGGGGACCGTAAACATGAGACTTGGTGCCAAGAGATTGTCCCAGGGCAGTCTCACAGGGACGTGGAACATAAGATTCTTGCAAGACACACCCTTCTTATCAAATAAGAGCAAGGACAGCCAGCAAAACATTCAGTCATGTAAAGTCACATGACACACATAGATCCTGTGCTCTCAGCAAAGAAGAAAGAGCAGTGCGGAGAAAAGAGACCCAAGGCGCAATACACATGCAGAGAAAGGTAAAGAATATGAAAGCAGTAACCGTCGAAAGTATTGCAACGTCCCAGCCAAGCTTAAGCCTTTTTTGTTTTAAGTGACTGTTAGGTCCGATCGAGGGAGGGCAGAGTGCAGCACGGAGGACTGATAGCTGGGTGCTGATTGATGCGGTGAGGGGGAGGCAAGGGTGCTAGAAAGTTGTGTTTGGGGTTACGCAGTCGGCGATTGTTAAAGTAGAACTTTTGTGACACTTTATTACGTCAGTTGCTACAGTATCAAAAAAAAGATAGCACAGATCGCATTACCGCAAAACAAATGGAAATTAGTTTAAGTCAGAGAATTTCAAAAACGGCGTTTAACTCACATGTATTTATTGGTTACTTTGCAAAACAAATTATTAACTGCTGAAAATGTGGATCGTTTTGTTTGTGCTGAAATTCCAAACAGAGAAACCTCTCCTAAATTATGGTACAAAGTCATTATACACAAGTCTAACAGAGCTCATTTAAAAGATTCAGCATATTGGGACACGAAAGATTCCAAATATTGACAAGAAGAGACTGTATATTTGGTGCTTTATGTACTGTGCTGTTTTGGGGAGCGAGAGAGACAGGTTTACCCCTTTGTAAATAAACGTGTGCTGTGCTGAACTCGTCTCACTACCTGTCCATGTCAGGGTTGGGACAGCTGAAGCGCCCCTTGCATAAGGCAGGCTATCAAAATCAAAATGGGATAACCTATGTCATTATAATTTATCTATCAAAAGACTGTTGCAAACTGTTTGCAACAAACGTTTTAAAAGTTGATCAGCAGCCAGGGTAAGAAATATGTTTGTGGATGGTTGTAAGTAGCATACTTTTCTCAGGAACTTTGGTCATAGGCATACTTAGAGACTGGTTAACTGTCCTATAACATGTATGCTAAACCAAACATCTGTGCTAAGCATGGTATCAATGCTGTTGCAATACTGTCATATCTTACATCGGCAACAGCTAATTGATTGATAATTTGCAAAAATTAAACATGCAGTGACATCAGAAGTATTCAGGCGGTTATATTCTTGTTTTAAGTTGATGTGGCTGTATGTGTATTTAAGTGTATTAAATAAACGACACAAGGACAGCATCAGGTAACAAGGTGTTACTATCCAAATTCTTATTGAACTTGCTATACATTAATATTTAATGGTTTTACATGCCTGTACAATATAACTCTCAGGCTGTGTTTACATTAACTTCTAAACCTTACATTACTTTTTGAATTTTATTTTATTTATTTATTTATTTTTAATTTTCTGTGCTTTTGAGTTTATATACACTAACTTTTGTTTCCTTAATGCATCAGAACTGCAAATAAACATTTCAGTGTTTAATGTTTTCCCACAGTTTACATTTTTGAAGAGTGAGTGGGTGTGATGGCTAGTTTTTTTAGAAGTAGCATTTCTTTCAAACAAAGGAAAAGACTAGGATGTTTGCATTATTCAGTACTTTAGTTTAATAATTTTTATTATCAGTAATTTACTTAGTTCATTTTACTACAAAAACAGTGACACAAACATTTTAATAAATGTCTTGTATCTTTAAACAAAAAAAAACAATATTGTTTAAAAAACATTAACTGTTTAACAAATCTAGTATTTAACAATTTCTCATTAACAATTATTTTAAGTGGTTCCCTAGAAAACTGCTCAATTGAGATTACGCTGTACTACATGCAGAATATAGAATACATTTGGCAACATTAAAATCATATTCCACGTATATAAGTACTGTATTAATCAAAATTAAGTGAATTCCAACATCAAAGACAATAATTGTCAATTATGACTTGTGTGGGAATTGCACAACACTAGCAAAAGCCAAAAATAAGTTCTGAATTTTAATCTTAAGTCAAAAAAAGCACACAGGTGTTGAGGCAATCACAAAAACAGTATGGACAATCTCCATACACAAGGAAAAATAAGAACGCAATCTAAAATTAAGCCACAAATAAAAATAAAAAACTTTCAAGATGGTCGCTACCACAGTTTATTTCTCCATAATAAGAACACCTTAATACCACTACTGAAGCAGTAAATTCAAATATGCATTTTTCACTGTAGCACATGAAAATTATTTTCTTTTGCTGGATACAACTGACAATTTTAAATAGCTACTTCTAAATCTCCCCAGTATTAAAAGCATAAATTCCACTCATATTTACAATCAAAATTGTTCAGGACATAAGTGCCATATATGTAACAGATCTTTTCATAACAACAGAAATGTGACAAGAGTGGAGAGATTCACAGACTATAACAAAGAAAAACTCACATGGGAAAATTTTTACTTTTTCATATTTTGTAGACCATTACATGCATTTTCAACATCAAATGAAATCTGCGTAAAATTAAGGACTGATTCAAAGTACTTTGGTGCTAAATACAAACATACAACATAAAAAAACAGAACAGGAGGCAGAACTATCTTCATAAAGATTATATTAAATTCTCACTTCACAAACAAATTCAGTTTCCAGTAACCTGAACTTTAATCCACTATTTGTATGGAGATAGGCCTCTCCCATATTGCGCTTTAGACAGCCTACACATTTTATCAGCCAATAGATAACTAACTATTCTATCATATTACTTTACTCAAAGCACAGTACCCATCTATTATTGCCAAATACAGAAAAAATGTTTTACAGTGTCTAATAAAACTATATCTGGTAAGTGAGGAATCTTGCATAAAAAATTTGAAAAAAAAAAAAAAAAAATCAAAAGTATTTGTGTAATGTGTTTCTTTAGGAATGTCACTGGTCAATGCCAAAGGCAACATGAAGGCTAACAGCACTGCAGGACTACAAACTTAAGTTTCAACTCTTGGAATTTAAAAAAAGTGCAAAACCCTCTACTGATCACAATTAATCGCAAATGAGTACTTTTCAAGTGCAAAACCAGAACATCCGGGCGGCACAGTGGTAGTGCTGCTGCCTCGCAGTAATGAGACCTGGGTTCGCTTCCCGGGTCCTCCCTGCGTGGAGTTTGCATGTTCTCCCCGTGTCTGCGTGGGTTTCCTCCCACATAAGTCCAAAGACATGCAGGTTAGGTGCATTGGCGATCCTAAATTGTCCCTAGTGTGAGCTTGGTGTGTGGGTGCCCTGCCTGGGATTTGTTCCTGCCTTGCGCCCTGTGTCAGCTGGGAATGGCTACAGCAGACTCCCGTGACCCTATGTTAGGATATACCAGGTTGGAGAATGACTGACTGAAAAACAAAACAAAACATCCTGCAATAAATGGCTTTTTACTTCAAAAGCAAGTTTCAAATTGAAAAAGAAACACAAATTTTGATTGGCCAATAATAAAAGTGTCACTGTATAGTACCATGTGAGAAGGGTGCAGATGTGACATCTCTTAGGCATCAGTATAGTGAAAGTACATGGCTACAGCTTGATTTATTATATACACTATTATTTTTGAAGATTATTCTGTCCATCAAGCTGTCTGGTCAGCTAACAGCAAAATATCCCCAATGGCTCTTCCAGATTCTATTTATAAGTCATCAAGATTTCTGATTCCACTACATGGCCAGGGGCCTCATGAAAAAACAGTGTGTACACACAAAAATGTTGTGTATGCCCATTTCCATACTCTGTTCAAGAGGCATAAAAACTAAACTTAGCGTAAAGCCACACACATGGCTTTCACAGTGTCGTTTCCCTTTCTTTTTTAGATTTGCATCCATGACGCAGGCTTTATCAAATAAACCAAAATTAACGGCATATTGTTAACAAATTTAATTCACTCGGATGTAATCATTCTGTAACAATATAAGGGTGCACAGAATGGCCAAACTATTCCAACTATCACAGCTGTTTTAGCATTGTTAGAAGACATCACAAATTGAAGAATCAGAGGAGAGCATATATGTGCAGAACATGAGGACTGACTTATAAGGCAATTCAGATTTCCAAGAGCTACTTTGAGCTGTGTGCTGTTAAAATACTAGGATGTATACTTGATATCATTTCTATAATGAAATGCATTAAAGTATGTATATTACATTTTACAAATTGTTAACTTCATTTAAATAATGTATACTGTTAATAATTAATCACATGTGGCACGGTGGCACAGCAGTAGAGATGAGCTGTTGCACCATCCAGGGATTGTTCCTGCCTCATGCACGATGCTGGCTGGGACTGGATGCATAGATGGAATATATAAAAATGTATAATAAAGATTTTTCAATGTTCTTTAAAAGTTTTGAAAAGTCAGTATTCTATGCTACAGCTGATTTCACATTTATTACAGACACTTATTCAGTGGTGATTGGATAAGTGGACAAAGAAAATGAAAGGACAAGAATTGAGGGTTGATACGTATGACAGACACAGTACTGCTGCAATAAAATTATTCCATCCAGGGTCGCGCCCTGTAATATCAAGAATGTAATGTATTCTGTGTGGCGATCACTGCCCGAGAGCTCCTGTTGGTGTAAGAGAAAGCCGAACTAGGAAGTATGTAGTGATTAACAACTGGGTCGGGGAACACTTAGAACATAAGGCATTTAATTGTGCTACTTTAGTTACAATGGTGTTTCAGAAACTCTTTTAAATTAAATATCAATTTAAAAATGATTTTGACAACATTCTACAACAACAACATATTTATATAGCACATTTTCATTCAAATGGTGTAGCTCAAAGTGCTTTACAAGATGAAGAAAGAAAAAAAATATAAAAATTAGGCAATACTAATTAAAAAATAAGGTCCGATGGCCATGGAGGACAGAAAACACAACCTCCAGAGGGCTGGAGAAAAAAAAACAAAATTTGCAGAGGTTCCAAGGCCATACGACTGCCCAGCACCCACTAGGTATTCTACCTAACAGAAATGATCTAAATTCTACTTTAATGACAAAATAAACTCTGAAATTAAAGTGGAAATTTTGAGATTAAAGTCCATATTTCGACTTTAATCTCGACAGATTGTTTATACCACTGCTTAAGCCACCAAATTGTATGTTTTTCCTTGCCTACACTTCACTGAACAGGACCTCCATTTCGCATTCACTGAAATCTTTTTTTTTTTTTTAAAATACGTGCTTTTGCCATTGTCTTTTAACAAAACATTGAATGGAAGGGGTTATTTATATGGATTTGCATATTTAAATAGGTGTAATTCTGGGAGGAGTTGTGGTGAGGCGGTAGGCATGTGAATGTGTGTTAAAATCTATATTGATTGGGATTTATAAAGAGGAAGTGCATGCAACTTTGCTTACACACAGTTGTATGCATCTGAATTTTTTGAGCTTACATTTCCAGTTTTGTCTGTACACATCATTTTATTGTGAATTCTACACACCGTGTTATACATGAGGCCCCGTTATTTTGTTTCAGATTTGCTACGTCTTTTCTAGCTTTTGACTTGAACAAATGTTCACTTGATTTCAACTGACACTGTTCAGTTTCTAGTTGATCACTTAACTGAAAAAATATCACTATAGCAACTTTCCTGGGGACGTTCTGAATTGTGACATCCTTTAAATTCTCACAAAGGTCTTGAATACTAATGGGACGTGCACTTGGTTGCTCTTCTAAAGCGGTTCTCACTTTTTTCAAAGCATTTTAATCAAAATGGCATACCCACGGATTGGAGTATAAAGTTTGCATTTCATTATTTTTGAAAACTACTCAAACATCTTTTTTTGCCCTTCTGAATTCTCCTGTAGATTTCCTTGAAGTTGTCAATATTAACCTCAAAATCCTTTTCAGAGTGAGCTTCTGTAAGTCAGAGTCATATACAAAGTATTTGTAATTGATGATCACTTTTTGCATTTTCCAAAAAAATTATATTCAATTTTTCTAAATTGTCAAGTCCTTTTGACTTGTTTTAATAGACTACACAGCACTTGCTATACCTTTAACTTTGGTGACATCTGCAGATTTCGCGATTTTAGTCACATCATCAGTCAATTTTGTTTAATATTAATTAAAGGGGGCTAAGATTCAGGGATAGATCCTTGAAGAGCACCGCCAAAGATCTTACCTTACATGGTGCATTCTTTTTTTTTTTTTTTTTTAAATCTTTTTACTACTTGTCAATTGCCCATTTTGTAAATAATAAGTAATTGCGTTCAGAATTAACCTACTGTATGGTATCACATTAAAAGCTTTTGCATAGTCGATGTACATTATATTGATGCTTTAATGTCCTTAAAGCCCATACCACTGCTGGGAATGCATTATGGTACATGATCCTTTATTTAGACAGTAGCCAAAGGGATCTGCTTCAATGTACAAGTCCCTAAGCTATTGTGTTCTCCACCCTTCCAAAGTACTCATTAGCCGTATTTTAAAAAGCCCTCCCCCATGAGGCCAGGTAGTATTGTGCTTTATTTTTTTGTATTAAACTTCCCATGAAGGTAAACAGTAAGGCAGCAACTGCAGCATGCTGTAGTCCTGTATGGTTATCGGCAGCAAGCCATTTCAATACGTCTTTCCTAGTGAGGTGACCTGCTGTCTCTATTATGCTGTTGACTAGTATGTAGTGTTGTTTCATCACAACTTAAGACACAAGCTCCTAGAAAATGCAGTTTATCAACTCGCACTTAAGGTTTTGCTAAACAAGCTGACCTGCTCACACTGCTGCTTCACTGTTGACCAGAGGTGCCAGATGTGTGTCTGTTAGCATCTACCCTTGAATTTGACTCCTTTAGAATAAAGCTTGATAAAAACTGGTAAATGTTACAAAGCCAGAAGGCACAACAGTCACTTTATTTCAAGGCCAAGAGTATAACAATGGTTCCAGGTGCATTTTAATATTTTGTTTTATGCAGCTAATAAATAGGAGGATCAGAAGACAGCTATTAAGCTCTTACCTTGATTCAGGTAGGTGAGGGTCTCCTCGTGCAGTTTGACAGCTGGTGATGTGGAGGCACACAAAACATATTGAAAGGGGGGGTTTTTGGTCTCACTGTTTAGGGTCAGAGCGGAGTCTTCTTGTTTGAATATTGGCAGAGCCAGGACATCACTGGAGAGACAAAGAACAGGAGAAGGTAGACAGATATTTTAACTGAATGCTCTGGGGAGAGATTGGGCATTCTGGAGGCAGCACTTTTTTTTGTAATTGCTTTCCACAAAGAAAGCTTATGTTGGAAACAGCTAATGAAACATGTCATGTCATATCCTGATGAGGGGGCCTCGACAGCTTATGTAATAGCTTTGCAACACTCACACCTTGTAGCTTTGGATGGCAGAAAATCTTAACTTGAACATCGATCTTATTTCATAAACTACGCATTCAGGATATCAAAAGGAATCCCAAGCAGCTCTGCCTGCCGCACTACCATGGCAACAGCACGTCATGCTGACAAACGCACTTACTCTTTGGTGGCAGGCGGCTAGTTGTGCTTTTTTTTGGACTGGATTTGCTGGCTTCACAACTTGCTGACATAGAAGTAAAAAAAAAAAAAAAAAAACACAAAAACAGACACACACACACACATACAAAATGCCATACAAACACATTCCAACTTGAGGATGCTTTCATCTTGAGCAGTACAGCCACCTTTCAGTTTTCTTTCCACCCTGGAATTCTCATTGTAAACGCCTTAGCAACATTTTACAATATTTATGCCCCAACACTCCACGATGCAAAACACAGCCCCTGCTCATCCACTTGAGTCACAACATGACATAGACATTCTGGGTTTGATAGATTCATGTCAATGTGATACTTGGCCCTATTAAAAGCGAGACTGGATTGTCACTCAGACAGGATCAGACTGTAGGGTCAGGCTCCATTGAGCCTCTGGTTCCCATGGTAACAGTAATGACAGCCATTGTGGAGTGTGACACAAGTAGTTATTGGCAAAATACTTTTGAAAAAAACAGCAGTAGCCCTAAAATGCAAAGCAATGACAAAAACATTACAAAGTGCACCTAACGACACCTTCTACACAAACATTTCAGGATATTTAACTTGAATTAACACAAGACGGAACATGCCAGAGAGCTACAGCACTGTCACTCACTGTTAAGTAAAATTTTGGCACTTCACACTCATCTAAACACACAGACCTGATAAACAGCACATAGTAACTGACAAAGACACTCACATCTAGAGCAACTACTTAATGCAAACATCCCAGGCAGGAGCTTTTTAATGTGCAAGGCCATATCGTTAATTTAAAATAATCGAAAAGCAAGGCCCATAACCGAGAGGACAAAGCAGCAGTAGTGTGCAGTGGTGGATGGAACTTAAGCACTGTCCTTGTACCAGGACGGCCACCTTACCTTGTCACCAACATCACAAGCCGTCTTATTTGTAAACCCTTGTGTCTTGTAATAGTCTGCTGCCTCACAGAGATAAAAGAAACCAGGCAGCCACAGTCCAAAAAAAAAAAGACACCAAGAAGCTTTATGACAGACTGGGCAATCAGTAGCCAACTATAATCTGCTGCATGACCATAAAGAATACCACACACAAAAAACATACAAGCAATGGCTATCTCCAATCCGCCGCAAAGCTCAGAAACTTGTTTACTACCCGGCATCCCACTCAAGCAGACTTGCTTCATGTGTCTGTCAAGAAGGTGCTGACCGAGTAAAAGAGACCACCACCTAAAAATAGCCAAAATGAAAAGCAGAGCAAAGGGCAGACGTCTGCCCTTCAGAGAAGTGTCATGAATTTGACCTCATTGGAGAGTTGTAAGCGAGGCCTTCTATTAAACATATGCAGACTTCAGAACTCTGTTGCCCATCATAATGCACTGAGCAACTAGTCTAAACAAAGCTTTAGCATGCGACACCTTCACTGGCATCTCATACACCTGAAGGACATTCTGGAACAGAGTGCTTTAGTATCTAAGGATGTTCTCATATCACACTCATCACTGCCTGCCTGAACGACAGACATCTAAGAACGGCTCACAGCCACAAGCTGTTCCACCCACGTAGTGCCTTAATTAAGCCACAGTTGTCCATCACTGGTAGTACCTGAGCTCACTATCGGAGCATATATAGCAGGACCAGCTGAAATAATGAAACAGGTGGCATAAAGCTGTATATTTGGAAAAGCCACTTAAAAGTGTACTATGGCATTTCTTGGCCCTCTTACTGTATTTTCCCTTAACTCACTCAGCCTGTCATTACATTCAAATATTAAATGCTGCGGGAATGCTGGACCGCTCTTGAAAAACAGCGGACACTTTCTTTCGTTACTTAAACATAAAAAATGTTCTGTCCTACGGCTGAAGAGCCTAAATATTACGCCGGTGCTCAAATCAGAAGTCAAATATGAGAGTTGTCTCCAAATGTCATAGTGCATACAACTGATGAACTCATCAATGGCTGGATAGGATTTTGCAGGACAAAATTAAAAGGTGATGCAAACACTCAAAAAATATGCACATGAAGCACTTGCCGGCCACCAAAGAAAATGAGGATGACCTATAAGGAGGAGATGCCGCCCTGTTAGAGCTACAGCTCCCAGAACATCTTCCGAGATGAAAGCAGACGTTTCGTCAAGAGCTACACTGGAGGACTTTGAAAAGATCGAGTTAACGCCACTACCAGTCAGGATTTGCACGTTCTTTCGTCTCGAATGCTTCGGGCGGCAGGTAGATTTGCTACTCCATTTCGATTTTTCTAAAATATTTCATTTATTAAGGGAATATCAATGTATAAAATAATAATAATAATAAAAAAAAAGTTTCCAGGTATATTGGGGGGAACTCCTGATCTCCAAGGACCAAAAAGTCAACAGGAAGTGCATTAAGCTCTCCAACTTTAGAGTCACCCAGATGACAACAATAACTCTAAAACGATTTTCTCGGGGTCAGTCTTGAGACCTTCGTTCCCTTGCTCACTTCTTTACACCTCGCCTTTCACTTTAACTCAGACTGTATCCTCTGCTGAAGATTGGGTACCGAGACTGGCAGAACGCTCTACACCACCATACATTTAGACCCCTTGGTCAGGCCCATCATGTTCTGTACCTCTTTACGTCTGCTTCACGCTCATGTCGCTTTTCTGAACACTTCACCCTTTACCAGCGTATTTCCTCACCTCATGCTATAGGCCCCAGCCCCCAGCTCCTGCCCAATACCGGAGAGGCTAGCGTCGAAGTCGTGCACCAGACCAGACTCGATAGCCGCGTCCTCCATCTTCAGGACCCAGGCCATGTCGGTGATCTTAGGGCGGCTCGGCGGTCTCCGCTTCGTCGGCGCGGCCAGGTAGAAAAGTGAAATCCGGCTTTTAGCCACCAGGCCCCGCCGGCCGCCCTCCTGCTCTCATACCGACGCCCCCGCTGCCACTACACCGTTTCTTCGGATTGTTGTGTTCGTTCTAATTGTGCCTCCCAGCTACCGGTAATACGTGTAATCTACTCGGATTCAACGTCACTCCTAGGCGGCGGCACTGGGCAAAGAGCAAATCCGCCCGCCCATTTGCTGTCCGTCCAGGCAGTTGAGCCAATTATATTTCCAGTACCACCCAACGAAAAATACTATTAGTCAATCAACAGTTGCGTCACTAGGAATGTCTAGAAACTGCAGCTTGATCGTACGGAGAGCTCCGTGGCTCAGAATGCCTCCCGCCAAACGACTTCAGATAGGCGTTGTTACGAGAGAGGCCGCCCATATCTCCCAAGTCAAAATAGTTGAGCCAATAACTATTTCAGCACCATCCTGCGAACGGTTCTGTTAAGCTGAAAAATACAGTACAGTTGGGTCAGTAGGAAAATGTAGAACGGTTGGTTACAAAAGTACAAACTGGGAAAAAAGAGGGGAAGTGTGTAAAAAGATAGCTGTAAAACATCGATAGAAGAAGAGAGGAGAAATTAAGATTTCAGAGTAGGCTGCAGGAAATTGAGGAGAATGAAAAATGCACACGTTTAAAAAAAACAAAGAAGTGGTATTGTTGAGCTGAAAATAAAGAAGGGAACTAACAAAAGGAAGAAAGAAGCCTTCTTCTTAGATCAGAATAGATGTAAAAGTAGAGACTTCAAAAAAGGGAGAAGTGTTAAGAGAGATAGACGGGTGGATACAAGAACAACACCAAAAAATAATGCAAAGGGAGTTTGAAATAACGTGAAATAAAACAAGCACTAAAGACCTGCAAGAAAATCAAGACGCCAGGTGTCGATGGACTTACAGTTGAATTTTATGTCACCTTTTGGCAACAAGTAAAAGAAAGTGTACTAGAGGTAGTTCAAAAAATATTAAAAAGGAGAAAATGTGCCCAAATCTTGGAATAAATACATTGATCTCCAAAGACAAACTGGAGGCCAGTTACCCTTTTATGCCAGGACTATAAACTGCTAACAGAAGTAAGAGCAAACTGTCTTAGAGAAGTTCTGGACAACATCATACAAGAAGACCAATCCCTGGATGGTCAATACATGAAAGTCTTATTTTGATAAGAGATATTGTAGAATACACCAAATTCCAATAGGCCTGTTAAATATTGACCTGGGAAAGGCCTTTGACTCTATAAAACATGATTTATTTTTTATGGAAAACATTGAAAAGGATTCAAATTCTCGAACAAATTATGACAATAATCTGAAAATGTTATCAGAACATAACACATTAAAATACATAGAGGAGTACGTTAAGGGTGCCCACTCTTGTTAGTTTTGTTTGTCATCGGTATTGAAGCGCTGGCAAACATGATACAGAAAAGTCAGGATATCAAAGCAATAGAAATCCCAGGAAGTGGAGGAAAGGAGGGAGGCCAAATGCATGCTGTATGTGGATGACATAACTATTATAGTCAGAGATTTAAGTTCCGTCAATAAAGCATTAGACATAAGCCTTTTTTGTGAGGCTGCCAGAACAAAGATAAATCTATCTATCTATCTATCTATAAACTTGGGGAAAACTGAATGTAGGGTTCAAGGAAAGCGGACAGAGAAAAATAGTACGAGAATACAAATCCATAAGAAATGTATTAAAATGCTGGGAGTAAGATTTGGAAATAAAAAAGAAGGCGAGAGAGACTGGAAAGAGATGTTGAGATATGTAAAGCAAGTGACGGTATGTGGAAGTTGAGGATTCTTAGCTATGAAGGGAAAGTCCTTCTCCTTAAGTCCGTTATATTGCATGAAGTAATCTTCTTGGCAACAATTTATGTACCAAGGAAAGACATTTAAAAAAAAAATTAAAAGATAATGTTTTTATTTTTTCTGGAGTTGAACATGTGAAAGTATTACATGAAAAAAGTTAAAGAAAATAAGAAATAAAAGGAGGAAAAGATTTTCTATCTATTAAAAATATCTTAAAGCTGAGATATACAGCAATTTATATTAAAATAATTCAAGAGAGGAGTGGTAAGGTAGGCGACATGGCATGATACATGATGGGTGAGAGTTTAATGCATTTCAAATGATATCAAACCACAGATAGTACACCGTTTGCTTTCCATACCCCAACAATATACTGTGTAAATCAATAATAAACTGCAAAATAATTTTGAAGAAAGGAAAGTATGAAATGACTGGAAATTACTGACCAAAATGGTAAAGGAAAAGAAATTAGCAATATGGATTAAAGAAACTTTAAGCAGAATCGGGGAAAATATGGGATATGATATCTAGTTCCTCCTCCACACTATGCAACTCTTCAGTTCCACCCGGGGGGGGGGTAAACGTTAACATTATACAAAGTTATTGTTTGTTTTACCTGCATTTTCATCACTCTTTAATTTAATATTGTTTTTTATCAGTATGCTGCTGCTGCTGGAGTAGGTGAATTTCCCCTTGGGATAAATAAAGTATCTATCTATCTAGTACGTAGTTGCCAAATAATTTGAAAGATCTAGCATGGCAGGCTGTACACAACATCCTCCATACTAACAACAACCTTTTTAAAAGAAGTTTTGGTAAAAATCCGAAATGCCCATATTCTTGTAGTAATTAGGTAGACCAGGGGTGCCCAAGACATCGATTTTTTTTTTTTTTAAACGTTAATCTATATATCCTCCCTATGGCATTTGCCACTTGATTGACATACAGGGCGGCCAGTCTGTGATCTCTTTTCTTCAAACACACTGGTCATCCGCACGCACGATCAAACGCGCGAGCTACTGCAAAACTCCGGCTGTGATCTAGTTAGCCTTCCAATTTATATCGACTAAAGAAGGGATTTAAAAAAATGTTTGGGGAGGGTATGGGCTGGATGTGGAATTGGAAGAGAATTTTTTTTTCTCACAATGTCACAGTCGAAGTGCGTTTGTCTGATCTGTCAATCTATTATTGCTATTCCAAAGAAGGAAAATGTGGACAGGCACTTTAGAACTGTTCATAAAAACTACGAAACTGACTTCCTTCCGAAAAGCGATCTGAGAAAGAGAAAGGAGAGCGAACTAAAATCGCAGTTAATCGGATAGCCTCATTTTTGACTCTGTTTAATTCAAAAGCAAAGGCAGACACACTGAAGCATCGTTCCAGGTGAGCCACTCGATCATTAAGCATAAGAAGTCCTTCCAAGAACTACCTCCTTGACTGCATTATTCAGCTCTGCTTATTTATGTGAGTCAGCCTTTTCCCACATGAAGATTATTAAATCCAAATACTGTAGTGACCATAAATGTATTGAATTTTTATTGTGCCATAAAGGTTATTCATTTATGCAAGGTGCAACAACATATACCTGTATTTTATGTAGGTCATTTTAAAAGTAGCTCGCAAGCCGAAAAAGTGTGGGCACCCCGAGTTAGACACTGTGTAGCATGCCTTCTATTAATGTAAAAAAACACAGTTGGTGTGGCAAATGGCAAAAGGAAAACAGACTGTGGACATAGCACTAAACAAAGAAATGGCTATGTCTGGAAGTTAAAAGCAAAGAAATGTCAGTAGAAATCAATGGGTGAGAATAAATTATATTAATGAATCAATTTGGGTAAGGAGTTGTTTATACAAAACAAGTTTTATTACAGGTGGCCATGGACAAAATAGAATTTCTGGAATCAAGAGCTTAAAATTTAAAAGAGAGGGAAATGAAGAAGCACTCCCCCAACGTGTTAAAGCTTCAGCCTTAGACGTCTTGGAAAAATGACACATTGAGGGTACAATGCTGAAAACAGAAACCGCGCATTGTACCCCCAATGTGTTACCATCATCCTACAGAAAAGGCTGAAACGGAAAAGAGGATTATGATGAAGACAGCCAATTTCAAAATGAAAAATCTTCCTGTGGTTAATCCCTTCCATGTGAAAGCCAAGGGGAATAACACTACCTTTCTGCTGTACAAAACAGCCAAGTGCTCCTTACTGAATATCTGGAACATTAATCCTGAAAATGTTACTGTATGCTGATAAAAACACATTAAATAAATTGCTTAATTTTTTGTCCTATAATACAGCACTTATGAAATTAATGGTAATTGTATTGCAGTGACAGATGTTCTATAACAAAAGCAAGAAAAGAAATAGCGTAGCGTCTTTTGTCAAAAGCAGCGATTCTCAAAATTAATGCTGGGGCCCCAGTAGCTGCAGGTTTTTCCTCATCACTTTGACATCCAGTTTTCTGTCTAATTGGTATCATTGCTTTATTAGCTGTTTTTTTGTTGCCATGTTCTTCTATTATTCTTCATTCAGAAAAATCAGAGTAGTGTGAAATTTGCATCTATAAGCAATTTCTAAAGATGCATTTTTACTATCACTTGAATTTCTTGAGTTTCTTTGTTATTTTCCTATTAATTTACCTTTTTGTTGTAGACTTTGGTCAGTTAATTGTATCATAATATAGTAACCGTTTCAACATGGAGTTGAGAAGACACAGAATCAAATTTACTTAAAGGCTGCATGGAAAACACCTGGAAAAGTGGAATGAAAAACTTAAAATCCATACTACAAATAGTTTTCACAATATATATTCACTAGCCATGTGCGCCCAACTACGTTGCGCGTGTTAAAAGTTGTCTGTGAAGGGCTCCCTGTTAAAACACGGCTGCCAGTCGTGAACTGGGCCCTTCGTCGCACAGCATTATGATTTTTTATAAGGGAAACAAAATTACAAAAGAAAACCCTTGGATAATGATTCGATAGGAACGGCCTACTTGGAATCACTGTCCGAATAGTAATTATGTGGTGGTGTAGGAGCATTTCTGCTTCTGTCCGTTCACAGTCCGTCTCGTTTTCACGACGCTGTTGTTTCCTCTCACGATGTCTTCTCAACCTTTCTCCAATCTCGCAGGTTGCTTTGTGGCAATCCAAAGAGTAAGGCAATATACACGGAGCAATGGTTATAAAAGGGGGACACATAGGTATCCAGGCTCTTTAAAGGATAAATAGGGATCACTTCACTGACATGTGACCAAGCCATGGTACAACTGTGAGACACGCAGCACTCGCCGGCTACAACGTAACAATAATAATTTCCGGAACGTGCTGTTACGTTGTCATTCATTTTACTCACTGTCTTTCTTTCATACATATGTTACGTACCTTTTATCTTTGGCAATCTCATTCTCTAACCAGGCCTCAGGATCTAACCAGCATAACACTGTCCACCACCCCTTTCGTTATTCCGGCACATTGTTGACATCCGTGAGTAACAACAACGTACTAAACTGGAAGGTGGTCTACGCATGCGTGGAATTCGCGGACAAAGATTAAGATCTAAATGAAGATCTCTTTAGTTACTTTAAAGCACAACAATTTGTTTACTTTGAATGTCTGTGTTTTGAGGTGTGACTGGAGTACTACAGTCTTCAGTAGTATAAGCCTGGAGGAGATTCTTAATGCAATGTCTATATTTTAGCTGTCTCTCTACTGCCATCTAGTGCTTCTTCTTCTAATTCATTCGCGGACAAACAAAGATCAAGATCCAAATAAAGCACAACAATTTGTTTAGTTTAAATGTCTGTGTTTTGAGGTGTGACTGAAGTACTACAGTCTTTAGTAGTATAAGCCTGGAGGAGATTCTTAATGCAATGTCTATGTTTTAGCTATCTCTCTACTGCCATCTAGTGCTTCTTCTTCTAATTCATTTGCGGACAAACAAAGATCAAGATCCAAATGAAGATTTTATATAGAGATTCTTCCTTGATATCAATTAGAATTTAGTAAACCCAGTCTTGTAACTTTTGGATTGCCACTAGAATCCTAAATTGGAAAAAAAAACATCTTGCTTAATTAAGAAAAGAGTTCAATTAAAGGCAGATTAGGTTGGAACAACCCGCAGCCACAGGGCCCCCAAAACTGAACTTGAGAACTCTGTATGTACGGACAATTATCCAATGTTAAATTCCCTCCATGAAAATCTTATTTTTTCCTCAAAAAATGTCATCAAACACAAGTGTAAAGTAATCCCTGTTTCTTCTGTAAGTCTGAAAGTAGTGGATGAGTGCTTTCAATCAACATCCTTTAAAATTCTGTATTTTTATTTACTGGATAGAAATGCCATTCAGCCCACCTTTATACTACTGATCATAGTGCTTTCCTAAATTACCTTTTTAAACGTAACTTCGAAGCACACTCTTCACTATACAATCTGCAGTTTTTGGTGACCAATAGTGTCCCTTGCAGTCCCTCACTGTCTACCCTACTTTCTTTCATAATCAACACGTTTATTAGGTTAGTTGATTGCCACCACAATTCCATAGGGTTGGCTCCAGGACAAATGTATTAGTTGGGGAGGAATTGTGTGATTAGAATAATAACAAAATCCACAGAATTTTTGATTTGCAACAAATGTGCCTGAAATAACATGTGCAACGGACTAGAGGAAATAGAATTTCATACTTCACGTCACATCGATGCCGGTTAACAGCATTGCTCAACAAGTCCAAAGCCTTGCAGAGACTATCTATCAAACATGCTAAGGGCATCCCCAATAAAACTACAGGCTCACACTTGCAAAAAATCCAAAAGATAGGACATGATATATCATCAAACGCAATGGAAGATCACAATAAAAATCAAAGTTAAAAATAAACATAGGTTTAAAACTTTGTGAAGGACTCTTCTGTAGCTTAGCATACCACTGATGCACCATCAGCTGAATATTTAGGTATCAAAGCATTTCACCGTAGTCTCACCGTGATTGTGCTACTGCAAGTTCAAAACACACAAATACTGTACAACAGCATAACCAAACGCTCCATTAGGAGAGTTCAATTTGATCAGTCAGAAACCTAAAGAATCTCTGCAAAGATGTGTAATCAAAATTGTATTACTGATGTCCTCTGATGAAGGAAACTCCACTGTAATTATGTTGTTAGACTTAAGCACAGCATTTGACACCACTGACCATTCTGTTTTACTGCACAGGCTAGAAAATTATGTTGGGCTTACAGGCACCATGCTGGCTTGGTTTAGTTCTTATTTATCAAATTGATTCCAATATGTACAGAAATGTGCTGACAGTACTCCATCATTATACACAGAACTGAAATATGGTGTCCCGCAGGGCTCAGTACTGGGACCTTTACTATTTTCACTTTACATGCTTCCACTAGGATCTATCATAAGGAAACATAATGTTAATTTTCACTCGTATGCAGATGACACCCAGTTATACCTTTCATTTAGATCAAATGAAGTCTCTCCGATGTTGTCTTTAATTAGTTGTGTTAGTGAATTAAAGGAGTGGATGGATGAGAACTACCTATCTTTAAACACAGTTAAAACAGAGATGTTAACTGTTGGAGGGAATGACGCTGATCACAACAATATTCTGTCATCATTTAACTCAGTTGGAGTCACCATTAATTTTACTGAATCAGCCTGTAATCTAGGAGTTATCTTTGACTCTAGCATGTCATTTAAAGCGCATATTACAAAGTTGTCCAAATCATGTTTCTTCCAACTTAAAAATGTTAGGAAATGAAGGCGCTTTCTAAATAAATAGGATTCTGAGAAATTAATTCATGCATTTATTTCTAGTAGGACTGACTACTGCAATGCAGTGTTCACTGGCTGTTCAAACTGTTCTTTATGAAGCCTCCAGTTAATCCAAAATGCTGCTGCAAGAATTATTACAAGAACAAGAAAATATGAACACATAACTCCAGTTCTTAAATCCTTACACTGTCTCCCGGTTAAGTTTAGGGCAGATTTCAAAATCCTCCTTTTAACATATAAAGCATTAAATGGCCAAGGTCTGAACTTATCATGACTTACAAACCAGTGCTCACATTAAGATCTCAAGATGCCGGTCTGTTTATGATTCCAAGGATTAATAAAATAACAGTGGGAGGTTGTGCTTTTAGTTACAGGGCCCCTAAACTGTGGAATGGTCTGCCTGCTTCTATAAGAGATACCCCTTCAGTCTCAGCTTTCAAATCCCGGCTGAAGACTCACTACTTCAGTTTAGCATATTCTGACTAGAGCTGCTGATTAACTGTACAGACTGCATCTCTGTTGTTAGTCATTAGCACTAAAACATAATTAACATGATAGTTATAATTTGTTACTAACCCTCACCTATTCTGTTTCTCTTCTCGGTACTCAAGTGTGGCACTTGGTGCCACGGCCCACCTGCCAAGTTGTTTTTGTCTGCCTAAGGTAAAGTCAGCCCTGATGGAGGATCGCAGGAATTGTGGGGTAGAGGGGTCCTTTCATTGGATTGGCTGGCCCAGTGCTGTTCAGCTGTGGAATGGCCAAATGGGGGAGGCAGCTTGATGGATGAGGTCTCCAGGACTCTAAAGAAATCCAAATCATATTATTTGATATCATCTACTGTTAAATTCTGATCTGTACTTCTAAATTTTTATTTTTATACTGTATTGAGGATTTGTTCAGTTTTGTGTATTGTATTGTATTGACCCCCTTCTTTTTGACACCCACTGCACACCCAACCTATCTGGAAAGGGGTCTCTGTGTCAGGCAGCTCCTATTTAAGTGATTTCTTGATTGAAACAGGTGTGGCAGTAATCAGGCCTGGGGGTGGCTACGGAAATTGAACTCAGGTGTGATACACCACAGTTAGGTTATTTTTTAACAAGGGGGCAATTACTTTTTCACACAGGGCCACGTAGGTTTGGATTTTTTTTCTCCCTAAATAATAAAAACCATCATTTAAAAACTGCATTTTGTGTTTACTTGTGTTATATCTGACTAATGGTTACATGTGTTTGATGATCAGAAATATTTTGTGTGACAAACATGCAAAAGAATAAGAAATCAGGAAGGGGGCAAATAGTTTTTCACACCACTGTATATGTTGCGTTGTCACGATGTAATTCCAAACATAGAATCAAAATTTAGTGCGATATTGATAAAAATGCAAAAGTTGAAAAGAGATCGAATAAATGGACATAGGTGATGTGGCAGAATTGCGCCACATGAAATGCAGATCATGTGGCACAGCAGCAGCAATCTAGCAGGTGGTCGAGTAAAGAGAAGGTAAAAAAAAACATTGTATCACTGTTTAAGAGGGGATGTCGGAGGAGCAACCCCCGTCTTCACAACACGAGCGTCAAGGACACAAAGTGGCTGGCACGTAATGCAGGTGGGGTGAAGGCCCCTAGTAATTTAAAAAAAAAAAAATGTGGCAATACAAAACATGTAAATGTCAGAAGAAACATTATATACATTATGGAGAGAAAACACAAAATAATGTAAATAAAAGGGTATATATATATATATATACTGTGCAATACTTTGCAAAAAATCTAAATGCGGCACCAATTCATATTTGGAGATTAACTGCACTCTTAAAAATAAATGTTCCAGAGTGGTTCTTCAGAGTGATGCCATAGGGCAGGGCTTTTCAATGACAAATTCAGTTGGGCAAGATTTTCAAACCAAGAAAATTAGCTGGGCCAGACATTTTCAGTGGCTGGTAATGCCAATTTTTAAACCAACATAAATGAATACATTGAGAAACAAGTAACGTTTAGTCATTGTTTCCCTTTTAAATTTGGTCATATATAACAGAAGGCATAGCAAAAAGAGCATAAACAAAACAATAAAAAAGTTATAATAACTGAATAGAATCTGCAGGTAGGAGCAATACTTTTTAATCCCACTTTTGAAATAAAAAATAAACATTCTGCTCACATCCTACCCAGGCACATCTAAAAGTGCATAAAATCCAAAAAGTGCACAGTAATAGCAATAAGATTTGTTTTTACCTTTTGAAATAAAATAAACGTTTTGATCATATATGACCCGGGCACATCACAACCCTAATTTAATGGACTAAAAAGAACTCTCTGTGCTATTAAAGATAGTGGTAGCTAGCTAGCTAGCAAGTGATAACACACATAAATACAAAGTCTACTGCACACAGAGGTTCATTTTAATTCACCACGTGTGTGTTCAGTGGTGCCTTTTTTTAAATAAACAAAAAGGCGGCGGTACTCATACGTTGCTTTTGGATTAAGTTTGAGGTACTTTGAAGGTATACAGAGGCCGAGGGTCCTAGGTAACGTGAACACAATTTTTTGGGCCAATCCGGGGAGATGGGGGGGGGGTGATCTAGAGGAGTGTAGAATCTACAGATCACGAGTAGGGGACTCTAAACACTACAGAGTGCAAAGCGAAAGGTTATCCCGTGATTTCTCGCCAAAGTTGCAGGATGTGGTAAAGCAAGACCTCCGTCAAAACACCGTGCACGCGCGCCGAGTTCAAATTATCGTGGTCATGAGATACATTCAAAAAAGTGAACCAGATGAAACCGGGGACGAAATCTTAAAACGGGGACATGTTTCTGAGTGGGGAAAGTTGTCCGAAAAAGGGGACTGTCCCCGGAAAACGGGTACGGATGGTCACCTTATCCTAGGGCTACATGTTTTGTTTATTTGGTGAAAAAACACACTTGAAATTTGCAAATGGCATTGTTAAGTATAATAATGCAGTAATCTTTACATTTATTAATTCAAAACGCTTTGCTACCTCCACACAAGGAGGACCCAGGAACGAATACATCAGCTCCTTCTCGCGAGGCAGCGGCACTCCTATTACGCTACCTGCGTAGTTGTGCTGTACTATATAATATCGTGTTTGATCATTTAAAATTACAAACACAGAATTTCCGACATCGAAGAATATCAACCGCAGGTTAACAATGAGCTCTACATTCCACAAAAAAGTTATGTAGTCCCACAAAGCAATCGATGCTTACTTTTTACTGAGTTTAAAAGAAAACTCCAAATTTTTTGCCTGTTTTCATCAAATACAGTCTTTCTAATTCGTTGAGTGTCAATGGCTGGTCGTCGTCTCATAACAGCCATAAATCCGCAGGATGGAAGTGTCTGAGAGGAGAGCCAACCAATCACATAAAGAGAGGTGTAGAGACCGTGCTTGTCAGTAACGAAGATCTAACTGGAGTAACAAACAGATTTATTTTCGGAAACCCAGATTTGCACTCACGTAATGCAACGGGAATATAGACAGGCCAGGTTTTAGGGCGCGTTTATACTTCACGGCTGCCACGCGTTCCCAACGTTCATTTGATGCGTCCTCTGAGCACTTCCTCAGAACTTGACGCGTGCGCTTTTTGCAGTCCCAACAAAAAGTCGGGGAGCGCCGTGTTCTAAAAGTTGGAATGTGACGTCAGAGTCTCTGTTTACTGTCTGCATGTGACATTTACGTAAAGTATGCGCGCAACACTTGCTTAGCAGTAGCGTCATAAGCGTCAGTAGCGTTTTGTTTATTCTTAGGCCGGAGATACTTCACGCGACGCGACGCATGCTGCAGAGGACGCTCCTGCTACGCAAGCGTTGTAGTGTTTATACTTGCGCGCGTACTTTACGTAAATCTAGAGGAATCCACCAGGTGGCAGTGCGAGATATTATCACGGTGAGAACATGTTCGGCTTCTCTGTGTTGTGAATTGCCTAAAACACCTATTAAATTCCGATAACACCTTACCGCAATATCTCTGAAAAGGATATTTATTGATTAAATCCATAAATCCAGGGATGTGTCCATTCCAGCAAGCATTGGGCACGACTGAGAAACAATCCCTGGACAAGGTCTCCGCTCATCGCAAGGTGAATACAAGCACTCGCATACACTAGCGTCATTTTAGCGGCACCAAATCCCCAAATCTGCATATCTTTGGAAAGAAACCGGAGCACAGTGTGGAATACAAGCAGGATATACCAGCAAAATAACTCCCTGCGAGACAGCAGTGCTATCGCTCCGCCGCCGTGTCACCCCATGTGTGTAATTATTAACAGTATTCATTATTTAAACAAAATTATATGTAAAATGTAACATACACACTTTAATGCATTTAATCATGTATCAAGTACAAATCTAAAGATTCTAAATGTGCAGAGAGTTGAAATATACATTTAATTTTTCTGTGTGGTGATATATTGCTGCTTGCCGCAGCTGTCAGGTCCAAGAAGCTCGCAGCGATTAAAAACTGGGATGACGTTTACAACCGTCTGCTTTAATGATAAAGTAAACTACGAGGTTAAAGTGTGCAATTTGAGATTAAAGCCGAAATTTCCACTTTAATCACAAAATACACGTTTTCACCGTGTCTTTTATTTTTTCTCAGTGGCTCAAATACAGCGATATACATTATGTTGCTGTTGTTAAGTTGCAAAAAAAAAAAAAAAAAACACGGCACAAAGATGTTATGTGAGACTTTTAAAATGCATCGTGTCATTACCATCGGGAATATGCGACGCTTGAATATAAAATCACCACGAATGCATCTGTATGTCAGCATTTTGCTTCATCACATCGAACCATTCACCAAACAGCAAAGCACGCACATCGATCCCCGTAGGATCTCCATAGAGGCTTTCTGTCACATGTAGATAGTAAACAGAGACTCTGACGTCACATTCCGACTTTTAGCACACTGCGCCCCCCGACTTTTTGCTGGTACTGCAACTCGCGCACGCGTCGCGTTAATTTCTGAGGACCTGCTCAGAGGACGCATGAAATGAACGCTGGGGACGCGTGGCAGCCATGATGCGGGCGCGTACGCGTTCTGAGCGTGAAGTATAAATGAGACCTAAATGAGCCCCGCGCGTACTTTACGTAAATCTGCCAGATTCCACCAGGTGGCAGTGCGAGATATCATCAAGGTGAGAAAACGTTCGGCTTCGCTGTGTTATGAATTCCCTGAAACATCCATTAAATTCCGAGGACACCTTAACGAAATATCTCTGAAAATGATGTTTAATGATTACATCTATCAATCCAGGGATGTGCCCATTACAGCTTGCATTGAGCACGAGAAACAATCCCCGGTCGGGGCAGCTCATTGTAAGGTGAATACAAGCGCTCATATACACTAGTGTCATTTTAGCTTCACCAAAACCCCAAATCTGCGTATATTTGGAAGGAACCGGATCCCACTGTTTAAACCCACCAGGAAAACATGCAAACTTCAGGCAGGGAACACCAGCGACGTGATTGCCTGCGAGACAGCTGTGCTACCCCTCCGCCACTATATCACCCCACGTGTGTAATTATTAACAGTATTTATTATTTAAACGAAATTAACGATTTATCTGTAAAATGAAACATACATAGTTTAATGCATTTCACCTTGAAAGTGGTATCAAGTACAGTACAAATCTAAGGATTCCAAATGTGCAGAGAGTTGGAATATCATACATTTAATGTGTTCTGTTTGGTGATCTATTGCTGCTTGCCACTGTCATTTCATTTTATTCAAAAAATACTCCTTTTCACTGTGTCCTTAAATTTTTTCTCTGTGGAAAAATACAGCGCTGTACGTTATGTTGCTATTGTGAAGGTGCAAACAAAAAATCAAAGACGGCACAGAAAACGGTATGTGAGACTTTTAAAATGTATCGTGTCATCACGATGGGGAATATGCGACGCTTGAATATAAAGGCACATCGAAGCATGCACATCGATCCCGTAGGATCCTCAAAGCGGCTTTCTGTCACGTGTAGACAGTAAACAAAGCCTCTGATGTCCCATTCCAACTTTTAGCACACTGCGCCCCCCGACTTTTTACTGGGAATGCAATTCGCGCACGCGTCGCGTTAATTTCTGAGGACCTGCCTAGAGGACTCGTCAAATGAACAGTGGGAACGCGTGACAGCCATTGTTTAATATGTAGTCTATGCGGAGTGTTGCATTCATGGTCTGCACTACTGTAGGAATTTATGTAGGAATCTGTAAAGTCTGGCGAAATGTGTTTTTCTCGGATTTTCTCTGCGTTTCTAGTGGGACCACAGCCCGAGTCACGTGTGGCCTGCAGGCTGCCACTTTAATAGGTCAGTAATAGGGGCATCATTTTTGATTCCCAACAGACCCATCCAAATGAAGGTTCCAGAAAAGAGCTTTATTTATTTAAATCCATTACAAGTAACATATGTAGCCATGAACAGATTTGTGAAATACCAAAGTATCCTAATTTTAAAAGGACTCTTGCTGCATACAATAACACAGGCTAAGTCCAGGTTTTGTTAAGTGTCATGCCTACCATACATTAAAGATTTCAGCTTTTTCTACATACAGTATTGGGAAGTTTTAATGGCACAAATAGCTCTTCTCAGAATGAAATGATGCTTTGACAAACAGTAGTTCTACGAGGAACTACACAGCCCGGTAAAGAACCATAAAGTGCTTTTTAAAAAAAAACAAAAAAAAAAACATTATTTTTAAGAGAGTGGGCTGTAGGCAGGGGCGGAGTGCCCATCAGGAACAACTGGAGATTTCCCGGTGGGCCGGTAACGTTTCTGGACGGGTCGAGCTGCCGTGCACACCCTTTCAACTCTTCATAAATAAATAAATCCATAAAAAGATATCCCATGCCCGAGTGGTATAACTTAAGTGTGCGGGTATCCATTCTAGATTTAAAGGAGACAGTAACGTAAACAGTAGCTGAAACCGGCAAGTCTCTAAAAGTAAATAACCAGCGCCGTAGCGAAGAATAGTTAAAGGTAACAGCGATTCCTTACTGGAAAGAAGTTAAGGCATATTAAGAATAATTTGATAGAACACAGTCTAATGCTCATACAGTTAAGCGTTAACACTGGAAACACGCATTCGTAAGTAAGAAGGCATGAATTTTAAGTCGAGGTAGGCAGCTGACTTCAAAGCGGATAAGAGAGGTGCTCCACTTTAAGGAGACAGGTAGGCATCTAGCGAGGCAGCGCCGATCAGACAAAAGCAGTTGTAGAAACAGATACTAGAATAAGGAAACAACTAGCGGGGGATCTTCAGTAAGCGAGTTTTCTCAGTAAGAAGTGCGTAAAGATTTTTCTGGGTAGAACAGTTCCTGGTGGTCAGGAAAGTAGAGCGATTAAGACGGCAGCAGCGTAAGAAATCTTTAAAACGAATGAATACAAATGGTGAGTGGAGAGCTTTTACGTAAGGAAGCAATAAGAAGCGCAAGTTTGGATAACAGATAGGGAAAAATACACCTCAAAGAAACACAAGCTACAGGCAATCAATGTGAAGAATATTAACGAATGTAAGGAGCCAGTAGGAGTAAAATAACTGTATACGTTCTTCAATCCCATGTTTTTTTTAGTTAATCGCTTAAGTGAAATCGTTTACATTTATATAACAATGTTGAACAGTTTTAGTAATCCAAAGCCAAATTTTAATTATGAGGCCAGTGCAATGCAAGTCATGTTGGATGCTGGATTTTTTCGGAGAATGGCTTGGAGGGAGCCAGTCTTTGTGAAGGCTATGTTTGCAGCAGATACCAGCTGATCTGGTATCTTGAGCTCAGAGTCGCTGAACTAGTGGAGGAGTTGCCTGGCCTGTGTAGAATTGACGGACCTGGCCCAGGTATCCTTTAGAGAGATGGTGTGCAGACGGAGACTCTGGACCAGACAGGGATAGGTGGGACAGTGTCACAAGAAACAAGGTAAAGGCTGCACACAATCTGGTGACATCAACCCTAGAACTGGAAGGGTCAAACCATTTTCATGTCCTTGCAGAGCTGGACAGTGTTTGAGGTGGTAAGCAAGAATGAGGAGCGCCAATGAGCCACCTCAAAACCAGACCCCAAAAAGAGAGAAGTGATTTTTTTGTGGAGTGATTGTTGGAGACTGAATCATTAGGGAGACTGAAGCACAGACATATAGTCTCGTACGGTCTGTAACATTCTGGGTACACAGGTGGGAGATCTCCCTGGAAGGTTGGTAGGCTCTTGGCCGGAGCGAGGTTTGTCATGGTTCATGTTGGGAAAAAAAAATACATACATAAGTGTAGTCTGCCAGTTCTGCAATCCAAATTTAAAGTGTTAGGTGCCAGGCGGAGGAGCAGGACTGACAAGATAGTCTTCACCAAAGTCCTGCTTGTGCTATTTGCCAGTCCTGGTAAAACTGACGAGATTAGAAGAGTTAACGCATGGCTCAAATCAGGATAGAAGGGTATAGTTTTTTTAGGCATTGGAATTCCTTTTGGAACAATGGGGACCTGTTTCACCACAGTGGGTTACATCTGAAATGGAGGGGCACCAATGTGTTGGGAAGACATATGAGTAGGTTTCTCAGGGATTGTTTAAACTAGGGAATGAGAGGACAAGGAGATTTGGGCAGGCCAGATTTAGACCTATAAATGAAGGAACAAAGAATAGCATAAAAATAAAAATACATAGTAATGTAAATTCTAAGCCAATGTTTAAGGGCAAAAGTAAAATGAGTAACAAATTAAAAATAGCTTGCCTTAAGGCTAAAAGTATTAAAAATAAAACAAGTGAGTTGGAGTTGTATGCACATGAGCAAAATTATTATAGCAATAACAAAAACCTGGCTAAGTAAAAAAGATGGCAATGAGTATAACATAGATGGTCACCTGTTTTTAGGAAGGATAATAATAATAATTCTTTGCATTTATATAGCGCTTTTCTCACTACTCAAAGTGCTCAGCAATTGCAGTTAAGGGCCTTGCTCAAGGGCCCAACAGAGCAGAGTCCCTTTTGGCATTTACAGGATTCGAACCGGCAACCTTCCGATTGCCAGTGCAGATCCCTAGCCTCAGAACAGAACAGAAAAGGAGGAAGCGTTGATCTTTATGTAAAACAGAATTTAAATGCAAGTCTTCTTCAGTTGGATGATGGGCCACATCTTATGGCGGATGGCTGTGTTCACCTGAAAAGCATTAAAGAAAGAGGCCGTATTTTAGGAGTGTGCTATAGACCCCCAATGCAGATAATAATTTCAGTGTGCATCTTTTTAGTAATCTTAAAAAGGCAACTTTACAAGGGGATATTATATTCATGGAGGACTTTCACTACCCAAATATTAACTGAACTAGCCTGTCAAATAGCCGAGTAAAAGAGAAAGAGTTTATAGATGTAATCAGTGACTGTTTTTTAACAAAGCATTTTAAAACACAAATGCAGGGGGGAGCATGGAATTGAAGGTATAGAAGTGACTGAACTGCTAGGGTCAAATAACCCTAATATAATATAATTCTCAGTGCTTTGAAAGTTCACAAATGTAAAAACCAAAACTGTGAAGTTTAACTTTGGTAAGGCAGATTTTGAGCAGATGCGGCAAAGTCTAAAGAGGATGGACTAGGAGAAGGTTTTAAGTGTGGATACAGTTAATGTGCAGTGGAACAGGTTTAAAATTATTTTAGATATAATACAGGACTGGTGCATCCCAACATTTGGAACTGGCAGCAAACTCAAAAAAAGTCTGCAGGGAGTAAGTAAGGAACTGAAAAAGATGCTGCAAAGGAAAAAAACAGCTGTGTAAGACAAATAATTCCAATGTGAATCATAGGGTGTACGAGAACATGAGGCCAACCATTCAGATGGATATTAGGGAGGCTGAGAAGCAGTTAGAGGGGAACAAAGCAGATAAGGCAAAAGATGACCCAAACAGATTCCTTCAGTATTTTAGTAGTAAAGAACCGTCAAGGAAGAGGTGAAGTGTAGCAGGAATAGTAAAGGGAAATTAAAAATACAGACAATAAAATAGCAGCTGCTCTGAACTTGTATTTTTCTGAAGTCTTCACCTGTGAGGAAGTGAATAACCTTCCAGTTTTAACAGGGACTACTAAGGAGGTATGGGGTGATTGAGAGATTTTAGAGGGAGAAGTACTGCTCAGATTAAATAGGTTGAAATCAAAACAAGTCACCAAAACCAAATAATATTTACCCTTGAGTGCATAAGGTGGTTTGTGTACATATATAAACCCTTGCTGCAAATTTTGTGGAAATCATTACACACTGGAGAAATTCAGAAGGACTTAAAAATGGCGAACAGGTAGATTCAAGCAACGATAGGCCAGTAAGCTTAACATGCATCACAGGAAAATGAATGGAAGGAATTTGTAAGGATGAGATTGAGCAACACATGGCAAGTACAGAATTTTAACTAAACAGTCAGCATGGGTTCTGAAGAGGGAGGTCAAGTTTTATTAAAATACTGGAATTTTATGAGGAAGCAAGAAAAGGATATGATCAAAGTGGAGTATATGATATTATTTATCTGGACTTTTAGTAAGCATTTGATAAGGTGCCACATGAGAGGTTGGGCACCAAACTAAAAGAGGTGGGAGTTCAGGGTGTAGTGTGTAAATGGACGAAGAATTGGCTTAGACACAGGAAGCTGAGGGTTTATGGTGCAAAGAACCTTACCTGAAATTAGTGATATTAAGAGCAATGTCCCTCAGGGGACAGTGCTAGGGCAACTTTAATTGGTAATATATATGAATGATTAGGATATGAATATAAATAACAAACTGGTTAAGTATGCAGATGATACCAACCTCAGTGGAATGTCATACAATTTAGAATAGGGCAAATCATTACAGAGGGACTTGGACAGCATAGAGACTTGGGCAGATTTGTGGCAGATGGAATTTAATGTAAGTAAATGTGGAGTATTACACATAGGAAGTAAAAATGATGGGTCTGAATACATAAGAGGAGTCTAAGTGGACTTGTTACTATCATTCAGCAGAGCACAAAGGTGAAATGCTGCCTTTAGGATCTAGAGCTCCATTGTAAAATATTAACTTTTTTCTGAATGTATAAACTTTTCTCAGTTGTCAACTATTGCTGGTCCCCTTGGACTCATGCTTGTACAGGGCTCTGAATTTTCAAATTCTTATGTCTGCAGCATCAGCACACCTTTTTGCCAATGTTGAACATGACAAGAATCTGATTACCATCTTATCTTCCTTTAATGGATACATTCAGTCCACTGGCTTCCTCAGTTCTGCCATAGACAGAATGTAAGGAATGGAACAGGCTCAATAATGCTAGTGTTCTAAATGGCACTCATCGATGCCACTGTGTTGCCAACTCCTATACTACTCCAGGGTACCTTGGGGTGATTCATTTCAGTTGGCTCCTAGTAAGGCTCCTAACTGTATGTGTAACCCAGGAATGATGGTGAATCTGATATCATGAAGGAAGGACTCCAAGATTAAATTCAAACACATTCTCATTTTTAAATAATGGATTCAATATATAAATAAATCTCTCTATTATAATAAAAAAATCTTGGGAGAGGAGACTTTTTATCCTGCAACAAGACGTGATCTTTTGAAGAGAGACATTTTCATGTCCCACGAGAGGAGACATTGTGCTAAGAAATGTAACCACCCCCGGGGCCGGAAATAAAAGACAAAGAGTAGATGACAAAATAGAACATCGTAAAGAATTCAAAAACGTTGGCACGGTACACATGCAGAGCAGGTTAGAGATAATGGAAGTATGAAAAGTTGTGTCCAAAAAAAAAAAAAAAAAAAAAAATTGTAAAGATCACATTAGCGCAAACAAATGTAAATTAGTACTTGGTTAAATAAAGGAACAGCAAAAAGAGTTCGAATATATTGTTTGGCTTTAAACTTTAAGTTGGAGACTTGTAGATTAATTGGTGTTGCCATCAGGGAAACGAAGTGTTTCTTCACAATGAGGCGTATCCATGAGAATTAAAAGTTGCTGACACGTAGCGCTTTGGATCATATAAAGTATTTTTTCCAGCAACTTAATAAAAAGTAATGCTTGATTTATAATAACAGAACAATGAAATGCATCCGCAATAAAGAAAGCGAAGGACTACGTGATAGTGTATGGCTGACCGATTAAATGCCTAAGTATATAATGGTTCTGAATTTGTGCAGTACATAAAATATTACTTGAAATATTCGAATAAAAAGATTTATTTCAATAAGTTTGATTATAAACATAATATTTGTAAATTGTGTCAGACCTAAATCATTTAGAACAATTATGTTTTCAGCAGCAATGTGCGTGATATAAAGTGCACTTGGTAACAGGAGAAAATTTATACAAGAACATTATTAAAAATTACTAGAATATACATTTATGCAAAAACATATTGCACTTTTAGTAACCAAAAATAAAGCTGCAGCTTCTGTGACGCTGGGTTGGGGGGCCCAGGTTAGAATTTCCTTCCAGGTTTTGGGTTTGCCTCGATCAGAATGGCTCATTGCTCAGTACAAATGACAAACACCTCAATGTCGTTTAAAAGGACTTACCTGTACATTTGATGCTATGGACTGATTTGTATTTTATACATTTAGCCAATGAGCTTACTCATGCCGATATTCACTTGGGAGTCTATTTTGATTTTGGAACCTATTGAATATCGTATAGTGTCACTGATAAAACAGAACAAAGAACTGCATTTTACCGAATTTCATTACCAGCCAAAAAGTGTTTTGCGCAGGTACTGAAAATTAAACGCAAAGCCGTCCGTACTGCTGCCGTTTGCACTTATAATTCACTCTACCCAGTTTACTTTTCCTAACGTTGTACAAGTGTTTTATGTTGCTTATTAACAAATAAAATGTCAGCCTCAGTACAGTGCAGATGGTTGTGGACTTTATTTGCAACAACTTCTTAGTCGGGTGTTGAGATCCCAGCCCAGCCACAAACTGTATGGATTTAGCAAGGTCAGTTTTAAGGGATTCCTCCCACATGCTCGAGATGTACACATCAGCGCTCATTGGAGAACCGAAATTGGCCAGTGATGAGCGAATGTATACACCGTAGACTTTGATCCCACGCAGAGCTGCTTGTTGTGAGGTGCCTATTGCCACTATTTCCTGCAAAATTGCACTGCTGCTGGAAGAAATGGAAAAGAAAACACAAACAAATATAAATGTAGTAATAACAACATATGCCACTTTCAAGGAGGATCATTAATAGATAAAGAACACTGTCCAGAAATACGTCCATCAAAATGTAGCCAGTCCCTAATTAATCTAATACGGGTGAAGGCACGTCAACGTACACTGAGCTAGTTCAATGGGACTTCTGCAGTCTTTGAGTATGGACACATTATTTGTTTATTATATGTAATAAAATGTTGCATAATAGTGTTATTAAATTTAACGTTAGTTCAATGCTGTTGTTAAATTTACTTTTTAAAGACGGTTCTCCCTATCTGAGGATGTGTCCTGTTAAAATATCCAACAAACAAAAATAAACAAATATGACTGACTACAGTACTGTATTCTGCCTCATTACTTGAGCCTTGCCCACAGTAACACAACACGTGCAATACAAGGGTCATATCTTCAACTGGATGACAGTCCAACAAATGGCACGAACAAACACACATATCAGAACATTTCTAGTGTCAACTGGAAACACTATGCATGTCTATTGTATTGTGGGAATAAACGGTGGTTTCTAGATGAAAACATGGAAACTCTGTAATCATGATAATCATGCATTGCCTGTAAAGAGGTACCAAATACACTAAGTTCAAAACATTTGGTTACATCATGTAAAATAACGTGTGTTCCAAGGTTATTATAGTTAACGAAAACTAAAATCAAAAACCTGAACTATTATTAATAAGACATTTTCATAAATTGAAATAAAATAATTAACAGAGACGAAATGAAAAACTAAAACTAAACGAAACTGTTAAAGTAGCTGGAAAGACTAACTGAAATAAAATAATACTGTACAGGGTATGCTAAAACTATTTTCAGTTTTTGTTTTTGAATTAATATTGTTGCCATTAGTCTTTAACCCTTGTAACTTTTAACTCTAAAACATAAAGTAATCCACCATGAGCCGCCCGCATTTATTCATCCAGAGAACGGGCGGCTGTTCACACAGCATTTGTGGTGACAGAGCAAACTGAATACAGGCGCGTAAAGAGTGTGACATAGAAAGTGATTTACTGTGCTGCCTTTCTTTGTGCTTGTTATATATCAAGATATAATTCAAACACATGAAATCAGAATGTGCTGGCCAGCAAAACCTATACCGTATGGACGGAAAAATCACAAGTGAGTAACGTTTCAGTTTAATTCTCAGGTGGATGTGTTTTGTTGACAACAATTCACCTGCCACATCGCACAGGAGAAATACTTTTTGAAAATAAAAGGCACTGATCGAGAGACTGACTAGGTCATCATATTGTTACTGAACAATCACTTTTGCTTTTAAAAAGTCATTCAACAACGAAGCGATACAAACCTTGTAAAACTCCTGAGCTGGCAATGTCTCTACAAACTGCAGGTAGGTAGGCAAAGAAAGTCTACTAACTGGTGAAAAACTAAACATACTAGAGTGTTTTTGTATTTACTCTGTATTAATCAATTGATCTTTTTTAGTTTGTATTCACAGCTCAAAACACCTGATATATTGTTAAAATATTCCAGTAGCAGAATTATAGTTGAAATATCATTCTTTTTGTTCTTAACATCAGAAATATCATCCATATTGCATACCAGGGATTTTTCCTGCCTTGCATCCAAGCCTGCTCCGGTAGGCTCTAGGATTCCTGACATCCTGCTCTGGATAAACAGGGTTTTTTAATATATATTTATATATTTTTTAATATTTATTTATTTATTTATTTTATTTTTTGTTGGTTTTTTTTCCTAATCTCAGATGCTGTCTCTGTCATTTTGTGCTTGTCCATACTCCTATTACCTGCTCTTGCTCTGCTCATTATGGGTTTACTGTTCTCATGATGAGCTATTCAAGTCTTACCACCCCTAACCTTGACAATAAATGCTTGTTTTTCTTTGTTTCCCTCAATACAGCTAGGTAGGGTCTACACACTGATTCAAGCCTAAGAGCCCTTTTCTTCCTAAGCCCCTGTGATTTTCATGATCACGCCTGTCAGAACAGAGTAAAATCTATTTTCTGATTTTTAAATATATTTTTAGGGCTGCAGGTGGCAAGATTCTGTCCATAAATTGTGCCTGAGATGAAATCAGAGATCAATATGGCTGGTAGAAAATAAAAAGCCCAGTGTGGGAGATTTTTTTAACGCAATATTGAAGGCATTCATTATAATTACATAGTCTTGGAGCGAGATATGTTGTGTGGTATAAACATTTAGAGTAAAATTCACCTAAATTTCATTACAAATTGGACCATCCTAGGCAATAAAAGGAAAAGATTGTGGTACAGCGGGTCCGTGACTTCAAAAAAAAGGGCCACTTTTAAATCCATAGGGCCATGTCACTCTCCGTGGGCGCAATTGCGCAACCGCGGGGAGTTAGAGGTAGTTGGAACTAGTCGCACCTGCACTTGCGGGTGCAATCGTTCTCAAATGCTTCATTGGCTTTCTGCAGCGTGTGATTAAGACGCTGTGCCCACGGAGACGAGAGTATATATATACGGGTCAGCACAAAAAGAAGAGGAAAGAATTCAAAGAGAGAGAAATCAAAGATGGGAGATAAATGAAAGAACTGAGAAAAAGAAGGAACGAGGTTAAAAGACGTGAAAGGCAGTCTTAGCTGGAGGATCTGGCCACCTGGAAGGAGGAGGAGACAGCACCAGCTGGGGCCCCGTGAAGGAGTGTTAGCTGTAGCGCTCTAGGGGCTAGTTCGCCCTACTGAACAACCAGGTGGAGTGTGGCGAGCAAGGCAGGTGCCCTCCCTAGGCTTCTGAGGTGCGACCACGTGGGCGCAAAGGAAGAAGGGAGAAGGGCACTTCTTTTTCCACCATCCCCTGGCATCATCAGTGAATTGTCCTCATGTCAGCTCGTCTCTCTCATAACTATCGAAGGTGCTGGTTCAGCAGACTCCCACGTGGGAAGAGGGAGTCTGTAGGGGCCCGGCATCGTCACAAAGATAAAAAAAAGCCAACAATCAGCGCACATTTGTTCAGCACCAATGGCATAGAATTATATTTTAAAATATAATAAAAATGTATAAAATAGTTCATTTTCAGTGTATGGTTTTGATTGTCCTTGCTTTTAATCAGACAAACACAAAACCAGATAGTAAACCGTGTAGTAAGCTTCCACTACACTATCCAAATCCGTTAAGTCTATAGTTCTGTCTGAATGTGAAACAAAGCTATACTCCATAGTCGCTCTTTAACCATACCATCTCTCTCTGTATAATATTATACAGTATATCTATATATATAATTCACTAAGGCAAGACACCCATGGAAAGCACGCCGGAAGGGGCGTGGATTCACTAAGCCGCCGACAAGTAAGACACCTATGGCGCACGCAGGAAGGAGCCACGCCCACCAACTCCAAGACCATTGGATACGACGACAACTCGCAGAGCCACGCCCACCAACTCGGACGCGACGACACAGAAAAAACGGTGTCATTTATATTCGTCTGTCGTAGAGGCCACATGCACCTCCGAGCCACGTTGACTGTTCATAAAGGCATGTTTCTCGCGGAGGTGAATCGCCATATGCAGCGTGTAAAACAGTTTGTGAGGGGTATCCCATGAGATCCTTAAAACAATCCTTTACAACTGAGGTTAAAACACAATGAAGTAAGCAGTCTTTAAAAACCGAGTTTTCGGTTACGACGCATGACCACGTGCACCATAGCAAACTGTTTTACAGGCTACATACAGCAATTTGCATCCGCGACAAACATGCGTCTTCTTAGATGCTCCTGCAGGAACACGGAAGATGTTTCCCTGCCCACCAACACTCCTTTTTCACCGGCCCGCGTCTACCCTCGCTCTCTAGGCATTCACACTGCCTGCCCATGTGCCCGGGCGCAAAAACTCACCGACCACCCAAATACGAATGCCACTATTCTTGCGAGAAATGTTCGTTTTCATCTGTGTCTTCAGTGAACCACACAACGTTCCACACCTTTAGGACACACATAAACTCTCCCTTTCCAAAGACTTTCTCACAAAATATTCCACAACCACCATTTGCATGTATGCTCTTGCTGACATTAATGACATGCTGCAACCACATGGCTTCAACTTGCACAAATTACACCTTCCCCCCACTGACATTCCTCCACTGTGTCATTCATCTCCCACCTTCGATGCTCAGGTTGAAAACTCACACGCTATAGAACACTACGACAAACTCAACACAGAACAGAAACACCCTGTTGATACTGTTTTACACGCTGCATATAACAATTCCCATCCCCGATGCTTCTTCTTGGATGGTCCTGCAGGAACAGGGAAAACCTTTGTGTACAAAACCCTGCTTCATACCATCAGAGCTAGGGGAGACATTCCTACAACTGTAGCATCAATAGCTGCAACATTATTACCGGATGGGCGAACTGCCCATTCTGTTTTTAAAATATCGTTGAAGCTCACTACTACTTCCACATGCAACATCAAACCTTCCTCACCACATGCTCAACATCTTCTACAATCCAAAGTTATTATATGGGACAAGGCGCCAATGACACACGCATACGCATTCCAGGCAGTTGACAGGTTATTACATGACCTCACGGGTGACACGCAGCCTTTTGGAGGCAAAACAATACTATTGGGTGGAGATTTCCGACAAATTCTCCCCGTCATTATGCGTGGCTCCCGTATGCTTACTGTCGCCAGTTGCATTAACAAGCACCCTTTGTGGCGTCACATGCATGTTCTTACACTGACAACAAATATGAGAGTTCTTCCTGAAGAACAACATTTCGCACAATGGCTCCTTGATGTTGGAGACGGGATAAACGGAACACCTGTGACATTGCCTTCACATTGTTTTCCTTTAATTTCTGATCCCGTTCAACAACTGTATGGCGACATCGACTTCTCAACTGTCACTCTGGAACAACTCAGCACGCGAGTTATATTAAGCGTCACCAACGAAGACTCTCTATTCCTTAATGAAGAAGTGCTAAAACTTATCCCTAACAATGAGGTGACTTTCACGAGCGTGGACTCCATCGTCGCAGATGATGCTGCAGATCAACTTTTATTCCCCGAGGAATTTCTTAATAGTCTTACTCCTACTGGCATGCATCCACATAAACTCAAAATTAAAAATGGATTCGTCATCATGCTTCGCAGAAACCTCCTGCCTGAAAAAGGTCTTTGTAATGGTCTGTTAGCACCATTCACCGTAATGTACTGGAGTGTAAAACTATCACATCTGCAACCTCACAAACTGTCCTTATTCCCAGGATATGCCTGACCCCGTCAGATTCCGATTTGCCTTTTACTTTTACCCGAAGACAATTTCCTATTCGATTGGCATTTGCGATGACAATTAATAAGGTACAAGGGCAAACTTTCAAAAAGATATGCCTGTATCTGCCAAAACCAGTCTTCACTCACGGGCAATTATATGTTACTCTCTCCAGAGTTCCACCTTTTCATTCACTTTCTGTTGTATCCTCAAACCCTCCCTTTTTAGACAACCGTGTCTTTCCAGAAGTGTTTAGCATTGAATAAATAATTATGCATGAGATTGAGCGTGTGTCTACCCAGCGCAGAGAGGCGTGGGTAAGCCGTTGAACCCCATTCGGGCTGCAAACCATGAAATTCTCACTAAGTGCGACTCATACGCTCCCAGTGATTACGTCCCTACCCTTTGTACACACCCCCCTCCCACCTCGCTACTATCGTGGTCGGGTGTCTTGATGGATTATATATAGAAAAGCAGCCAAAACCGCACAGAGCAATGAAAAGCCTACGTGAGTCACAGGTGCAGCTGTGCAGACTAGAATGACGGAGGGAGCGGAATGGACGTCCTTCTCCTCTCCTCCCGCTCCACCCTCCGTGGGTGAGCGCCGTCCACCCCCATCCCTCCGTCTGGGAGAAGGCGGCGCGATGGCGGTCCGCCAGTTTTCAGTCACGGACGATTGTGTGTTGGTTCGTTCCGTGCATTGTTACAATGTTGCTTTTCTTGCTGATTTATTACATTACCAATTTTTCAAATGTTAATTTTCTCCCTGTGCTTAAAAATCATTAAAAAACCGGCCTGATTATGCGGCATATGGCACGCCGCGGGTTGGCTAGTATTATATAAAATCCAATATTTGTTCGTCTGAATGTATGCCTCGCTCACATGTCAGCCTCTGTTCTAATCGTGTTGGCGCGTACTATTCCTCTGCTGTTTTTTCAGGAGACATTATCTAGAGATTGCTAAGGAGTGAGGTTTGACAGTTTTGAGACAGAGATCACAGCTGTGTGTTTTAGTGGGTAGCTGCTCATTGCAGGAGATATCACGGCCAATGCTCTTCTTCCCATGCAGAGGAAACTTTCCCATCAGAGCCAAACACGATCAGGTGCAGTGGCAACGTTTGACATTGGAGCATACCTACCTTCTGCTTGGCCAGACATACTGTATCTTTCTGAATTTTTATATTTTTGGCAAAAAGACCACAGCTACTTTTTCGCCCCTGATAGCAAAACCAAAAGTATTGTATATGAAGAGGCAAAAGCTATCAATACTGTAAATTCTTCGCAATACGAATTATATTGTTTTCATTTTTTTTTTTTTTACTAATTTTTAAAGTTTGTCCTGTTTCACTACTATGTGGACAGAGCCGTGGGGAACAGCTAGTAATTAATAAAGCTAAAACTGAAAGTAATAGATAATAAAAATAAAATAGAAATGACATTTCAGTCAGTCAGTCAACCCAGGTCTCCTTACTCACTGCGAGGCAGCAGCGCTACCACTGCGCCACCGTGCCGCCCTAAAATAGAAATGACTTTGTGAAATAAAAACTAAATTAAAACTAAAAATACAAGATGAAGGAAAAATAAAACTAAACTAACTTTCCAAATAAGGTCAGTAAAAATATTGAAATAAAAAACTAATATTAAAACGCAAAACTATAATAACCTTGGTGTGTTCATACATGAACTCATACCTAAAAACAGCCTTCACGTGTCTTGAGCACATCGCTCTTCAATGTTACCATTGAAAGCTGTTTTTACTATGAAGACTCGATTATTGCAACCTCAGAAGGTCAATAATTGCTGCTATTAGAATTCGCGTTCTGAAGGGCAGAATTCACTTCAGTGCAGAAAAACTGCTGTCAGAAGCATTATATGACTTGTCGTACTCGTCCTCGTGGGGCGGGGCTTTATCCCCCGAACTTCGAACGGAACCACGCCCACCCGCTCTCCACCGCGCTTCGATCTGACCTTCATTTACAACACGCGGAAAAAAACCACGGACCATCGTCTTCTTTCTGATGTATGACAAAAGCGCGGCGATCTGAGGTGGGACTAAGCCCATACTACCTGCTAAAACTAGCGACGTGCCTTACTTATCACCAAGGCCCTATTTGCCACTGCAGGCGAAGTACAAAAAGCCAGTGGCTCCCGGTTGAAGTTATCAGTTGCTGATTTGTGGGTCCACAAGGAGAAAACATTCTTTTAGCTGTGCTGCGATGACGCTGCCGTTTGGGGGACATGATTTCGTGTCCTGTCAGAAGTGCGTCCTTGTACCTCTGCACAACAATTAAAAGTAAAAATAAGAAGGAAACAAGAAAATATTTCAACTTTGAAGATTAAATAACATACTTTTATCTGTGGTCTACAATGCTATAATTTAACTGCTGTTACACTTAACACACATACCACCTTGCCTTATACCTGTATTCCCAAGACTTTTAAAAATAATGCCATACATCTGTCATGATTCGTCCTTAGATTATGTCCGCTGTCTTCCAGTTTCAGTTTTAAAGAGCTGTTACACAGAATATTTGAGGACTTTAAAGCAGTTTTCAATGTAGTCCCACAATTTAGTCGTTTGGCTTCGGTTTCTTTCAAATTGACAGTGACATGCGTGTCACATATACCGAGTCAGGAACAGTACATTCTTGCATTTATCAGCTATAGGATTCGAATTTCCCGATCTTTCCTCGTAAAATGGCTCTACGATGGAGTCGTGCCGACCTGAAAAAAGCGCCTCTCACATACTCTGAAGAAGTTAATTGTATGAATTTTAAGTAGCCTCTTAAGATAACTCAAACCTTTATAAACAGATTTCGTTTAAAATGCTTGAAGATTACTGTTTTTACTACGAGGGTGTCATAGTTTCCCCAATTTTCTCACCTCGGATGTAAGGCAATTCTTCAACCCGCACTCGCAGTTATTTATATTCCTTTCACACCTCTGACTTTAAGTCCACTGACCCGTCAATAAAAATCATTCATTTCCCCGAAGAAACCACAATCATTGGACTAGTCACTAATGGAACTGAAACAACACAAAGAAAGGAGGTGATGTACCCGATCGCAAAAAAACAGTGGGAAATGGTCATTGACTTCCGAAGACAGCTGATACAATCCCACCCACTATAAATGAATGATTCGACAGTCAATCCTTCAAATTTATAGTTACAACCACCTCTAACACCACTTCCATCATTAACAAGTCTCAGCAGCAGATGTATTTTTACGCCAACTAAAGAAATTATATTTCCAAACCCACAGCACAATTCTTCAAAGGGAAAATTGAAAGTGTGATCACATTCTCCGTTGTTTCCTTGTTTGGTTCAGCAACGGTCTGCACCAAAACATCAATTACAGAGTGCTGGAGGTCTGCTGAGAAAATAACCGTCCGCGCTCTTCCATCATTTTTAGACCTGCACAGATCTAGTGTCATAATAATTTACCCATATTTTGTAATTCACGCTGAAACTCCAGAGTTCTGGGTTCATGTGCCATTTAAGCTGTTATTCTTAAAGATTAAGGACACTATGTACATATTAAAGTTCTTTGTTTTTATTCCCACTTTTATGTTGATAATATTGCAGTAGTTATGCTTGAAACTGTCCAGTTGGAGCAGAGAACGCTTTTTAGGTGTGTATAATGTTTATCTTGTCTTTTTTCTAGCCCCTCTATCGTGCAAACATCTGTAAATGTTGTGCCTTGTGCAGTTTCAACATGTTATTTAGCCTACCATCTGCTAAGACTGCACGGCCTTAGATTTATATAAACTCTGTGAAAGATTTCCAATTTATGGAAATTGGGAAGAAAGCCTGGAGGACATTGTGGGGAAAACTTAAACTTTCACACTTCTTACTTCATAAAGACAACGACCGGCAGTGGAATTTAAACTAAAAATCTTGGATCGGTGTAGACGACAGCCCTTATCCTTTGCAGCACCTTGCAGATGTATCTAAATTTAGCGGGTGCTAATGAACACAACTGGAAAATAATTACTTACTTGGGTAGTATCAGCCCAACTGCGACCATTTGTACAAAGCAGAATATACGAGGGACGTTCAAAAAGTTTCTGCAATTTTATATTTTCGCTGGAAACGGTGAAGGCGGGAGGAATACTAATTGGGCATTACAAAGTTGGTACGTCGCTGTGAAAATTGCATCGCAAACGAAGGTGACTATATAGTAAAGTGATGTAAATTGTTTTTGAAATTCTTAATAGAGTTTAAAAAGTGCGTAAACTTTTTAAACGTCCCTCGTAATATATTTTTATTAGATTCATTATCATAAGAAAAAAATCCAATAAATAGTGTCTGCATTCACACACACACACACACACACTATGGACTGTATATACAGTGCACAACGTATACACGAACTGTGTTTGTATACAAACATAGGCACCTATCTGCCCAAGTTTACCATTTCAGGTTAGCGGGCTGGTCTAAACTGGCTCCTCGAGTTCTCCGTGACTTGTGGACTCTTGCTTCATCTCCGATACCAAGGGATACGCAGCTCAGCTAGTGGCGTCGTGGGTTTAATTGACGTCTTTTTATTATTAACTCACCCCTTGTTTATACCTCAACACCCACACGAGTGCTTAAGACCATAATATAATCAAAACCTAAAAGCTTCTCTGCGAAATTTCGAAAACGTGTGTGTGACAGGTTAATCAGCTCTTTTAAACGGTCTCCAATGGGAGATGATTGTGGATGTATTTACGCATTCTCTGTGGTGAACTGATATCAAGGTTGGTTCCTGCATTGAACCCGATAATCCCGGGGTGGGATCTGACCCTCGCATACATGTATTGATCAAGTGGGTTGTAAATTGGTGGCCTCAAACCATTTGTCTAAAAATGTAAAGTAAGCATCACTTGTGAGGGAAATATTGTACAGTCCTTGCCACCAGAGCTGCTTCTTCTTTTATTAACACAGAACAACACAAAATTGACCTAGATGAGCATATTTCTAAGGATAATAAAACTTCGCCAAGTGTCCAGGACTGTGACCGACAAAAGCACATCCACAGGCGAGGTCGTCTTACCGTAAGAATCCGCCACTCGCGCCGGAGTACTGGTGCTGCAGAGGATGTGGATAGTGCTCCGGCTGGGAGTGCCAAAACAGCATTTTGTGAGGGTGACCAAAACCGGACTCCGTTGCGTACTCACTGTTGGAGACACAAAAAGAGACAAGATAAAAGCAATTTGTGGTACTAGCAGAGAACGTCATGAAAATGAAGGTAGTCAGGATTAGGGCGAATATAGGAGGAGCGACCAAAACGTTTGTGTGCTTGAATCTGAAAGGAGTATGCTAGGGTGTAGATTTTTAGATAGTACCCAGCGACTCCCGGAATCGTTCAGTAGCACGGGGTTATTAAAATTATGCCATTAATTATCACACGCCTAAAGTATGTTTAATCAGTCCACCGAGTGAAAGTGTGCTGAGCTGTTCGACATACATATTTCTAACATTTATTCTACAGTCGTACACGTGACTTCGGCGACTTTTTTTCTTCATGTCGTAAAAATCACTTCAGATCGTTTCGATCATCAAGGCAACAATTACCGCGTTTTTCGACATTAAGACTTGTTAATACATATTTCCCCCGTGATCAGAATGTTAATCAGGAACTTCACACTAAACAGGCAGTAACGTCCTAGCGTAGTAACGTAGTAGCGGCGCACGGACTGCAAGTCTGCATTTTGCTCCATGATGACGCACTTGCACACATCTTCAAAAAGTTATTGAGCAAATGCAATGTGATTGTTGCCTCGTACCCCCAGTTTTCGTCACATCTCTTTCCATATGTCCTTTGATCCTACCTGTTAGAAATCCAGGGAAAAAAACGACGAGAAATCGTAAGATATGGCAACAAACTAAGTACGGTAAATGTTTAAATGAATGGGAGAAGTGCCATCGAACATGTAGGGGAGTATTTTAACAGTGGCTAAATGGAATTGCAGTAAGTTTTTTATGGCCTCCCCTCGTGTATGTAATTATACCGTATATTCAGACCCCCTTCCCTTTTTTAACATTTTGATATGTTGCTGCTTTTTGCTAAAATCATATAAATTAATCCATCCCTCCTTCAACAACACTCAATGTCCTAGAATAACAATACGAAAATAGGGGTTTACGAATGTAAGTAGATTTTAAAAATTTAAAAACAAAACTTTTTCTGGGTAATCTATTTATGTATTATGTGTATGTTAAGTAAGCAAACCAGCCGCTGTGGCCCAATGTCAGCTGCTTTGCCTCTGAAACTGATGTCCGAGGTTTACTCCCCATAAGGGGAAGCAAAAGTAGGCACATCTGATGAACCCCAATTACAGCATAACACGTGTCATGTACTCGTATTATTGGCAGGTGCTGTATCAAATATTATGATGCAGGCCTAAATTAACTGCAATATACGAGGTGTGGCAGAAAAGTAATGAGACTGGCAACACTGCAGGCGATCTGGCAACGCTGCGCTGTTGTCCTTGATAGAGCACGTGTTATCAGTACCCTCCCATAGCTCAGTGCGAGTTTCAACTCCTTCCGTTAACTACGTGATTTTTGTGACTGCTATTAGCGAAGGTGTGTTTTTGGTTGTGCGTCACGCAAAATGGAACAGCAGAATTTGGAGCAACGTTGTGCCATTAAATTTTGTGTTAAGTTTGGAGAATCGGCAAGTGTGACGTTTGAAAGGTTAAAACAGGCCTATGGGGAACATTCTTTATCCCGAGCTCAAGTTTTTCAGGGAGGCCTTCAACTTCGAAAACCAATGAAAACATCGAACGTGTGAACACTCTTGTGAGATCAGACCGTCGTTTAACATTAAGAATGTTGAGTGAACAATTAAATTTGAACAGATTTACCGTTCACCAAATTTTGACTGAACATTTGCACATGCGAAAGGTCTGTGCCAAAATGGTGCCGAAAAACCTCACAACTGAGCAGAAGGACAATCGAAAAAACGCATTCCTGTGGTTCCCCAGCCCCCTTATTCACCTGACCTCAGTCCGTGTGACTTTTTCCTTTTTCCTAAACTGAAAAATGTCCTCAAAGGACGTCATTTTGGGACTTTACAAAACATCCAAAAGAGTGTAATGGACATGCTGAAGACCATACTGGTTGAAGACTTCCAGCACTGCTACCAACAGTGGGAACAACGTCTCCATCGGTGTGTAGCTGCCCAAGGGAACTACTTTGAAGAGGATAACATTGATGTTTGAAAAAAATAAAAACTTTGGTAAATAAAAAATCAGTCTTATTACTTTTCTGCCACACCTCGTATATATATAAAAATATACTATATATATATATATATATATATATATATATATATATATATATATAGAGTAGTTAGTGTAGGCCTGCATCAGCGTGCACCTGCAAAGGAAGAAAAATGTTAAGTGTTATATCCATGCTGAAAAGGAAAGAAGGTTAAAGACGCCTTTCAGCTGCACTGCCCTCACCAGGTGTGCGACTAAACAGGTAGAAAATATGGTGGTAAGAGGAGAAAAATGCCAGTACAGATGGAAGGAAAAAAGTTCAGAAAAGGCTGCAACCTGAGAAGATGAAGTGAGAGGTTAAAAGTTAGTCATTAAAACCTGGAGAAATTCAGGGTCTTTTCCCAGGCTGGAAATGAACTTAGCGTCTTCTGTTTTATTCTGAAACGTGTCTTTGAAGCACTGTGAAAGAACACAGAGAGGTCAGGGTAGCTATAATTAAGGGATATGAAATGTTCTACAATAGGGTTTGTGAGATCTTTGATTTAGATTGCTCTATAGCATGCTCCCTGAAAAGGTCTTCTAGACATCTCCCCGTTTCACCTATATGGCTGGACACTTCCTTTAAGAAATGCAGTAGATAAGATTTTTAGACTTGCAAGAGGCCCTTTATGTAACATTGCATTTACCAGAGGGATCAGATTCAAAGGTTGATCATAAATTTGACAATTACATAGTGGCTACTGTTACAGCCTGGGGTCTCATTTATAAAACTTCGTATGGATTTAAGTATGAAAATACATGTACACCAAAAGCCTGGAAAAGGTGTACACATAGTGCAGCATTTTGCTCTCTCTTCTCTGTGTTCTGGGGTTTGGAGAAAAGTGTAAGAAGCTAGTGTCCGACTCACTATCACATGGCAAATGTAACGACACAATTCCTGTTACAATGAATAGTATAGGCCAAATGAAAAACTGGGGGTTCAGCCAGCTAACTTACAGCAACCACATACAATACCATCACATCTGTCAAAGCTACTTTGTGACAAAATAAAATAATCATAGGTTGATCCAGGTCACCGAACCATGTCATTTGTCAGTTTAATCTTGCCATCACAGATGACTTGTTCATTAATGGAATGCAACTGCTTACACTTAACAAAAGCAGCTTTATTCTCGCTAGGTGCCCTTGCAATATGTGAGCAGTTAAGTGTTCTGATTGCAATAGGAAAACTGAGTTCTGCAGCAAAAAATGTTTTATGTGTGGACACCCACACAATATGAAAACTGGATATAGTGCAGTTAGTGGTTTAATGTCCTCCAGTACAGTAGACTTTAATGGAGTGAACCTTGGTAGAGATATTCCTGACCTATCAGCTCCTTGAGAAGTGGATATGCTATAAAAATTGATAAAAATTCAAAAAGTTCTTCAGTACAAATACACAGGATTGGATCTCAAAAAGTCTAATCTAAAAAGAGAAGTAAAATACACTCTGTATATCATATTCATCACTTTTGAGGTTTAATATTTATGTAACACCACACATTATAATAATGGCTCAGTAATATTACTGTATATGCGCGAGTCATTTACCTGGTTTGGCTGAATTTCCCCAGTTCTCTGAAACATAGCATACAAATTGTTTTGAATTGTAAATATATATCTTTTAAAAATTCCAACGTTTGCATAGAAAGTTGTGCATGCAAGTTTTGCAGATCTGAGCCGTAGTAAGGAAAGTGGCTCTCCTCTATAAAATGAGCTGCGGGTGAGAAGTTTGTGTAGGTTAGCTCGTCAACAGAGGGAGATCAAGGGAAGGTTTACATAGATCCTATGTAAGGATCAGTCACTGATGATCTAACTAGATGCAGTCTCTCTCTCAGGTCTACAGTCAATATTTTCACCACAACTCTACCAAGTTTATTAGTCATTCAGCTTTCCAGGACTTAGAATCTCTGTCTGTTTTAAGCCAGCTGGCTCGCAGAGTTACCTTCTCTACAGCTTCTTCCATCCCTGACAGGCTAAAAACTCTGCCTATTTCACACTTTCCCACGGACCTTGCTAGGGAGCAGCTTCGAGCCATTAAGATCAAAAGACCTTGCAAAATCTGATGTAAATCACTCAATATCCCTTGATCATGACCTCTGTGTTTATGTTCTTTCACAGGGCTTCAAAGAAACTTTTTCAAAGAAAACCAGAAGATAAGTTCATTAATAGCCTAGGATCACATATTTCTCCAAGTTCTAATGACCGACTAACTTCTTAACCTTTTCCTTTATTGTTTTTAATTACAGCTTTTTCTCATCATTTCTCTTTTCATCTGCCCTGGCTTTGTTCCCACTCTCCCCATATACATTTCTTTAACCGGCTAAACATTGCATGCATTGCAAAGATTGTTATGTGAAACCCAAACTGTCATTTTTTATTTGGTAAATTATCACTAATAACACACAGTTAAGATAATTAAGTCTATAAAGCAAGTTGAACCAATAAAAACAGTGTATTTCATGACAAAAACATTTTCTTACTAAGATGATCATAGAGGCCTGGACCGCAGCAGTAGCTTTGACATATGGAACAGCAACCTACCATGGACAAGCTGCTGTCCATTGCAAGGTACACTTACACATCTTGGGTAAATTTAGACAGTTAACATAACACAAGCATACTTTAGAGGAACAACAATGCAGCACAATGGATAAGTGGAAGAGTTGGTTAAAATCACACAAGAGCAGTGCAGTTGCCAGAATTGGAGTTCATACTTGTTATCAGGCCACTTTTATTGCCTTTTTTTAATTTGTGAGAAGTCTTTCCGAGTAGGTAACATGGCATCAGGTAAGTTGTGAAACACATTTTTGTGTTTAATAATAATTTGGATAGTCAAGTGTTGGTAATAGAATAAACTGCCATAACAATAAATAAGTACTGAAATATTTAAAATTCAAAATTACTTTTAAGCTCATTGATGCCTGGATTAAAGTACTGCATCCTGATGCAGAAAACAATTTCCATCAATAGCACATTTTTCCAAACCAGTCACCAAATAGATGACATTTTTTCTCATTCAATATATTTTATTTTGAAATACAGAACTTGCTTTGACACATCATGTCAAAAAGCTTCTTTATTTTAAAAAGTATAAAGAACATATAAAAAAAGTAACATTTTCATGGAAATGTTAATTGGTGTTGCTTAACTGGTCCTAGGGTGTGCTCAGACTGCAATAGCCTTGTGCCTAATGCTTAATTATATGGGCTCCAGCTCAAGATAAGCAGATCTGGAAAATGGTAAGATGGGTGGACTAATTTTCTTTATCTGTATTTGACAATTTACCTTTTTTAGTGAAAATACGAAACAGTAAAAACAAAACTCTATAAAATTCATTTCTTGCCATGGATCTGGTGTTTTCATTATTATAAGAAAATTTATGACATACATAACATGACAACCTTTACTTTTTATTGTCCGATAATTGTTCAAGAAGGACATTCAATAGAAGAATGAGAATTAAGTCACGGCATGCACAATTAATAACAACTCATGTCAAAACAAGATTTCCAATAATAATAAACCTAATAGAATTGTTTTCAATTTATGGTTGTACCATATGAAATACACCTTGTGAAGCGGAACTTCAGTTATCAATGCAGAGCTGTAAGGAGCTGAAGGCTACTCTAGCATAAATCGGGTGTAGGCCGGAACTTGCCTTGGGTGAAGCACAAATACTATACAGGACACACTCACCTATATACCTCAATAGTTGCTTGTCCCAGGCCAACTTAGTATCAACATATCAGTGCTGCTGTCCCTAGAGTCCTGGATTCAGTCCCTATGGTTTTAGCAGATTTTCCCAATACCTCTGTGTCCTCTCCTCCAGATGGTACGGTTTTGTTTCCATATCAGAAAGATGCATTTGCTATCTCAAGTAAAAAGACCATCAACCAAAGACCATCATTCATTCCACTGATGTTGTGTGGTTAGTTAGGGAATAGCAAAGTTGCCAACTGCAGGTGAAGAAGTACATCTTGGTTTCAGTTTTAAGTGAACTTGCGATTACATTCAACCAGTGTCAATGAAAAGGTGATTCAATATTTAACTGAAATAAATACAAGGGATCAAATTTAATGAAGCTATTAATTCTAAAGATCTGTTAAGTCTCCTAATATTTTATTTTCCTGCATTGCATTTATTTTTCAAATATTTGGGTAAACTATGTATTTAGTTTATTCATTATTTGTAGCTTATTTAAAATAATATCTTTTTGTGCATCTCTGAGGCTTTTTAAATTCCATCATTGTTCTTTTTTAATACTCAAGCAGTACTGGAAAAACTATTTTACCTTCCAAAGGTTAATTGGCAGCTCTATTAGCCCAGTGAATGCATGTTTGCAAATGGAAAGAATTTGGTCCAGTGTTTGTTCCTACCTTTGTTAAATGTGATCAGAATAGGCACAGTCTCACTGCAACTCTGAACTAAACAAGCAAGTTAGGAAAAAGATCTGTACATATCAGCTCAAGCAAGTTAGGAAACAGATCTGTGCATATCAACTCAAACAACTAAGGAAACAGATCTGTGCATATCAGCTTAACCCACATGTTTTGGATGCAAATGGAAAACCCCTGTGTGTGTGAGAAAATGAAAACTACATAAAGGCAGTGACTTGGTCATGATTTGATTTCAGTGTTCTAGATTTGTGTGGCAGACGTGATACCAAGTTCAAAGGAAACACACACACAATCCAAAGCATGTAATAAAAGTAAACAAAAAATATGGACAATAAGATGGTGTTTGATTTTGATGGATAATTAAAGAAGGTGAGATAAGAAGTATTTCATTTAAGAAACAATTATTGAGGTGGATACACATAAGAGAAAAAGAACAGCATCTGATATGCACTATGAGAGCTAATCCTATTGTAGGTCGTCATTTTAAACAGTGTACTATTAAATATGTAAATAACCAACACACAGAATAAATGCCCTGCATACGGTAAGGAAACAACTATTAACTGCTCTCATTATTAACAGTATTCAACCATATTGCAGAACGCAAAGAAAATGTGATTGTTGAAACCTGCATCTCGTCCAAAGCAAAGTGGGCATAATGCAAGTTTAATCTAAGGAGGCAGTAGAGCCCAGAAGTCCTTCAGATACAGGACTATAGAGCACACTGCTTCTGGTCCTACACCTGCTACTGAATCACTTTGTGGTTTTAATCAAATCACCTTACCTGCTAGGATCCCTCTTGGTAAAAAAATATGAAAACTGTTGTACTAAACAGATAAAAGCCATATGATCTGGTACACTGACGGGGAATATATAAAATTGCAATTATGCTGGTTAATTCTCCATCAGACTCAGTAAAAAGCCCAAGCAAGTTATTTAACTAGCCAGTGGCAATCTTTTAAAATCTTTTAACAGTTCATTATCATCAGTGCAAAGCCTTTGCAATAGATTATGAAAAGAAACACAATATTAAAAGAGCAGGGTGGTAAGATCAGTAACCACCAATTACTTTGTGACTCATAGAGGTATTTACCATATTTAATGGTAATCAGTTTAAAAATCAGGACTCCATCAAACTTCAAGAATCTTAGAATGTATTACACTGGAATATTTGGTGTGCAAGTTACCCTTACTTGCATGCTGTGTAAGCCTGAATCAAATCATTAAAACTGATAGTAGATCATAATGAAGGCATATCAGATAGTAAATCTACATGTGATTTGAAATTGGCATTAACCAAACACATAAATGTAAACTTCATGGCAAAAGCAATGACAAGTCAATTTGAAGTAACAAAATGCTATGCAAGAAATTTCTCCTCAAAAAGATATTCGCTTGTTAGGGTATTTGATTTAAGTGATAGCTGAAAACATTTAAGAAAAGTTATCCAAATTTATCTGGTCTTAAGTATTTATATAGAATCTTTCATAACAGCTTCAGTATTCACTAGTCTCCAATTATATCACAGTGCTAGTACCATTTATGTTATTAGCATTGTGTCCCAGGTATTTGTAGACAACCAGGCAGATTCCACCTGCAACATGATTTCAAATACAGTGGAACCTCGGTTTGCAAGTAACTCGTTTTACGAGTGTTTTGCAAGACGACCTAAATTTTTAAACAAATTTTGACTTGATAAATGAGCGATGTCTTGCAATACGAGTAGTATGGATACACTTTCTGCTGAGCGTCATGTGATCACAACTGAGCTGTTGGTTCTCTCTCTCTCATCTCTCTTGCTCGTGCGTCTCTCTCGGCAATCTTCTCCTATTCTCCGTCTGAGTCTGCGTGCCTCACTCATATAGTCAATATCCGTACGAGCGTATACTGTTTATTACAGCATTGTGACTGTGTGTGCGCGCGCTCACGTGTGTGCTGTGAAGTGCGAGTCCCCGTCTTGCGCCCCAAAACACGAAGCTGAGTCTCAGTACTTTAACAACACCAGCTTTATTCAGTTTGAAATAGCAACAGCGCAGTTATTTATTGTAGCAGGATCTTTATAATGTTCCTTGTATCACCCATCGACGGCAGGTGCTTATGGCATGTCCGCGATCTTTTTGGATATGCTTATACGGCGAACTGCTACAGCGCTGGGAGACTGCGATTGCTTTGGGACACTCTTCCGCGTGTCATCTCGTTGGGTGTAATCCCACAAGAGTTTAGAAACTCACTCACACCAGCCATGATTCTCTTTAAAGGTAAAGTGCAGGTTAATTTGTTTTGTGTATTTTTACTTTATATTTTGTATTAATCATTTTTATATGAATAGTTTTGGGTTGTGGAACGAATCATCTGAGTTTCCATTATTTCTTTTGGGGAAATTCACTTTGATATACGAGTGCTTTGGAGTGCGAGCACGTTTCCGGAACAAATTATGCTCACAAAACGAGGTTCCACTGTACAAGATTTATGTTGCATTACAGAAGAATGATAACAGACTTTCCTAGATGTAAAACAAATTTGAGGAAGATAGACTATCATGGATATTTAAACACACCATGACATACGTTGATTGGCAATATTTACCAATTTTAAAATAGGACTTTTTGATGAAACTACAAACAATACAATTTTTAAATATTCTAGACTTAACTACCTTTTATTTCCAGGTGCTTTTTGTAAAGTGCTTTGAGATGAACCATATTTTGCAAAATTTAAACATTTCAAAGTATAGTAGCAAGAGCCACCAGTGGACTGCCAAGTGATTTTGCTTTAATAATTAATTACATTTATATAGTGCTTTTTCTTGCTACTCAAAGCACTTTACATAGACAGACTTCAACCACCACCAATGTGTAGCACTCACCTGGATGATGTGATGGCATGCGCCAGTATGCTCACCACACATTAGTTATAAGGTGGTGAATGGGTAAGAGAGATAGGCAATTAGAGACATGGAATGAATAGGGGGGCTAGAATGGACAAGAGTCAAGACCTCGTATTTATGTCGTCTAAATGATAGCATCATATTTACAATACAGTGTCCCTGTCACTGCACTTGGGCATTGGGATTCACACACAGACAACAATGCTGGCCACACCAACAGCTCTTGTGTTCAAGTTGATTTCATAAGGAAAAGGTTTCTCAATGTACACTTTCATTATCTAATCAAAATGTTTTGGTGGTTGACCCCAGTTCTGGATAGGTGACTCTGAACTAAGCATATCTACAACTGTATATTACTGGCACAAAATTCTGAAGTGATGCCCACCATGAAATATGCTATTACAAAATACTGACAGTGATTCATAAGACAGAGTATATTTCAGACCCTTATTATTAACCTAAATCTATACTTTGCATTTCTTTTAATCGACATCCTAATGACATAGAAAACTAAAGTGTGAGGTGACTTAAAAGTCAAACTACTTTGTCTCAGGACCATCCTTATAACCATAACAGTATGCCCTCCTCAAAAATGATCGGTTTGCACAATCCAGGTACCCAATTACCACCACCTTTTATTTTTCCATCATTGCTGCAGACCATTCCAAATCCATTTGTGAAACCCTTCATCTCAATTAAACATGGCATACATATTGTACTTACACCCGACATTCCCTTAGAAAAGCAGTACAACTCCCAATCCTCCTCAATAAATCCCAGTAGTTTACTTTAGGCCCTGTTCTGCAACTCAACCATGAATATGAAGTGACAAAATTGAAACTATCATGCCAAAGAAACCCCACCTCTATCAAAGCAACACATTCCACCTCCCATATCATTCAGGTAGATTTCCTCTGAAACTGAAAATGGCATATTTGAGTGTCACCCCATCAACACCCTTATTTAAAAGCACCGCAATCCAGGCCCTTGACCAACCTCCTTTTATATTAATGCATATTCACTATTTCCTGTCAAAACAGCAAACTATGATATCTACCGAACCAAGATGTTTTAGAAACCATTACCCATGCCATCCAAATACAGACCAGGTTTACTAACAAACAAAGGAGCTCCCCCTATTGATTGTTGTGTTTTCATTAACAACAAAGAGTATTTTTCCAAAAACACAATTATCAAGCAAGCATGTAGCCATGGCTCAGGTGTGCAAGTATGACTCTTGCAAGTACTCCAGACTCCAAAATGACAGGAAGAAAAAGTTATTTACCAACTGCTAAGGTTATTCCCTTTTTCTGCTTCCTGTGATATGAGTTTGCATTTTTAACATGTGAAGATTATATCAATCTTTTTTTCAGTAAGGGGTAGCAGTGGGAAGTCAAGGCACTTTCTTTCACTCTTTAATCTGCACAATGTGAATACCTTTATGTACAGTTTTATTGCCAGTATTTGCACAAACTAAGCACATATCTATAAATACACAGGTAACAAACAGTGGAAAAGAGAATGTTACAATGAAATCCAAAAGTCACACTATATTCCTGACGGAGCTGAAACACAAGACAGATGGCAACACTGGACATTTCTGCCTTTGTGGTTTAAATACATTTCTACAGCTTTCTCTCCCCAGTCGGACTTTCCCAGACCTGGCATATTAATATGTATCTGCCCATCCCAACTCCCATCCCAAACCCTACCCCCCCCCCCCCCCCAAATAAGCCACCAGAGGACATACTGCGAGTACTTGTGCAGTGGGTTCCACTCAGTGGTATCTTGCTTGAAGAAGGGGTGCTGCTGGCAGGTGTGGTTCATGATTAAGGCTCTTCTGCTCTCTCCTGCGAGTGTGCCGACAGGTTGCCGCTTTTGGGACTGGGTTGTCAATTAAAAACTGGACAGTTCTGGCCAGGCTCCGCCCCCCCCCCCTTGCTGGTGGAACAGGCTAGTTCAACCCTGCCTTAGAGCCGCCGCCCTCCTCCCTCCAGAGACGGAATAGAATTTGAATGCAGCCACATAAATGGTTTATTTGAAACATAGCTAAGCTTTGAAGCATTCCTCCAAATCATTAATAGGCTTTTTATTTATAAAACTAACACTGTAAATTTAAGGGACCCCCCCAAGCGGGCACTGGCAGGCCATTCAGTAATCTCCTCCTCTTGACTCCTCTCTATTTCCTAACACTGTACCACTGGACTTTGGAGTTTACATGCAGGCTTGAGGGACAAAAAGAACTCCAGCTGTGTAGGACGTTTTCTTTGATGGCCGCCCATCCACTTGTTCACTCTTTCCTCTGAAGATGCAATTCTCAGCGCAAGAGCTCCTCACTAGCTCTGCCCTGAGATGTCTGATGTAGGGTCACTGCTGCCACTCCCGCTCTGCGCCCGCTTAATGTATAGGTTTAACAATTTCAGCTGAGGAAAACATCAGAGAGTAAGAGATCAATTAGCAAAGTTTTTGGGATTTTTGGAAAAGTGATATCAACAAAAGAGCCTTGCAGTTCTCCTACCTTGCTGCCAGTAAGCTGGCTGAGGTGAGGCTTGAGGTCTTCTCCTATGACAGCGTGGATGGCCACAAGACAGAAGACACATGCCTTTCGTACACTGCTTTCAGAATTATCATAGCCCTGGGAAAAATGTGAAAAGTGAGAAAATCTCATGAGTAGCACCATCTAATCAAATGGCCATGTATTTTCATCAACTGTCAAGGCAGGTATGTGCAAGCATCACAAGTTATTTCTGTAACAAAACTGCTTTTGACAGTAGCCCTGGGCTTCTAATTATGCATTAGCAATACTGAACAAATATGCTCTTACAATCACATAATAATTTGCTGATTGTATGACAGAAAGCACAACTTCTATCTTTGTCTTACACATTTACAAATTTTAGGTAACAATCCATGAAAATATGTTTGTCTTAGCAGGCTTTATTTTATATAACTCCTTTCCTCAATGAACATTTAACTTGGAACATATAAATTCAGATATATGTATTAATGGCATCTATACAGCTTTATGATGTAGAGATTTTTCTGCTCATTAATAAGATTCTCTCCAACTGGAAGTGCAACTTTCTCAGTATTTCCATGGCACGTACACATAGTGATGGCCAAGGTAACGACTGCCTGCCTCCTGAGTACCTTTTGGCACTCTGTTCTAATATGACATCTCACCAAAGGTCAATATACAACATTTTAAAAATATGAAGGAATCAAAGGGGGAGCTGATAATACTGTATCATTTTTCTAAAGTAAGGGACATAATAAACTGAACTGGTATACAGCATCTAGACCCCAAGAGAAAAAAGCAAAGCAAACTAATCCACTGCTAGAGAAAAGTAGATATATCTCAGTGCCCTCGTAGTAGTGCAAGTGCCAGACACATGCCCCTCCAATCAAGTTTGGAGAGCTACCATAAATTCCGTGGGAATGAGGAAGAAAACCACAACAAAAGAGGATTTTTTATTAAATAAAAGACAGATGAAAAGCTAATTTGGCACCACCTACAACCTTGGTCTGGATTTAGTGGTTTAGAAAATGACACGGCATGGCTAATTTTCAAAAGTGGTCTACCTGTATGAGGCCAGGGATAATCTCTGGAAGCAGCTGAGCCAGGGTCTCTCGTGGCACTCTGTCAATCACCTTGGTCTGCATCTTTATGGCTGCCAAGTTTATGGGATAGTCAGCAGTCTGGATGATAGGACAGAGCACCTTGATGCACTGGTCTGGGCTGATTGATGTTGCCAACATTGCTGCAGCTTCCTCAGCTGCACGCACAACCTACATGAAAATGCAGTTTATTAAGAGCAAGTAACAGGCACCCTAAAATTCAGTTTTCTGAAAGAAGTGAAGGCAAGCCTAACCTCTTTATGTGGATCTTTATGGGCCTCCAGGGTCTTCATAATGGTCAATTCAGCATAGTTCTTGAATCTTGCAGGCTGCTTGTTGAGTATTTCTTTCAGCACCCGCAAGGCTAAGGCTCTGATGGCATGCTGTGGATGGTCAGGGAAAAAGATTTACTTTGGAAACAATTATGCTCTACATCACTAACTTTGACTGTCCGGCACATCGTCTGAAGTGGCATTAGACCGACACCCTGGCAGATAGACTTATGGGAGGAGTCATTTTAACACAAGTCTCTCAATGGGGACTACTTCAGGATGCAATGATTTTTTCAGGTATCACACCAAACATGATTGGGACCCAATAAATCTTAAATGCTAAGGTAGGTTATGTTTTTTTTTCCTCATATCAAAATATTTAAAACTCACAATTACATAAGTCAAAACATACCTCTCTGTCACCAAGTGTCTCAAGCAGCAGAAGCAAAATGGTTTTGAAATGCTCATCCCACACCACCAGCAGGCTGTCCCGGATGAGCTTCATAAGTTCACAAAGAGCTGTCTTACGTTCCTCCACTCTCTCATTGTGGTTGGATAGCTCTTTGAGTAACTCAGCCACCATCTCTGACTGTATCTGGTTACTATCTGTGAAAAGAGCAATTCAAAGCACACATTTTTATCCACTGAGGTCTCCTGCAAGGCTGCACCTGCATCTTAGGACAAAGCCCTAGACTTGTGCAAGTGTTCCACCTGCTGGGTCTAAGAAGGCAGCTCATGGAAGGTGAAGAATCCAATTCTGAATGAACAGATACCCACCAAACTTTATTTTCATAAAGTAGCCTTCACAGATCAAGGCACTATATGAAACAAAGAAATATCGCAGAATAAATCAAAGAAAAAAAAAAACCAAAAGGTAGTTTAAACATGCACATTCCAAGTAAGCCTGAAACTGCCAAACCATCCTGGAATTCAAAGGTTAATTACAGAAGAACTCATATATATATATATATATATATATATATATATACTTACAGCCTTAACTGTACATGTGGCTTGATGAGTTTAAACAGTGATGGCTACAGGGCTGCACTGAATACGTACATTCTCTGAATAAACATTTAATTTCTTAGCTTATACAAAACCTGAAGCCACCATCCACTGCTTCAGGAGGTTCTGTACATCACTCAGTACAAAGGGAATCTATAGTATGAAAGACCCGAGGGTAGCTGCATTCATAGAAGCCCATAGATGGTGCTGTGAGGAAACCACTGGAATTCTTCACACAGCTTGACATACTTATTGTGCTAATAACCCTAAGCCACATAAACCACAAGAAGGCCCTAAACCACCCATCCATATATTTTCTGAACACTCTCCAAGTCTGCCAACTGGATTCTGCAGAGAGCACATGCCACAGTTGTTTTGAAAACAAGATGTGGCTGGCCTCCTGTTTCTATTACAAACACAAAAAGCTTATTCCAGTCCACATCAGAGCGGCTTTAACTAGATTTTAAAATGGCAGGCAAAGAGCAGGAAGTGACAATAGTGTAGCGTTAGAAGCCAAAATCATTTCTCACAAAATGTCTGGGAGTGCATGGTATACTTGGGTGACAACAAAAGATTTGCTGAGTTATGGAGTCAGTTCCATTTGAAGCAAGCAAGGCCAACTTTTCCTTTATTAATGAAGCAATTGAAGAATGCTCACCTTCAGGAAATTGCTCAGCATCATCATCAAACATGGCCTCTCTCAAGGCTGACTTGGAGTAAAGACTGCTGAAGGAATCTGAATAGTTGAAAGGGTTGTAGTCACGGGAACGAGGACTGGAATGCAGCAGTGGCATGGTGTTCAGAAGAGATGTCTTGTTATCCAAAGCAGTACGGCCAGAATCAGGCCCATCTCCAGAGGCTCTGCCCTCCAAAATGTCAGATCCAACTCCACCCTATATTTTAATACATAGATGGAAGAAAATTACAACTTAAAGAGGAAAGGGGTAAACGTCATCAATGCCTGTTAAGTAATAAGTGCCAAGACTCACTGCTTCTCCATCGCTATCCTTTTTGAAGTCCCGCCTGAGGGGCTCATTCATGTCTTCCTGGCTCCGGAAGCTGAAATTCTGAATGGCCTCAGTAACACCTCGCAGGGAGCTGTAGATGTCCTCAGTATTTAAGTTTTCTGTATCATAATCAAATGCACTGCAGGATTGGAGGGGTTGAGAAAAAGTATGATGGTTCAGAAAGCTCAAAGGATTCTGATGCCAGGGTAGGCCAGGCATCAAGAAAACCGTAGTTAGAATACTAAGATTTCTGTGACAGACAAGCAGTATTATACTTACCTTGGTGACAAGGTGTTCTGAGATGTGTTGGTTGGTGAGGTGAGTGGACTGGACCAGTTAGCAGGTGAACGAGGAGTCGGTCGAGTTAGTGGGCTTCCAGTTGGTGCCTAAAGGAAGCAAATACCCATGATTAAATCACACAAGTTGTAATAAGTGATGCTGTACACCACCATATTAGCTCAGTGGTAGCGCTGCTACTTTACAGAGAGGAGATTGTGGATTCGCTTCCCAAGTCCTCCCTGAGTGGACAGCATTTTGAGCAGTGAGAAAAGAGCTATATAAATGTAAAGGATTATTATTATTATTTTTTTTGTATTCATAACGAAAATATGTACAACAGTTCAAAAAGCAAAGCATGTTTTTTTGTTTGATTCTGGAAGCCTACCTGTGCTGAGTTGCCACTATTACGCAGATGATTCTGCAGCAGTTTGGTTGCGCTGTCTTGGAAGGTTTTTGGCAATGCACCTAATAGCATGGTGAACTCCGGTGTATTGAGCTGGAACAAAGAGATCAAAACGGCCTGTGCAGCCTGCAACATGGAAAATCAATTTAAGTGTCACTTGCATATCTAGTGATTATTTCATGTAATTCCTAATCTGCATTCAGTTCTGCCAGTAAGATTGAAAAAAACATTAAATAAAAAGGGAATAAGTAGTACATACACATAGTACACCTTACATCATACAACAAACATTGCATAAACTATGCAACATAAAATGTACAGTGGGCCTTGTGAAAGTATTCATCCACCTTGAAGTTTCTCCTGTTTTGTTACATTACAATCTGGAATTAAAGAGGATTTTATGTAATGGACTTAACAATATAGTTCAAATTGTTGAAGTGGAATGAAAATAAAATACCTTGTATATCTTTAAAAAAAAAAAAAAAAAA
>JANRMT010062842.1:37253342-37279620 GCA_026402145.1 Polypterus bichir lapradei
CTCTGAAAGGCTCCTGACACTGCAACACCACTAAGCAATTAACATGAAGACCAAGGAGCACACCAAATTTGACAGAGACAAATTCTGAATATCTCACAGAGCACTACAAATCTAACAAGAGGAAGCCACTCACCAGAACTCACAGAACAGGCAAGGAGGACATTAGAGGTGCAGCAAAGACACCAAGAGGTAACACGGAAGGAGCTGCAAAGATCTTTAGCAGACATGGGAGTATCAAAAAACAAAAAAAGAAAACACATTTGGAGTTTGCCCAACAGCGGATCCCCTAAACACATGGAAGAAGGTTCTCTGGTCAGATGAACCAATAAAAAAAAATGTGGCACCAACAAAACACTTCTCCCACAGTGAAGCGTGGTGGTGGCAGCATCATGCTATGGGGATGTTTTTTATTGGCAAGGACATGAAAACTGGCCAGGACTGAAGGAAAGATGGATGGCACTAAATACACAGCAATTCTTGAGGAAACCTGTTTCAGTCTGCCAGAGATTTGAGACTGGGATGAAGGTTCAGCTTTGAGCAGGACAATGGACCTAAACATACTTTCAAAATAACACTGGAGTGGGTTAAAGGGAAATATTTAAATGTCTTGGAATGACCTAGTCAATGCCTAAACCTCAATCAAATTGCGAGTCTATGGCATGACTTGAAGATTGCTGTACATCAGTGCAGCCCATCTAACTTGAAGGAGTTAGAGCAGATTTGACTTGAGGAATGGTTGAAAATCCCAGTGAGAATATGTGCTAAGCTAATACAGATATTCCCCAAGAAATTTACAGCTATAATTGCAGGCAAAAGTACAAAGTTTTGACTTTGGGGCAGTGAATACCTACACACATTCAAGATTCCTGTTTTTTGCCTTAATTATTGTTTGTGTTATAATAAGGCATATTTTGCACATTAAAAGTGGTAGACATGCTGTATAAATCAAATGGTGCTAACCCCCAAAAATCAATTTTAACTCAAGGCTGTAATGCAACAAAACAGAACAAACAATGAAGGGGGTGAATACTTTCATAAGACACTGTATACATGCAATAAAAAAATGGATAAGCTACTCCGCAATGTCGAGGTCCCACTAAGAATATGTGGAAAATGTAATAGCATGTGGATACAGCACAGAGCTACACGTTTTGCTTTTGCGGTGCAACCTGAGATGTGTATTCAATCACACTCTGCAACATGCAGCAAGCACCCTAAACCCTTGTCTAAGAAGCACATGGCCACAATTCACAGCACAAGAGAGCACACATTTGTTTACTGATAACAAGCTGCTGACATCAGAGAAAAAAAGGATTTGGGGCAAGGTTATTCTTTACTAGATATTAAGTGCCCCACAAATCTACCTGTGTTAGGCATCTCTGATTCATATATAGTGCCACACACATGTAAAATATCTTTTACCAAATTCTCCTAAGGCCAATCCTCACTTTTCTAACCTTTCCAGTGGCCTAGAAGTTTAATGACCAGTGCAAACCCAAGGAACCCAATATGAACTGCCCCATTAAGGAAAGTTAACTATTGGTGACAGGATCAACTGGGATTGCAACAAAACCAGTGGTATGCCCTTTCCACTCTGTTGCTCAGTGAAGAACAACAATCTCAGAGGTCCTTAAGTATCCTTAAGTATACAGACAGAAACATGATCAAAGCAGATCACTCTGGCTCAATACCATACACTGAAAAATGTTTTGAAGCTGACGTGGCAAACAAATAGCTGAAAAAAGCAACAGCATGGTAGCATCTCCACATCGATTCTAATGGGCAATTTATTAAATCTAGTCTACCTAATATCACTGAAGCCTGAATTATTTAAGCAGAGTCACATTCTAGCACAATTATGACATATATATATAAGAAAACCAAATGTGCACTAACAATAAATTCCCCCTTTGTAACATATGAATTCTGAATGTGCTTGGAAAACCATAAACAAGCTGACCAACACAAACTACTCACCTTACGTAATTCTGTGCTCTTGGGCTCTGTAGTCCACGTAATTATACGAGACACAGCCAGTCGTGTTTCACTGGAGTTTACAAAGTCTCCAGGATCCATCTGTACAGCCAGGGTCTCAATGTACTTCAGGATAGCGACTTTCACCTGCCAGGGAAGCAAATGCAAAACGTTTAATCCTTTCACGGATAGCCTGGCTGGCAATGAACTCTTCTAGTCAGGATAGAGACAAAATGACAAGTCTTACTTACCCCAATAGGTCACTCATTGGTGTGTACCCCCCAAATCAATTACAAGGACACAGAGCTAAAAGAGACAGTACTCAAAAATAAAGTGATGTCCTGTCCTAAAGGCTTGAATCTGCACAATTGTACCAGATGCTGTCATACAATGTCATTGTTTCAGTGTTTGTCCAGAGCCCCATTATTCCTATACTCCTACTTATATCAGTAAATAAGAAGTTATTCAAGCTTTCATTTGTATCTAGGAGCAGCAGAGAGTCTCAACCAAAAGAAGGACACACACAGATATAAATATACGGAGTGCAACTCCTCATAATGGCTTGTCTGTGTGAGGCATTGTACCTTATAAACTCTTCGAATTAACACAATATTAATGTTTTAACCCAATAGCACACCTAAAGAAGATATTATTACTTTTTAATTAGGAAATGCTAACTCACACTTATAGCGATACATTAAAAAAAATACACAGGCAAAGATTAGGAAGAGTCTTGGGAAGTAGACCATGGCTTAACTTCCTTAGCGTTAGCTATGAAAATAGTGTTAATCCCAAGTGTCACTCGGGCAACTGTATAGATGCATACTGCGCAAGCGTTAGACCCGAGGATTACTCGGGTTGTAAAAGTGCTAAAAGCGTTAGTCCCGAGTATTACTCGGGCAACTGTATAGGTGTGTATTCCATAAACATCAAGGCCAAGCGCTGCTCGGTAAACAGTGTAGACGCATCTTCTCCTAGCTTCATTCTGCCATCACAGAAGAAATGTTTTTCAGCAGCCCAGGTGTTCCACACTCTTGACAGCGATATGAGCAGTGATTTCGAGAAGCCTCTCATTAGCAGTGATGATGAAGTGAATCTGTCATCAGGCAGTGAAAATGAAACGGACAGTGAAACCAAAAAGTGATTCTGTTGAATCCGAAAGTGAAACTCACTTTTCGGTTTCTGTTGAACCTGCTTCAAATACACCAACACCACCTCATTTTGATTTTGTGGGGGAAGCCAGGAATAAAACAGAACGTTGACAGCCAAGATCCACTTACTTACTTCAAGTTATTTCTTGATGATGACATAATCGAAACAATTGTTGAGACTAATCATTATGCTGAACAGTGAGTGACAGGTAAATGACCATACACCAAAGCAGTTTTCCCATTCAAAGAAATAGCACACAAAAGACATATTTTGACAGTATATATGTGGCATTAGGACCATCATTATTATTCATTTCACAAAATCATTTCGTGTCTGTTCTACTGTAAATTGCATTAAAATGTTAAACTGTAGACCATTTCATATTATTATTTCTATCATTATTATAGTTTGTACACTTCTGACTTTGTGCTTTTAGTATTTTGTACATTTTACAAAAGAAAGATTTAATAAAAATGTCATTTTTCAAGCAAAAAATGCAACACTAAGGAGACTAAATGGCAATTCCAAAGATGCCTTGAAGTTAAATTCTGACAGGTTATGCGGACTTCTATATGTTAGGAACTTTAAGGTGCCTCCTCACATGCCTGTCACAGATAGAAAATTGCTTCCCCACAGCTGCACTAACCTGTGCTGCTTGGTTCCACACTTGGATTTGCTCCTGCAGTGTACAAGTGTGCCGGGTTGCTTTTCTGGGGCAGTGGGGAAGCAATTTTATAGCTGACCCAAACCTGTAGGGCTTCTTGGCAGGCTTGAGAGAGAGAAAGGAGAGCTTGTGAACAAGAAAGCAAGTTGTACAAAGAGAACTATAAACTGAGACTGAAGAAAGGTACTTGAAGGATTAAGAATAGACAGCAAGAAGTTTGGCAAGGAATTCAAACACATACCACAACAGGGAGCGCACATGATTGTTTAACCCGGCATATTAATTTTGCATCATCCACCCCAAGAGTACTAGTCATAAATATGGATAAAATAACATTCTCATCCCCAGCTACACAGCTTTAGTGAGATTGAGTTCAGAGTTTGGATAAAGAGTTTTAGACTAGTTAGAGACAAAAACTCTAACAATATGGATTTAATGATTGTGTTAATCTCTACAGAAGTTTACAAAGCAAGGTAGGGAGCCCAGCACAAAGCATATCATTCAGGTGTAAACAGGAAAAACAAAAGCCTACACACTAGTGCAATCAGGAGTGGTGAAAAAGAGATGTCTACACAGTATAATGCCTGCTGTCACATGCATATTTATGAGTGCCAATCGAAATGGCATTTAGGAAGATCTACCAAAAAACCCACAACCTGCCAAAACAAATGGAATGAATGCAATCCTTTAAAAATATAAAAAGAGTAACATGAAAGGACATTGAGAGACAAAATAATAAGGTAGGTAGTTATTTACTTTATCTTGCCAGGGTTCTGCCTGGATTTTGACTTACAGATTTCATCTGAAGTACAGTAGTGGGTTGCAAACATAAAAGAGAGAGGCACATAAATGATAGAATACAATTCTAACGCACCATGTGGCTCAAATGGAAATGACAATCATCTAACAGTTACCAATTGACCACGCTGGTTATATAAAGTAACTGAATTATGTGTTATAAGGAAGCGGGGAAAATACAAAAAGTCCATCTCAATGAGTCTCTTGTTTACAGGATGCAAATATCATCAAAACAATAGGGCAAGAAAGCCCACAATGTTACTGACTGCAATATGAGGGTAAAATTAAAGAGAGAACTAACTGAGCTTACAACCAACAAGCGCTCTGTATGGAAAAAACGTGCAAAGAGGCGTAAAGGCTGTCAAGCTCAGGGCCCTCCCCACAGTTCTGAACCAGAAGATTTAAATGCACACTTTGAGCAATCAAAGTTGAAGTGCTGCCATCCATCATTGCCATTTTGTCTGCCGTCATGTAACACATATGCTATTTTAATGCTTCCTAAAGCTAAACACCAAAAATGAAGATATAAATCAATAATTTCACCTATTGGCTCACAAGGACATTGTTCTGGGAGGACATGGTACTTGCACACAAAATTTCACTACAAATACAACTAGACAAGACTACACAATAGTACAGCTGCTGTCAACGTAATGCTTAGTTAAAGGCAAAAATCGACAAGCTCCTCAATTACTCTGCCAAACATGTAGGGCCAAAAACACTTCTGCTATCAAAAAACAGTTATGAAATGAACAGCCAAGTGAAAAGAATCAGGGAACAAACCTTTAGGTTTGGTGTCTGTGTCTGGTCCACTGTGAATCGCATCAAGATGTTAAACTGCAGATCATTTGGAAATGACTCCCTACAACCATAAAGAGGCATAAAGCTTGGAACACTACATTTGGCAGCCCATTTTGTTATAACTGGAACAGAAAAACAGATTTCCTGCGTTACCTTGTCACATCCAACGCCTTCTGAACCTTGGCCTGCACAGAGCCCAGCAAGTCAGCACCCATTTTCTTTAAAAGCTGTGTTAGTAAGACAAAGAGCCAGTCTTGCAGGTCCTCTTTATGGACTTGAATAAAATCAACCAGTGTTTCTAGGAACATGCTAAACACCTGCAAAAAGAAGGCAAAAAAGGTGTGGATGGGTAAAGGCAGTGAATAGGGAAAACACAAAAGAAGGAACCAGACATGAATTTCATTTTCACAAGGCATACAGGCAGTGCATGCAAGAGAAGGAAGGACAGTCAAGCGCTTATTTTATTATGACCATCATGCCATGTTCTGAGCCAGCCAAGATGCAAGAGGTCAGCAAAAAGCTTTCACACCTAAATCTAAGCCACCTAAGCAAAAGACGATTAGAAATGAGGTTTCAAAGTGAAACTACCCATGGAACAGTACAAGACCTCAGCTATTAATACATCTCACATGCTTCTTAATGATGAAATGACAACACAAGCTGGATAAAATGGATTCTATATAGCAACTATACACCTGACAAAAGAGTAAAGCAATCTGCTACAGTCACATATACGGTGCGAAAAAAATAAATAAATAAATAAAAAAACTATAAACTACTTGTGGAGTAGCAGAAACAGTTCATATGAATATCTATAGCCAGGAAAAGAAAATATATAAGGAACTGAAAATTAGAAAAAGGTAAGACAGGAACCACAAAGTGAAACCACACACTTTTGCCTGATGGGGTATATTTATGTGCAACCAACGACTGTGGGGCTAGTAGTACATTATATGTTTATTTAGGTAAATGAATTTAGTTAAAAAAAAAAAAATCCCACACCATAGCACAAATCTACCTAGGGAGACCCAAGAGGAAATGTCATATCCCACTGCTGCCTTTTAGCTCTGCACTGCATCTTTTTACCATTAATGATCAAAAATAATCATATCCATGATTAATCTATGTTGCTAATACTTGGTGTCAACCACAACTAACAACACAGTTCTAAAACAGACTCAACACAAGACATTCATCAGGATAGCCTTTCTGCATGATCGGCCCATCACATTCAGGTAAAGTCTCATGGCGTACTCTACGCAGAACATGAAATGTAAGCGCAACCATACTGCTCAAGAACCATGACACTCCTGTCATTCAACTGTACGTATATAGCAATAAGCAATGAATAGTGATTAACAGGCGATCCTGAGGAGGAACCCACTGGCAAGAACAAAAAATATTATACATCAGATTGATATGTGGACACATGAGGATATAGTAACTCTGATGATTGACAATTACTTTATTGCCTTTAACCTTAATGCCAGCCAGATAGAGAACCCATCATTAAGCAAAGAAGCATAAGACATCCGCCACGAAACTGCACGTTATTAGTCAATATTCAAAAGCATATTACACCAGAAAAAATAAAAGCATGCAATGAAATTAAAACACACTTACTCTCTACAGAGAGTCCAACACACGGGGAAGCATGCAAAAAGAAAAAAGAGAAAAAAAAACACAAAAGAGAAATAAACCAATTAGTCTTTATCAATACCATATAATGATCATCCCAATGCAAACCCTCCCCACTCCAATCCCATTTCAAAATGTATAAACCGGAACTGTTTTTAGACACCTCTTTAAAGGCTTGTTAACCAATAAACAAGTGCTGCAGGCCATTACCAAGGAAAAGGTTATAATTAAGTGGGTCATGAGTGAAAGATGCAAGAGGAGCAAAGTAAAGCAATTGGTTTGCAAGAGGGGTGTAAATTATGAATACAGAGGGAAAAAAAACTTGAAGGTCACTAGGAGTAAAAGGATGGTGGTGCATTTGAGAAGACATCTAGAATGACGGTGGGGGTAGGGAACAAGAAAATCACCAACGAGAATTCACCTAGGGTCCCTCCCCTCTCTGTTCCACATCCACATACCACGAGGGTTGGTTACAAACATGGAGCCTCCATGTCTACTGTGGTAAAGGAGAATTCCTCAGTCTCAATGGTCAATTGGACTTCTCTCTGGAAGAGTTCCACTGCACACTCTCTGTTAGTGTTCCTCTGCTCAGCTCTTTCCATTACACTCATCCTTCCTTGAGTGAATTCAGGTCATAGCACCATCTATCTCTGTTCAGGAATTTGGTCTAGGTGACACTTAATCTCAGCTGCTCATTCTTCCTAAAATGGCAGCAGCAAGACATTAATTTGGACTGCTGGATTACATAGCCAGCTGTGCCAAAGGAATTTTCCTTTAATGCAACTGGATAAGAATCGGTTTACTAATTAGAAGGCACAGGGAACATAGCTAGCCTCTCTGTGTGAGCAAATGAAATGGAGAGGGTTGGGAGCTAGAAGTAATGTTTTTTCTAGCTGGTGGCAAGTAATGCATAAAAATGCTCTATGAAGTCAATTAGTAAAATGAGCAATACTGTGATGTATCATACAGTGAACTCTGTATGTTTATAAGAAAAAAAAATAAGCACACATATGCACACACAACACAGTTTACAAAAATCGAGTTTAAAAGTCTCATGGAAACTTACTGCCTGTAAAATAAATATATTCTTAAATTAAATTTACATAAGACAATGGGTAAAGAAGGTAAAGAATATAGGAGATAGAATCAATGCTGTCTAACTGCAAATAATACCACAAATGAACATATTTGAGAAGTGAACATGAAAGAAGCTGGACAGTTCATTCACCAGCAAAGGCCAATTAGTGTTCAGTCAAAGGGGTATCCTGCCATTTTCCTCTGTCACAACAATGACCATGTAGAAAAGGATAAGAGAGTCTGCATGTTTTGACTCCTAATTTAAGTGATCAAGAAAGTAAAGCCATATAGTTCTAAGCCCAAAGTACACTGCCACTTTCATTGCTGGGTGGAAAAAAAAACAAAAAACAAACCACAACCACCACCACCATGTGCTCTTGTCATTCATTAATCACATGGTCAAAATATTCACTAGCTCAAGTATTCTGAACAATCTGGAGGTTACTTACTTGGCAAATTACATAAAAACATTAATAACAACATACCTTGCTATGAGGATCTGCAAACATTCGTGTGAAGATTTCACACAACCTTTTCAATTCCACACGGCTGCAGGACAGGAGGGTGAGAACAATTAGGTGATATACAGCAAAGGGGTTCTTCCCAAAAAAAAAAAAAAAAAGTGCTCTGAAGTGGCCAGGTTTCAGAAGTTAGCATTTATTGGTGTGTATTGCAGGTGGTCACTAAGGCAGAAGACTAATAGTTACTGCTTAGATTTGCTCTGTTGTCATTCCTACCTCAGGGTCCTCTGGTTCTTTAGCAGGTTTTGCAATCCCAGCAATCCCTCCTTTCTCTCAGACCAGTTAGAGCTAGCACAGCGGTTCAGAACCTCAGCCACATCCTCTGTCTGCCGCATGTAGGTAGGAATGCTGCCATTGCGTGAACTGTATGATCGTTCAGAGCAAGCACTGGATGCATCACTGTTGGCATCATCATCAGAGTACATTCCATAGGATTCGTATCGCCTTCTTGCTGGTTTCCTCTACATAACAACAAAAAAATATAATGTGATGGGAAACATGAAATTGCAAGGCCCAGCCCCACAGCATACCCGGAGTATTGAAGCACCAGAGGGATACAAGTGACAAAACTGACACACTACCTTACTTCGTATGTCTCCTAAGAGCTGAGCGCACAAAAGAAAATAACAACAGATTAGTTGAAGCAGAGCCAAGTGAATATACCAAGGGGAAAACAGTTTCCAAAACACTGGTGCTCCCATATACACAGCAGGTTGAACACATAAGCTACATACAAAAACAAAACTCAGGGAGCAATGGAGTTCTGTTTTGCCATTCTCCAGGTGGTCATACAGATGACTCATTTTGGTAAAGCTGAAGGATACTTGTGCTGATGAGATATGTAGGACGCTCAAAAAATGAGAAACCTGAATAAGGTAGTAACAGTGAATAGCAGCTGTTCCCTAAGTTCTCATCAATCACAACTGAAGCTTCTTACTGTAAAGTAGCCTGCTAAGCTTGGTTACCTTAATTTCAAAGCAAATGTGACACATTATTTAGGGACAATATTCTACAGTCAGGGAGAACATGTGGTGAAGTGTACCTTACAATGAGTAGCCCCACAGATGACAGTAGACTACTTACCAGAGCATCAGCCACAGCCTCCTCAACATCAGAGCCAGTGTTGAGGACCCGCATGGCACTTACAGAGGATGACAATCTGCTGGACTGTCCAATTCCAAAGGCTGGACCTAAAATATACAAAGAAGGAATATAAGAGAAGTGCTACAGTGTCAACAGGTATAAAGAGTGGGGTAGACATTTTGCATGAAGAAGAAGCAAAATTAAATGGAATGGTGCTGAAATAAAGGAGTCTAGGGTGACTTGAATTATGGGCATGAATAAAACAAAATAAACGGTCATGGAAAAAACTATGTCATTTCTGGTAAAGCATGCTGGAACAGTATGAAGGGGGTGTGCATAACACAGTTTTGCTGCAGAAGGGGACACATGGGATGTGCATGCCTAAAACTGGCATCCTTGTCTGCAGTCCCCCGACTCTGTGGAACTGTTGCTTTTTGGACGAACAATTTCTTGGGTCCTGACCTGGCTGTAAACGCTGATAGATTAAACGCGTGTTCCAAACTTGCACACTGCTGGAGCCTCACGTACAAACAGTGCATACACAAGAAAATGTTGCCTACACCCGTTTCCACGCTTAAATCGTGATGTATAAAACCTAAATTTTATGTAAAGCCATGTACAATCTCACACCAGCACAATCCATTGCGTACGCACGTTTTTCTCTCGATTTTGCAAACTGGCGGCACCCCTCATCAAAGCAGTGCTACTGTTCAAGTGTGGTTTACCTTTCTTTTTTTAGATTCACATCCCAGACACGGCTCTATCAAATATACTGAAATTAACCGTGTACCGTTTATAAAAGTAACAATATAATGGTCCACAGAATGGCCGGACTATTCCAAATACCATAGCTGCTTTTACTGTGGTTACTCTCAGTACATCAGTCAGAGTAATTTAACCCACTGTATCTGAGTGTGGAATCACAGATGCACAGCAGCTGACTGGAAAGCTCTATGGAAGATATTGTCAGGAGCGCAGATGATTATTGGGATACATCTAGCACACACTGCCCCAGCCATGTCTATTTGAACTTCTCCCATTCGGCAAACGCTTCACAACCTTTCCTGTGGGACCTCATAGTTCAGAAACATAAATGCATTCAATCAGTCCATCAAATGCTCCTGGTAGAACTGTGTGTACTTAAAACTACAATTACCTCACTGTAAACTGCACTATATGTAAATGTATATTGTACTAATGCTTTCATATTGTATATTTTTCATTGTTTTTTGTGGTATTATTATTTTATCATTTTATAGGAAAATAAGTTTATGGATAATTTGTATATTGAATCTCACTGTACCATACAGTAACAGAAAACAAATTAAATTTAATTGAAGAGAACATGCATTTACAGATGACGACTGTCTTCTTGGAGCTCTTGATATCATTTTTAAGATGAAATGCATTAAAGTATGTACAGTGGAACCTCGGTTTGTGAGCATAATTCATTCCGGAAATGTGCTCGCAGTCCAAAGCACTCGTACTGTATATCAAAGTGAATTTCCCCATAAGAAATAATGGAAACTCAGATCATTCGTTCCACAACCCAAAACTATTCATATAAAAATGATTAATACAAAATAAAGTAAAATACATAAAACAAATTAACCTGCACTTTACCTTTGAAAAGAATCATGGCTGGTGTGAGTGAGTTTCTAAATTCTTGTGGGATTCCACCCAACGGGCCGACAAGCGGAAGAACGTCCCAAAGCAACCGCAGTCTCTCAGCGCTGTAGCAGTTCGCTGTAAAAAGCGAATCCAGAAAGATCGCGGACATGCTATAAGCGCCTGCCGTCAGTGGGTGATACAAGGAACAAGGAACATTATAAACGCGCAGGGCATAGTACTACTTGGCCACGACCCTGCCTGCCTGCTGTGTCTGTGTATAGGAGAATGGCAGATCCTGCTACAATAAATAACCGCACTGTTGCTGTTTCAAGCTGAATAAAGTTGGTGGTGCAAGACGGGGACTCGCACATCACAGCACACACACACTAGCGCACGCACGCAGTCACAATGCTGTAGTAAACAGTATACGCTCGTACGGATGTTGACTATATGAGTGAGGCATGCTGACTCAGAAGGAGAATAGGAGACGATTGCCCACAATCCCACAGTGAGAGAGAGAAGAACCTTCAGCTCAGTTGTGATTACATGACGCTCAGCAGACAAAGCGTATACATACATACTACTCGTATTGCAAAACGTCGCTCGTTTATCAAGTCAAAATTTATTAAAAATTTTAGCTCGTCTTGCAAAACACTCGTAAACCAAGTTACTCGCAAACCGAGGTTCCACTCTATATTATACAGATACATTTTTCACTTCATTTAAATAATGTATACTGTTAATAATTAAACATGTGGGCACAATGGCATAGCAGTAGCAATGATTGTTCCTGCCTCGCGCTGTATACTTCCTGGGACTGGCACGACCCTGGATGGATAGATGGATGGAACAATTAAACATGTACTATGAATACATTTCAATGTTCTTTAAAAGTTTTGAAGAATCAGTGTTCTAAGCTTACAGATGGCTTGACATTTATTACAGAGCTTATTATGTGGTGATTGGTTACTTGGAGAAAGAAAAGGAAGGACAGGAACTGGGGGTTAGTACGTTCGAAAGAGACAGTACTGCTGCAATAAATTATTTCATGAGGGTCAAGCACATCCCAGCAAGAATCTTGAGGGAGGCAGGAACAATCTCTGGATGGGGCGCTAGCTCATAGCTACCACTGTGCCCCTATATTTAATAATGCTTTGATTTATTTCATCATGAAAATGATATAAAGTATACATCTTAGTATTTAAGTTGTTCAGACAGCTGTAATATCATGAATGTAATGTATTTTGTGTCCTGTCAGCATAAGAGAAAGCCAGTTAAAGAAGCATGTAGTGATTTACACACATAGAGCAAATAGAACACATAGAATAGGAAGCATTTAACATGCTACTTCAGTTACAATGGGATCTGAGAAACTGTAGTAAATTAAACACTGATTTTAAGATGAAGTTTATGATGTTCTACTTTAATGACAAAATAAATTACGAGATTAAAGTCGACATTTTCGACTTGCTTTTTCACTATGTCCCTATTTATTTTTTTTTCTTTTCTCCGTACACTAATATGCTTCTGTATGAAACACAGATGGTTGGGCTACGACTCGCCTTTTCACAGTGACTTTGATATTTGACTACTACTTTTTTATTTCAGGCACTGTATGACTTTCTGAACTTGAACTTTTGAGTTTCTCTGCCACTCTGTATCAACCTCCTTTACTTGTTTATACCACTGCTTAACACTAGAATTACCAGAGCTTACGAAAAAACTCATAGATCCGGCCCACCTTAAATCCGTTCGCACCTCTCCGCCAGCGTCCTATGTCCTGTAAAAGTGCCGGATAAAGACAAGCAGCCGGCTATTCCATCATCCCACCAACTTAGAACATGCATTATTTCCACTCTAAAACTCCACTTTACTCCCAGATAATCAATCAAGGCATGAGCTGGGAGAAGTTTGTGCACATTCTAAATCGGTGGGGGGATGGAATAGCCGGCTGCTTGCTGCTTGTCTTTATCGGCACATTTATAGGACAAAGGACGCTGGCGGAGAGGTGCAAACAGATTTAAGGTGGTCCGGATCTACGAGTTTTTTTGTAGGCTCTGGTAATTCTAGTGTTAAGCCAACAAATAAAATTTCAGCGAAAGTGAAGTGGAGGCAAGGAAAAACGTACTTTCTTTTTCACGTGCTTTTGCCATTGACCTTTAACCAAACACTGAGCAGAATGTGGTATTTATATTGATTTGCATATTAAAATATGCTAAATTATGGGAGGAGTCATGGTGGAATGGCAGGCGCATGTATGTACGTTACTTTTCACGTTGACCTGGATTTATGAAGCGGAAGTGCGTGGAAATTGGCCAAAACATGATTTTGTGCATCTAAACTTTTTTTTAGTATGCACATTTCCACTTCTCTCCATACGCCATGTTTTAGTGTGAATTCTATGCACAGCGTAATGCATGAGGCCCCGGTGATCAAATTTCCAACTGTGTCACCTAATCCTTAGACAGTGCAACTTGTGCTAGTGTTTCATCTGCTTTGTATTTCTTTCATTCTTATACAAAGACCTAAAGGAATACTCCACCCAAAAATATATATTTTGTATATGTTACTTACCCCCTAACCTTTACAGTGATGGCCAACAAAAATTCTTAATCTCATGTTTTCAAGAAGAATCGAGATAAGTTTATGATAGAATAGGCATCTACAGAGATCAATTCTTGACAGTGGCAAGCCATACAAAAAATGTTCCTTGAAAATCTCCAGTTATTTGTGTTGCATAACCCGCATTTCAAGTCATCTAGTCGAATGCTTACAATGTTCCTAATACTTGTACTTTTTCTAAAATATTAGTAAATGAACTATTCCATAAAAAACGCTTTTGTGTACAAAAACAGAATGTGCTCAAATAGAAACAAGCACTTAAAATGTACACCTGGCTTATGTCGTAACATTTATATTAATAGCAGTGGGCCAAAACTGGAGTACCTTAGGATTATTGCAATGTTAGCTAATGAACATACTGGGCCCCTGATCAATGAATCAGGAGGGGAGGTGAATCATCACTTGAGATGCTTGATCAAGTTCAAGTGTATTCCATTTTCATTCATGAATTTTCCAGAAACAATACTTTGGGAAACATGTATTTGGGGAAAATGGGAGCATACAAGTAGACAATCTGACTTTTGGATTATACAACACTAATTATGTGAGATTTTTTCATGGAATTTAGTCTTTGCTGTTGCCCAGTGTTGGTCTCCACAGATGCCTGTTCTATCATCAACTTTGCTACCTCGTCATGCATGAAAATTTGAGATAAATTTTTTTCTTGGCCATTACTACAAACTACATGGGATGAATAAAACACAAAAGCAATATTTTTCAGTGAAGTATTAGTTAAGAGCCACAAAAAGTAATCGCCAAGCTTTCAGCTAAGGAATTTCAATTAGCACACTTGTATCACCAAAATCCTCATCTCTGTAGGTCGATCAAATGTTCAAGTTAATATGGTGAACATACCTTGCCTATTTACTGCTTGGAATCCAGTGCATTTCATTTTCAATTTGACTCTATGACAAAACACTGAATAATGACTTGTGGTGATGGTGAAATGCAACACATTATATAAAATAAATAGTGCCTATAGGGTCTTTACTGCAGTGAGGATATCAAATTGTGTTAACTTCTTCTACGGTCAAGTTTTGTATTAATGGTAACTTAAACTCCAGGAAATCAATTGTGATGCTGAAGCTCTGCTTTATATCTTGTCACATAAAGAGGTCAGCAGCAAGGCAGTATCTGTCAGCAAGAATTCCAGGTCATTTGACCACATAAGACAGGTAGAAAAAATCCTGTGTCAGTGGCTGGTATTTCCAGGTCAGTAATATCTCATATAATGAAAAGGAGTGATGCAGTGGTTGGTGTTGTTACCTCTGATTTTACTGTAAGGATTGTTGTCCATGTGGAATTTGCATATTCCCTCTATGGCTCCCATAGGATTTCGATCAGGTACTTCCCATATCCCTAAAGACATTTGCCTTAGGCTAACTAGTTATTCTACATTGGCCCTGTATGAGTGAGAAAGTGTGTGGAGGTGTATGCATGAGCTCTGTAGAGGACTGTAGAGGACTGTTCCCTGCAATGCAGCTGGGCAAGGTTCTGGCCCCACATGATCCTTAGCTGGATTAATTTAGGTTGAGAATGGTATGTTATTATTTAAGATCTGATAATGGAATTTTCCACATATTGTTAAAAAGTGCAAAGAACTATGAATTTACTGATGCATTACAAAAAAAGCAGCACCAAAATCAGGAAAAGTATAATCTGTGGCCTCAAATTCTAAAGAATATTGAAAGTGATAGGGTAACGATAGCATCTCATTTGAGACAGAAAATATCAACACCAGTGTCATCAGAACAGACTGTAATATTCAAGCCTTTCTGCAGCAAAGGGTGGGGGGGGGGAAGCAAAAAGTATGTCATGGTATCTAAAATGAAATCATGTCGCATTGCATGCTCTTCATAAAGAAGAAAAAAAAAACAAAATGTGAACCCAAGCTACACGATATTCTACTCATCCATCACCTGCAGCCCCAAACGCTTCTGGCGTATAGAGTGCCCCCGTGGACCTGGAGTGATGCCGGGATGCTGCAACACAAGGACCACAGAGACCCCATCTATCAGTAAATTAACTTAAAAACATACATAGAAATAAATTAAAAAGTCTAGTTGATGTTTATCTGATTCATCACATGAGTTACTCTACTTAAGAAGCTTTCAAGTGCAGCTTGAATCAGATGAAACTGTCCTGCTCAAGCTAAGATACAGAAACAGAAAGCAGCAATGCATCTTTACAATGTATTGAGTAGCAGTTTGGAGAATAATGGGAAAACTATGAGGCAAAGAAGTGAACATAAATTAGCATATATTATTCTATCCATTAGAAATCTACTTAGACTGTCATACGTGCCAACAGTCCACCAAACTAAGGCAGGAGGTAAGGAAATGTGCCATGCAAGTCAAAGAAAAGTCTAGGAGTACTTGGCTCCAGGGGCAAGCAAAAATATACAGTCAAGGCCCACTTCTCACAGCCACTGTCACTATCAAAGATGCAGAACTCAGAGAAGAGTGGCAGACTGGATTCTGGGTAGTGAAGGGAGGCACAGATTTGGATGGATGTGACATACTTACCAAGGGGCTGAAAAGAACGGACAGGGCTTGTGTCCCTGCTACTTTCTCGGCTGGCCTCCCGACTGCAGCCCTGACTCATACTAGGTCGAGGGATGCGGCTGCCTCGCACTAGCGGAATTCGAGGCGAGCCAAGTGAGAGAGATGAAATGGGGAAGGGGTGGGAGAAGAAAGAAACACAGAGAGAGAAAGAGAGACAGAGAGAGAGAGATATGTGATACACAGTCTGGTCTTATTTATGCAGTGCTCACACACTGTGCCTACCCAACTCCTGTCCATCCTATATAGGCAGTTTTAGCACCTGATTTTCACCTTCCCAAAGTGCAAAATAACTAACAGACAGAAAACTTAGCCCAACATGCAGTGCCTAAGAAAATGTGCTGCAAGTTCAAAACGGAGGAACTGGCCCTTACCTCCACCACTGCTGCCATTGTAGACTGGCTGAAGGTTAGACGGTGCTACTTGTGAGAAAGCAAAGCAGAAGGCAGTTAGAACACATCAGGCTAGAGTTTTAACAGCCAAGGAGATGGACAGACAAGACAGTGGAAACCATTTCTTACAACATATGCATATCTTCAAGCAGACCCAAAACTAAAAAAAAAAATAAAAATCATAAGCATCCAAATGAACTTACCAACTGAGAGGCGCGTGGGGCTAGAATCGCGGCTGCAGCCCTGGCTACGTGGAATTTTACTGCGCTTTTGTGCACTCCCAGCGCTGGCCAGAACCCTTTGTATGCTGCTTCCGCTAACTGTGCTCAGTGCTGTACTGGCCAGAACCCTACCAGGAGAACCAGAACGGCTGCCAGCTGCAGGGAGGAAAACAAACAGGCATTAAGGAGCAGTGTATAACACACACACACTTTCATAATAGAGGCAAACAAGATCCCAGTGACTATCCTGACATGAATGACTTGATATCTTGCAACATTTTTATACTGAACAGCAGAATACACATTTCACTATACATCTTTTTGCCTTATAGAAATTAAACCTTTCACGACTCCCACATTTATCACAGGGGCCAAAAATGTGACACAAAAAAAAGTTAAATCATGACAGTTTCACATCAGCAGTTCAAAAGCTCCAGTATAAAAAGCTACATTAAAGCCAAATTAAAAACACAATTTTCCTTTTTAGGCCACATCTTTTTAGTCTGACTGCTCACACATACTGTATATTTACAGTCATATTATATTATTTTGTTCTAAAATGATTGACATGTGTAAACAAACTACTTTCAAGAGTGAGACTTTAGTATCTGTGTGAATAAACAGCTTGTAATATAGCAACAGGTTGAATATTTTTATTGTTATTTTGCATTTTACTTTATCCCTGGCAGTGCAAATGATTGCTTTTAGCCATTCTTCAAAATGCAAAATGATAGTTCAAACACAATCTTATTAAATTAACATTAATCTAGATTTGCTCAATAGAGGGTTTCTACTACAAAGTAGAAAAAAAATGTCACTTCTCTTGTACTATTTACCACTTTATTTAATAGTTAGTGGCTACAGATAACTGGAAAGGTCTGGATATAAACTAAACTCGAGCAATCCAGGGTTCACATGCCAGAAGGGGATGTGGGCAAAGTTCATGCCCTGAATCACTTTTTCATAGGCATTTCCCCTCCCATTGCCACCTTCTTCCAATTACCAGTTCCCGACACCATCTCTAATACATCAACAACTACTATGTCAACTGGAATGACCAGTGACTAGTATACCTCCGACCGTTAGTATGACCTGTACAAAACTGAAGACCAAGTAAGGAGACAACTGATGAAGCTAAATACTGGAAAAGCCGCAGGACCACATGGAGTCAGTCTTCAAGCTCTTTAGGTTTGTTCTGAACAAGTTTGTGGTATCCTCTGTCACCTGTTCAGTCTGTCCATAACGCTCCAGAAAATGCTGTGGAAAACATGCTAAGTTCCTGTTATAAAGAAGGTGCCTCTTCTCCTAATGACTACAGACCAGTGGCACAAAGACCTTCGAAATGCTGGCCCTGGACTATACGAGTCCTCTTGTGATTGGAGTGGAGAATGCTATTATATAATCGTCTCAACAAGGCTTATTCGCACCAGGGCAAAGAATTCTGTTTTTCGATTTCTCCAGTGCATTCAGTACTATCCAGCCATTTCTGTTAAGGGTAATACTCAGAAATATGCAGGTGGATGCGCCTATGGTACCCTGGTTAATGGATTATCTGTCGGCCAGACCAAATTTTGTGAGTCTCCAGGACTGTGCATCTGATATGAATGTAAGCAACACAAGTTACAGTCCTGTCTCCTTTTCACTCTAAACACCTCAGACTACAAATACAATACCAGAACATCTCACTTGCAGACATTCCGAGATATTTCTGCACTTATTGGTTATACTGATAAGGGGGATTAGAGAGAGTATAGGAGTCAAGTAGAGAGGAAAAAAAAAAAAAAAAAGTCCTCTACAGCGCATCTTCAACCTGAGCCTGGAACAGGGGAAGAGTACTGAGGCTTTGGAAAACATCTTGTATCACCCCAGTCCCAAAGGTATCACGTCCTAGTGAGCTGAATGACTTCCGACCTTTCGCTCTGACGTCACATGTGATGAAGACCATGGAGCGGCTGCTGCTTCACCACCTGAGGCCACAGGTCCGCCACGCCCTCGACCCTCTGCAGTTCGCATATCAGGAGAAGGTGGGGGCGGAGGATGCCATCATCTATATCATTGTCGGGCAACCGGTGCGCCGTCAAAACTTTTCTAGAATATTTAAAATTGCTAGTGTTTTTGAACTTTTGGTTGATTAAAAAGATAATGTTTAAAAAAAATATTTTATGTTGGAAAAACAGATAACGTAACACTTACGGAAATGAAGTCTAAGAAACGCAAGAGACTTCAAATGATCGACAAGGAAATGCGCGTCTGTCTTTCGAAAATTGATCCTCGCATCAATCTCATATGTGCTGAAAAACAATCACATTAATTAAACTTAAGATTTATCCTTTGATTCCTTTATTATTAAAATGTCTTTCAAACTTGTAAAATTAATTGTTTTTATTGGCGATTGTCCATAGATTGTGTCGTCACGACTTTATTTATGGGCAGTCCCTCAGGTGCGCCACGAAAGAAAATTTTTGGACTTAGTGCGCCGCAACTCGAAAAACGTTGCCTTTCACTGATCTATATGCTACACCGATCCCTCTCCCACTTGGACAAAGGTAGTGGTGCTGTAAGAATTATGTTTTTGGACTTCTCTAGCGCCTTCAACACCATCCAACCTCTGCTCCTTAGGGACAAGCTGACAGAGATGGGAGTAGATTCACACCTGGTGGCATGGATCGTGGACTATCTTACAGACAGACCTCAGTATGTGCGTCTCGGGAACTGCAGGTCTGACATTGTGGTCAGCAACACAGGAGCGCCGCAGGAGACTGTACTTTCTCCGGTCCTGTTCAGCCTATATACATCAGACTTCCAATACGATTCGGAGTCCTGCCACGTGCAAAAGTTCGCTGATGACACTGCTATTGTGGGCTGCATCAGGAGTGGGCAGGAGGAGGAGTATAGGAAGCTAATCAAAGACTTTGTTAAATGGTGCGACTCAAACCACTTACACCTGAACACCAGCAAGACCAAGGAACTGGTGGTGGATTTTAGGAGGCCCAGGCCCCGCATGGACCCCGTGATCATCAGAGGAGACTGTGTGCAGAGGGTAGTGCAGCTGGATGATAAATTGGACTGGACTATCAATACTGATGCTCTGTGTAAGAAAGGTCATAGCCGACTATACTTCCTTAGAAGATTGGCGTCCTTCAACATCTGCAGTAAGATGCTGCAGATGTTCTACCAGATGGTTGTGGCGAGTGCCCTCTTCTACACGGTGGTGTGCTAGGGAGGCAGCATAAAGAAAAAGGATGCCTCACACCTGGACAAACTGGTGAGGAAGGCAGGCTCTATTGTAGGAATGAAGCTGGACAGTTTAACATCTGTGGCAAAGCGACGGGTGCTGTGCAAGCTCCTGTCAATCATGGAGAATCTACTGCATCCACTGAACAGTGTCATCTCCAGGCAGAGGAGCAGCTTAAGTGACAGACTGCTGTCACTGTCCTGCTCCACTGACAGACTGAGGAGATCGTTCCTCCCCCACACTATGCGACTCTTCAATTCTACCCGGGGAGGTAAACGCTAACATTATTCAAAGTTATTGTCCGTTTTTACCTGCATTTTTATTACTCTTTAATTTAATTTTTTTTTTTTGTATCAGTATGCTGCTACTGGATTACGTGAATTTCCCCTTGGGATTAATAAAATATCTATCTAAACAATTGTTTGAAACTTAACATCAGCAAAACCAAGGAACAGGTTGTTGACTTTAACCACACCATAGAGACTCTATGTCCAGTCACTCACTATTCAAGGAGTGGATGTAGAGTAGGTGTACTCCTACTCTGGGTCCACATCAAAGATATGTTGGATAGTCTCATAAAACAGAGGAACTATATAAGTATGAGCAGAGCAAGCTCGCTTTCTTAGGAGACTTTTACTATAATGTGGGTTGTAACATCACTTCAAGAGAGGTACACTGAATCAAAAAGCAAATTAAAATGGAAGGATCAGATATGAGATACTTTCTGGGTCCCCTGGAGGTAGTAGCAATGGAGAAAATTTAAAAAAATAATAAGCGCCATTATGAACAATGCTGAAAGCTAGGGAACTGACTATGACAGAAAAGCAAGCAATTTTGAAAATATGATTATATCAACTACTGATTGGAACTACTGGTGAAAAACCGGACATCCCAAAAAAATTGTATGGAATATTGTAAAAAAGAAATAAAACACAGAACTTGGAATAGGCAGGCTCATCCCAGGTAGACCACAGCAGCTGATGACAGGCCTATTGTTGGAGCTGTGAATAGAAACTAAAATAATAAAAGCCAAAGAAAAAAAATAGTCTACAAGTGTAGGAGTGAAAGTGGCAGGATTCACCTTTCGCATAAGAATTAAAAAAAAAAAAAAAAGAAAAAAAAAAAGAAGAAACACAGAAGCTACATTATAAGATGCAAACCTCTCATCAATACCAAGAAGAGAAAGGTCAGACTGGAATTTACAAAGAAGTATAAAGGGGAATCAGGACGGTTTTGCAGCAAGTTTTTATGGACAGAGAAGGTTAACTTTTTTCTAGTGGGGAAGAGAAAGTATGGAGAAAGGGAGGGACTGCAAATGATCCTAAGCACACCATCAGTAAAGCATGGAGGAGGCAGTATATAATGGCTTGGGCATGCAAGGGAGCTTCCAGAACATGGCTTACTGGTCTTTATTGATGACGTACTATAAATAATGATGGTAGCAGCAGGATGAATTCTGAAAAGCACAGAAACATATTGTCTCCCAAACAAATGCCTCCTAACTCATTGAATAAAGGTTCATAATACAGTAAGACAATGAAGCAAAAAACACTGCCCGGCAAACCAATAAGCTCACCAGAAAGGAAAAGTGGAAAATTATGGATAGGCCAAGTCAGTCTCCTGATCCAAACCCAGTTGAGGATGCATTTTGCCAACTGAAGAGAAAACAAGTCAGAAAAGCCCCAAAATAAGCACCAACTGAAAGAGGCTGCAATAAAGTTTTCACAGTAGTATGCCAAAGGAAGTACTCAAGTGATGTCAGTGGGTCACAGACAAGAGGCAGTTATTGTGTGTAATGTGTATGCAGCCAAATACTAACTTAAAAAAAATATTTTGCTTCAGATTCATTTGTCCCAATACTTCTACTCAGCTGGAGTAGTAGGACAAAACACAGCAAATGTTATTTTCTCCAATATTGTTATAGGTAAACCACCGCCAAGAAATAATTTTCACATAGAATGCATATTTAGGAAAATATAACAAAAATAACTTCAATAATAATTTTAACAACAATGTTTCAGTATTTTTACTTCTCATTGTGTATAAAACATAGTTACAACTTTATACATATTCTCATCTTCAGAACTTTTAGAAGGTGGACAAAGTAACAAAAATAAAACTTAAGAATTTATTAAGACATAGGGCTACCTTTTGCAGTTGGAACAACTATAATCTTTCTTGGAATCCTGTTATACAAGTCCTAACTTATGTACTGGGATACTGCACCAATCATCAAGAAAAAAAGCCTCCAGTTTTTTGAGGAATGTAGGATCTGGAAAAGTACCTTCCACTCTGTACTTTAAAATTTTATTTAAAGGTTTAATAATGTTTAGATGTGATTATGTGGGAGACCATGGAATGCATATGACTATGTTGGTGTTAATTAAACCATTTTTTAATTATTTTAATGGCTTGTATGGATCCATTTTCATCCTGGAGTATGGGAACATCTTCAGAGAACAGTGTTTACATCACAGGCCATACCTGGAACTGTAAAATGGCATATTTTGTGGTCATTATACAGTACAACCATGCAAGAGCCATCACTAAACCTAATAATTCCCATGAGACAGACACCTGTATTATTACAGATCCCATTCAATTTTTAATAATTGGCAACAGACAATGTAAGATGAAGGTATCCTTTACCACTCTCCAAATATAAACCCGTCCAAATGAGTGACATAGGGTAAAACAGGAATTATATCATATTGTTTTCGTTCACTGCTCAGGGTTCCTAGTTTTGTGCTCCTTGCACTGGGTCATGTTTGTTGGTCTTGGACACAAGCGGTTTTCAATTTATAGCCCTACCATAAATCCAGCTCTGGAAATTTCATTAACTACAGTTTTTGTTGAGAGTGGGTTACAGTGGCATTGATTAAACTCTGGGGTAATTTTTGAGTGGGTCCTTTTGTGACATTTAGCAAATACTCAGTGAAATGTCTGGCTAGTCCTACAAGTAAGTTTTGACTTAACCACTTTGCCTTTTACTGATGCAGTTGATTTTATTTGACAATCAATCTAATGTGAATCACCTTTGTAGCAGCATATGCAATTGTGATTTAGTCACTTCATTGCTAAAATCATTTATCTCTGGTGTTTCTGCTATTTTGCTCACCCTTGTATACAAGAAATTCAGAAGGTTGCACTCTATATAGAACATTTCAGTGTCTGATCTTAAACTGTGCACCTTCATGAAACTGCATAGCTGTATTACTGGGGAACAATATGTGGTTTATCTATTGTTAATTTTCAAAATAAAATAAAAAATTCCACATTTTAAAAATACATTTTTAACATTGCTCAAAATGACATCTACAAACCAAAAACTACATCACCCTGTCACAACAAAACTCCCAAAAGGTATATGCAAGCATACATGAATAATGAGTAATATTCTAACATATCTCTACTATAGAATACTAGAACAGTTTACAATGATAATGGAAGTACGATCTATTTCACATTTTGCGTGAGTTATGGAAGACACAAATTCCATGTTTGTATTAAAAGTTACATGTAGGGAAGAAGGGGCACCAGCCACTCTCTCATATCTCTATTAGGCAATAACACGGACAAAATATACCACCAACCTCTGTCCAAAAACCCAGAGGTCAATGGCTGAACTTTAGCTTAAAGTCGCTGTGGCACGTCAAAAGGCTCCGATCCCATTTGTGTGACCTCTGCTCAGTGCATTCTATAATTTGTGAAGTAACTGTTATATAAAGTACTGACTGATTAAAAGATTATTGCAAGCAATGCACAAAGAGCTTATCAGTTGCATTTCACCAGCTGTAATGTGATGCCAGCTACAGAGAGAGGGGCTCTTCTGTACCATCAGGAACTGAATATGACATGATGCAAGCCAAAAGAAAAGCAAATCAAATTTTCAGCATGCGGCAGGCAACATATGTGTGGGGTAAGGTGAGGTGGAGGGTGCTAATACAGCTACACAATAGACTGAGACACACACAATCAACACATGAAGTTCTTACCATCCACTGGGTTAGCGGACTGTGATCCTGAACAAGAGCAAGGGCAGTATTAAGGGGGTGCAATCCATGGGCAAGGAAGGAACAGAGCAGATTAAACAAGATGAATGGCTCATGGAAATCAAAAAGTGTCAGTCAGTAAACAGAAGCAGACACCTCCTACAGAGTTACATGCTCACACACAGGGAACACTGCAGGAGAATACATAAGAACGCACAATTCCTGCAAGAACAACACTTTCTCCACTCTGGAGAGAAAATAAGCAAGGCTCAGAATGGAGTCTCTATTATATCTCTGAGGGTCATAAGGGATTACAGGTTTTCAATGTAGCCAAGCACTTATACAGAAGCTAGTTCAATTACTATACTCCAGGTTTAGCTTATTCCTTGTTTACTAGTCTCTGCAAGTTTTATCTGAGTTCTACTTGAGTGTCAGTAGAGGTTTTGCTTATATATAACAAGCTGGATATATATATATAGTGTAAAGGCCTTTGGTACAAGAACCTTACAAAGCTTCTAAAATTTTGATTAATTTTATAGGACTTGTGTAGTATTTATCACTGTTTTTCTCTTTTGGATATATCTATATTATTTATTAGTTTAATTTAAGTTTGTAAATTATGCATTACTAATTGTGTTACCTGAATTCGCCCAAGAAATTTCTTAAGACAATGGGTGTCACTTTTAGTGCTTCTGGTTAATCAGGTGTATCAGAAGAACTACATAAATTAAAAAGTGGTTTTATTCGAAGCTTTTCCACTAAGGCCAAATATTATTGGCAGGCAGTGTGTTGTAGTGGTTAAGGTTTTGAACCTAGGACTTCAAACCCTGATGATGTGGGTTCAAATCTTGCTACTGACTCTGCGTGACCTGTGCTCCACCTAGGAAAAGAAAATAAATAACCGACTGTATATCAAACGTTGTAAGTTACCTTGGATAAAGATATCCATTAAATAATAAGTAATTCACTGGAGCTACTTACTCTTGAACATACATAGATAATTGTCCAGGAGTAAAGCATTCCAGAATTAGATAAATTCCTTCCTTTTCCTAGTGAGTTGTTTTTTGTTGATGGTCAATGCAAAATAAAATTTTATAGGAAAGTGAGTTGAAATCGGTAATCAGCTATGATCGCTCTAAGCTGTGGTTGCACAACTTTTTTCTGTGCCTTGAATGGCACTCACTACCCTAAACGTGCAGAATATTTGAAGGTCTATACAACTGGTATCTCACCACTCATCCAATTCCTTTTGGTAATGAATCCATTACTCATAAAATTCCACAGGTCAACCACCGCCCTTCCATTTCATAATGTAATAATATCAATGTTACTGCCTCATCTTCAGTCATTCAACTTACTGGTTACAGATGGTATTTGCATAGCCTGTCAACCACTGCTGCTGACATGCTGCATGATCTGCATCATGTGTGGTGCTTCAAACATTTAAAAGCCTGTACAGCAGAACTACTGCTTGCGTTTTATTTACGGCCCCAGGCGTGGTTAAATCTTCTGGCATAAAGTCCAATCTCACAAGACTTGAGTTCAGGATATTTTTTAGTTTTAATTTAAAAACGGAACAAGAACCTGAAAATCTATATTCATTACATTAAAGTTCAATAAATTCTGAAATGAATAATACCAAACATATATATGTAGGTGTTAAAATAAGCCCGATTTAAAGCGTGACAAAAAAAGGGAAATTAAAAACGTCACCGTTGCACTTTTAGGCTTAGGACTGTATATATTTTTAATTCCAAAAACAAGAATTCAGCAGCAAAGAGAGACAAAGCGCAGCATTCCATGCAGCTCTTGCCAAGCGGTAAACATAGGACAAACGTCAAAAAGAATCGCAACTTGTATACAGGAGCATCAAAATGCCATTAGAAGGAAGGATTCACGATCACTGATTTATACGCACATAAATTCAACCAGACAC
>JANRMT010062842.1:37289168-37299632 GCA_026402145.1 Polypterus bichir lapradei
AAAAAAACAAAAAATAAAACCACACCTAAATACAAACTAAAATAAGAAAATGACTAAAAACTATAACTACATAAAAATAAAAAACTAAATAAAAATTAAAAAAATAACTTAAAAATTAGAAAAACACTGCTTTTCTGGATGTCTCCTGGTGAGGTTGGAATCCCGTGAAATGTACTCAATTGATTTTTGTCACTTCCTCATATGCTCAATCAGTTAACAGTGTCCTTTTGCAGGCAAAAGAAGGAAATGGTTACATACCTCTCCCGGGGGCACTAGGGGCTCCTGACGTTGACCATTTTGAAGTAAATGGGCGGCTAAGAAGAAAGACAGATTTGAAATTTGAAGAATACAAAATACTCTTTGTGGATTAATCTAAACAAAACTAACACAAGAATAAAAAATTATAATTAACTTCTTGAAAACCATTTCAGTATTTTTGAATGAACTCATCTTGTAATAATGTGATATCAAACACCAAGGACGGGAAGAGAAGGTTTCTTGTTTAAGGGAATACAGTCTGTACAAACAGAAGCTGCAAGTCATAAACAGGATAATATAAATAAGAAGTCTTCTGTCATGCAATGGTATATATTTTTGTGCAATTAATTTCTTTGAATTAGTTGTTTACAGTGGGGCAAAAATGTATTTAGTCAGCCACCAATTGTGTAAGTTCTCCCACTTAAAAAGATGAGAGAGGCCTGTAATTTTCATCATAGGTATACCTCAACTATGAGAGACAAAATGAGAAAAAAAATCCAGAAAATCACATTGTCTGATTTTTAAAGAATTTATTTGCAAATTATGGTGGAAAATAAGTATTTGGTCACCAACAAACAAGCAAGATTTCTGGCTCTCACAGACCTGTAACTTCTTCTGTAAGAGGCTCCTCTGTCCTCCACTCGTTACCTGTATTAATGGCACCTGTTTGAACTCATTATCAATATAAAAGATACCTGTCCACAACCTCAAACAAACAGTCACACTCCAAACTCCACTATGGCCAAGACCAAAGAGCTGTCAAAGGACAACATAAACAAAATTGTAGACCTGCACCAGGCTGGGAAGACTGATTCTGCAATAGGTAAGCAGCTTGGTGTGAAGAAATCAACTGTGGGAGCAATTATTAGAAAATTGAAGACATACAAGACCACTGATAATCTCCCTCGATCTGGGGCTCCACACAAGATCTCACCCCATGGGGTCAAAATGATCACAAGGACGGTGAGCAAAAATCCCAGAACTACACAGGGGGACCTAGTGAATGACCTGCAGAGAGCTGGGATCAAAGTAAGAAAGGCTACCATCAGTAACACACTATGCCGCCAGGGACTCAGATCCTGCAGTGCCAGACGTGTCCCCCTGCTTAAGTCAGTACATGTGCAGGCCCATCTGAAGTTTGCTAGAGAGCATTTGGATATTCCAGAAGAGGACTGGGAGAATGTCTTATGGTCAGATGAAACCAAAATAGAACTTTTTGTTAAAAACTCTACTCGTGTTTGGAGGAGAAAAAATGCTGAGTTGCATCCAAAGAACACCATACCTACTGTAAAGCATGGGGTGGAAACATCATGCTTTGGGACTGTTTTTCTGCAAAAGGGACCAGGACGACTGATCCGTGTAAAGGAAAGAATGAATGGGGCCAAGTATGTCAGATTTTGAGAGAAAACCTCCTTCCATCAGCAAGGGCATTGAAGATGAAACGTGGCTGGGTCTTTCAGCATGACAATGATCCCAAACACACCGCCCGGGTAACGGAGGAGTGGCTTCATAAGAAGCATTTCAAGGTCCTGGAGTGGCCTAGCCAGATCTCAACCCCATAGAAAATCTTTGGAGGGAGTTGAAAGCCCGTGTTGCCCAGCGACAGCCCCAAAACATCACTGCTCTAGAGGAGATCTGCATGGAGGAATGGCCCAAAATACCAGCAACAGTGTGTGAAAACCTTGTGAAGACTTACAGAAAACATTTGACCTCTGTCATTGCCAACAAAGGGTATATAACAAAGTATTGAGATGAACTTTTGTTATTGACCAAATACTTTTTTTCCACCATAATTTTCAAATAAATTCTTCAAAAATCAGACAATGTGATTTTCTGGATTTTTTTTTTTCTCATTTTGTCTCTCATAGTTGAGGTATACCTACGATAAAAATTACAGGCCTCTCTCATCTTTTTAAGTGGGAGAACTTGCACAATTGGTGGCCGACTAAATACTTTTTTGCCCCACTGTATTTAAACATCCAGTACTGTGTATCACATATTTTTTATTAAATCTAAAATATATGTTCATTTTCTCTATTTGTTTGCCTTCCGCATTTTTGCTGTCACTATGCCTTATTAAGCAGATAGTGGACTCATCCTTTTTCTTTTCCCAATACTCCAAAATAATCACATCTTAGTTACCCTTAGTTTTCTTATACAAAATGCTTTCAACTAAAAGTTGTAACAAATCAAAATGTCTACTAATTTTGCTCAAAGCCTTTCTGCATGTTCTGTATTTCTCATCTGCCATAAATTTACATTTAAATGCAAAAAAATGCTTTGCCTTTATTGGAACTGTATCTTTGTTCTTCAGAAAAATGTTTTAAATGTAACAGACCGGGAATAATAAACATCCAAGACATTTACTTCAAATATTTATATAAAATTATCAATAATGTTTCTACACTATGATTAAATCTTCAGTGAGATTCCCAGATCTGCTGAGTAGGTGATACACGATCAATTCTCTGTCACCCACACTTACAACTTGGTTATACCATATTATTTTGTGTTAAATGAGCACTGATGTTGGCTTTGTAAGTTATAAATCTAGAGCACTGGTATAGATGACCTGCCTATAAATGTTATGAAATTACCACGAAAAATTACAATTAAATTTTTTTAATTTAGCCTTATAAATGAATGTTGCATTAAAGCAAATCTCTCTTAAGAATAAGACCACGTTTTAAAAGTTTCACAATTATGAATTATATTAACTACACATGACCTTTGGTAGCACAACAGATAACCAAGTTATCAAGTAACACCCAGGATTGTGCTGTACTGGAATTACCCTGTATATGTTGAAACATACATTATAACAGCAGATTCAGTAGTTGTCAAGATGTTAACACTAAGTAAGTCTGACAAAAATACTAATACCACGTCTTTTTTTTTTTTTTTTTTTTACTCACTTTAGGCTCTCCTGGGAGCTTGATGAAGAGCGGTCTGATTGGGGCAGTGAGGCTACACTGCCTGAACTCTTCAAGCCTGACTGAATGGTTCTCTGGTATGATGGCTCCAGGTTGTTGTATAGGGCATCTGCTTCAGCCAAGAAATGATTCCGCAGTCCCCAATAGGCCCTGTGTAAAAACAGCATAGTTAACATATAGTCAATAAGAAAACCCTAAAATGTTCAGATGAAATACATATCAACTGTGTTAACTTCAGTTCAGTATGGAGTGCGTCCAATGAAAAGCAGTATAAAAACAGTATCAATTGAATAATGTATCCATGCTAATATGCACTGTGCTGCTCATACAATATAAACACAATAATCAAACACTTCAGTAATGTGTTCCTGCCATTCAAGGTGAGAGCAGCTGCAAACATTTTCTTTTTAGTATGACAAAGGCTAAGCTCTGTAAAGGAGGGACACTATGACTGTAGGTTTTCATGATAATCTGAAAACATTTGATTTAAATTAAACTTAGTTTTTAAGTTAATTTTTTATATAGCTTTGCTGGCCTATATTATAAACTATGCTATGAGTTTATCTTGTCTCTGACATAATTGCTATGGTTTCAGCTCCTTCAACTCATCATACCATTTCAATTTAAATGCTCACTATAAAGCAGTATAATTTCTGATAAGTTGACATCTATGTAAAAGTATTAAGTGGCACTGTATAAGCCTAACACAACTTACTTTCTTGCTTCTACTCGGGCTTCTGCATCTGCATCCCGGATTCCTTTTCTTATGCTTTCAACCAGAACGGCTGCATGCCTAGAAGTAAAATGATGATTAAATAGCACCCAGGCATATAGTAAATTAATACCCAAAGACAGATGTTTTACTCATTTGGGATGAGATCCCAACACAGTCCTGAGATATTCTATATACCTGTACTTTTTCGTATCACTAAAAACCACTTAGTGTGCCAATATTACAGGAAACAAGAGTCAATGTAATCTTTGCTGATATTTTCTAAATGATCACTCATTAAATCAGAAGTGAGTCTTGGGATAAAGTTTACAACTTCACCTGGTATGAAGGAATGCTACCGCAGCCTGCACTATGCCTGTTGTCCTCAGATACTCAGTTTGTCTGTCTGTCTAAACTGTCCTGAAAAACAACTTGTTGAATGATTTTTCAAGATAATCGGTTGGCTAAAGGCAAGAAAACACAAGCCAAGGGAAAAAAGACAGGTTGGCTTAAGCATAGAAACAGCAAAAACAGGAGCAGCTACAGAATAGAATGAAACCATGATGTCTCACTTGCAGATAAATGAGGGTTAACTTACCGTTCAAGGGAATGTGTATGCCACTCCTGGAGTAATAAATCCAGAAACTCATAACAGCGTCTACAGAAAAAAAGGAGCAAATACAAAGTTCATACTAGCTTACAAAAAAAACCTGCTGCCTCAAACAGGCCACAGCTGTGACTAATCTAGTGTACTTTTTAACTTGTTCAAGGGTATCTAAGCTGCTTTGCCAACTTAGCAAATTATCAGGAATGTCAAGAACGCAAAGAATGACAAATTCAGCACTACTGACAGCTCCACCAGCAAGTCATAGGTTGACTGAAGAGAATTTGGTCAGGGAAAACTATATATCCAGCAATGACAAAATGTGTTACAATTCCACTTTACACTTTCCTGCATATTCTGACTTTCTGCTGAGTCAATTACATATAAATATGTACAGATGAAGTTACATAATCACTTGAGCGTGAAAAAACAAATCCAACAATTTACTCAGGACCAAACCATCTATAAAATTCTCCCCAGAAACGTACCTTCTTACTGCCACAGATTTAGATGTGCAATTGCTGGTAATCAGAGGAATTAACCGTGGCACATGAGTATGCTATGAGAGAGAAAAAGAATAAAGCAAATAATCCACATTGAAATTTCTCAGTTTGTACAAAGTATACTAAATGTATGCACTTTAACCACAAACATATGTAAAGCACTTACTTTCCTAATGAGAATTCTTCTAGCATATCTATGTTTATGGTTACTTTCCTTTAAGTCACTTGGCATGTTTTTAGTTGTTTTATTTGACACTGCACCATGCTTATGGCATGAGATACTATTTTTGGGGATAGACAACTTGGCAGTTTCCTAAAGCCTATGAAGATCTTCAGAAATACTTTGGGGGAGTTAGTTCTGTTAACAGCTTAAACTCTGAATCATCAAAAGAATGAAGAAGGTACACAGTGCTTTACTGACATGCTGGCTGCCCCTGTCTCTTAGTGACAAATCCGAACAAGGATACAAATGAAAAAAGGTGTTCTTCATGCCTTTTCACATAGTGTTTTGATACATTCAGAAATATTCTTTTACAGTAGGGCAAAAAGCCTCTGTCGCTGCATCATAGGTGACACCTAATTGCATACACTGACCGACACACATATCAACACTCACCCGAATAATGAACCTGATGGCTAATACTCCTGACGTGGCCATCACCTTAGCACAGTTTGGTATCAGGTTGAACAAAATAGGCACAATGGCTTCAGCGCCGTGGTCAAACTTGTTGCCCAGTACAGTAGAAAGATGTCTATTCAGGAAAAAATAACCCAGGACGAGATTAATTCACACTAATGGGCATGTCAGGTCACTCCCAAACCCTGCCCTGCAAGTACAAGTATGTCCTTACTGCAATGTATTTATCAAAAGCTTACAAATAGTAATAGCCTATGGCAGGGCTATTCAATTATAAATTCAGTTGGGCCACATTTTCAAAACAAGAAATTTAGCTGGGCCAGACATTTTCAGTGGCTGGTAAGTAGTAGGTTATAACAAATGTTAAACCAACACAAATAAATGTATTGAAAAACATGTTTAGTCGTTGTTTCCCTTTTAAATTAGGTCACATCTGACAAAGGCATATCAAAAAGTGTATAAAAAACAGAATCTGAGGTAGTAGGAATACTTTTATTTCCCCATTTTTGAAATAAAAAAAAAAACAAAACATTTTGGTCATATCTGACCTAGGCACATCTCAAAGTGCATAAAAACTAAATAGTACATGATAGTAGCAATAACATTTGTTACCCTATTGAAAGAAAATAAACATTTTGCTCATATCTGACCCAGGCACATCTCAAAGAGCATAAAATCAAAAAGTACATAGTATTAGCAAAAACATTGGTTTCCCTTTTGAATAGGCCAGACCTATAGAGGTAAAGCTAGGGTGTGAGTACCAGCATCCCAAGCATTTCACCCTAAATCGGTTACAAAACTGTCTACTGTGAATATCTTGTTTTTGATAGGAAGCATCTAAAAATACTTATACTATTACATAGCAAAGCAAATAAAAAATTAAATATATGTCACCCAATTATTCAAAAAAAAAAAAAAAAAAGGCTTGGTGGTGAGGCAAGAAGCAAAAACAAAGCACTCAAATTTTACTTTAGCGTTAAGGGAGGCTATGAGAAAAATGCTGGAATGAATATAATAGCTTTAACCTCTGTACAGATTTCATCATAGCACACTCTAGGCTACAATTGCAAGTATAGAGTTTTCAGCAGATGCATAGTAATACACTCATATCAGTATGACTGCTATGGTGTCTACTATAGTCTAATTAGCTTATACGTTCATCAAATTAACTTTGGTAACAGTGAGCAGTCTTGTACTTTATAGTTCAATACATTAATCACTAGCAGACCACACTGTAAATATAGATATTATGAAGGGTTTATTCAAATGCTCCTTCCATCAATATAACAATGACTGCAGTAATGGAGGACCTCCCTAGCACTTGTCCCCTCACCACAATCAATTACAGGAAGACCCTAATCACCTTGCGTTTGCTCTCTTAAATGACAGACAGGATTCTCATCTGTTTGTTGTGCTTTAATGTGTGCTACACAGGAAGACATGCAGCTCAAAGTTTCCTAGCTATACTAAGCAAACACTGTATTAGTGGTACCTCTGTGGTGTTGCTATTTAAACCTGAAGTATTCAGTTGGCTAGCTACTTACGCCACAGTGATGCAGGCTTCTCTGACCACCTGTGAGCGCAGATCCTTAGCTGACAGCTTGAACGCTCCATCTAGCAGTCTCAAATGTTGGTAGAAACAGTCGTATTCTGCAGCTCCAGCAATCAGCAATGAGCGGATCTTTTTAAGCTAGAACAAAGAGAAAATACAAGGCACCATCCATCAAATTGTCCCATCAAAGTGTTCATTTCTTATGTCCAAGGTAAATTTGCAATGCAAGTAAAATTGCCACTCACCGCATTGACTCTCTGATCCCAGTCATGCTTGTCGTCAGATAGGATTTCCCTGATTTTATTCAGATTCTCTTCAAGCTCCCTACTTGAATATATCTGCAAACACAAGATGATTTTTATGACAGCACTGTGGTGAAATACCGCCCAGATCTGCAAGTTCAATCTTCAAGTCCAATTGGTGGAAAGATCAGCCTAAAGCTCACACATTACTGGTACAATTCCATAAATAAACGAAAACTTGCTTACCCAATTCACAAAACAAAGAAACAAAATCATCACATTTGTCATTCTGCCCTGTGATAGCAACTGATTTCAGGTTTATTGACACTTGAGGCCAACATAGGTAAGGAGCACATTCTCTGTCTTTAGTCACTGGCAAGAATTTTGTATTGCCCATTTTATATCAGGCCCAGGTAAATATCAGGCTGTTTTTACAATGCAATACACAAAGGATTAGCTCTAGCATAGAAAAAAAGCACTGCATGAACATGAAGTGGTCACCTGCACAGTAGGGACCTCAGTAAATGCTTTAACAAAATCATCTTCATCCACAGCACCAGCAACCTCCTTGGCAGGACCTGTACAAAGAGAACCATTCGTTAGAATTTAAAAACAAGCAAAAATGTATATACTACAGTATGTGTTTTTTATATTGATCCAAGTTAAGCGCCTTGAGCTTGGGTAAGGCACTATATAAATAGTAATAATAATTTTTATTATTACTATTATTATTATTTAGTAAAACTCATGCTTTTAGAAGGGTTGCCACAAATAATTATTTTATAAACGATTAGTCTATTAACTATTTGATTAATCTATCAACTAATTTTATCTAAAAAATTGAATAAATGTATTTATATACTGAATAATTTTACATGAAGAATTTAAAATCATCAGGATATGAAAAAACACAATACAATTCCATTAATATGATAAATAAGATAACATTGTTAACATTAAAATATTTCAATCAAAAGTGCCTAAATGTTAAAAAATATTGATTTTTTTTATTAATAATGAGCTTATTAACATAAATTGAAATTAGCAGTTCAACCTGAAACAAGATAAAAAAATTAGGCTTTTGGGTTGGATCCACTCTGACTCATTTCACATGTATTTAAAAAAATACTCCATCTCAAATTGAGAAGATACTATTAATAGACTCCCTGAATATAGCTTCAAAGCATATTTGGCATAAATCTGGTTGATAATGTTTGTAAAGTATGCAGGTGCATCTCTATAAATTAGAATATCATCAAAAATTTAATTTATTTCAGTAATGCAATTCAAAAAGTGAAACTCATATTATACAGACTCATTACATATATATTTCAAGCATTTATTTCTTTTCATTTTGCTGATATTGGCCTACAGGTAATGAAAACTCAAAATTCAGTATCTCAGAAAATTAGAATATTACATAAGACCAATAAAAAAAAAAAAAATTCAGAAATGTTGGCCTACTGAAAAGTATGTCCATGTACATACTCAATGCTTGGTTGGGGCTCCTTTTGCATGAATTACTGCTTCAATGCGGCATGGCATGAAGGCCATCAGCCAGTGGCACTACTGAGGTGTTATGGAAGCCCAGGATGCTTTGATAGCGGCCTTCAGCTCATCTGCATTGTTGGGTCTGGTGTCTCTCATCTTCCTCTTGACAATACCCCATAGATACTCTGTGGAGTTTAGGTCAGGCGAGTTTGCTGGCCAATCAAGCACAGTGATCTCATGGTCATTAAACCAGATATTGGTACTTTTGGCAGTGTGGGCAGGTACAACGTCCTGCTGGAAAATGAAATCACCAACTCCATAAAGCTTGTCAGAACAGGGAAGCATGAAGTGTTATAAAATTTCCTAGTAGACGGCTGCGCTGACTTTGAACTTGATTAAACACAGTGGACCAACTCCAGCAGATTACATGGCTCCCCAGTACCACTCCACTCTTCCTCCAGACTCTGGGATTGATTTCCAAATGAAATGCAAAATTTACTTTCATCTGAAAAGAGGACTTTGGACCACCGAGCAACAGTTCAGTCAGTTTTTTCCTTAGCCCAGGTAAGACAGTTATAGCCCATGTCCTGAATACATCTGTGCGTAGTGGCACTTGAAGCACTGACTGCAGCCGCAGTCCACTCCTTGTGAATCTCCCCCAAATTCTTGAATGGGCTTTGCTTCACAATCCTCTCAAGGTTGCGGTTATCTCTGTTGCTTGTGCACCTTTTTCTGCCACATTTTTTCCTTCCACTCAACTTTCCATTAATATGCTTGGATACAGCACTCTGTGAACAGCCAGCTTCTGGAAAAAACAGGACATCTTTGCAGGTGTTTTGGGTTAAGTAGCTGAGTGGAGTGTGAAACCATGAGTCTACAATATTGAACTTTTTTACAATACTCACATTTTCTGAGATACTGAATTTTGGGTTTTGATTAGCTAAAAGCCATAATCAGCAAAATGAAAAGAAATAAACTCTTGAAATATATCACTCTATGTGTAATGCATCTATATAATACATGAGTTTCACTTTTTGAATTGAATTACTAAAATAAATTAACTTTTTGGTGATATTCTAATTTATTGAGATGCACCTGTAAATAATACCAAGTGAAAAAATACAGCAGTTGATAGGTAACTTATATTTCTTGAAGAGAAGACTGACATAAATCCAAATTCTCTAATTGACAGCTACAGACAATTAAATCATAAGTAATTATCAGTAAGAGCTACTTTTTGCACTGCTGTCTTAAGTACAGCTTCATGCATTGACAGGAATATATATACAAGTTTTTTTTTGTTTTTATTTTATTTTTTTTTAAATTCCCACTGTTTTCTACTGCCATCAATACATTTAAATATTAATTTATCTATACTAATAAAAGGCAAAGCCCTCACTGACCCACTCACTCACTCACTCACTCATTTACTCATCACTAATTCTCCAACTTCCCGTGTAGGTAGAAGGCTGAAATTTGGCAGGCTCATTCCTTACAGCTTCCTTACAAAAGTTGGGCAGGTTTCATTTCGA
>JANRMT010062842.1:37299732-37323095 GCA_026402145.1 Polypterus bichir lapradei
GTTATTATTAAAATGTTTCCTTTTCTTTTTCATTACTTCTTTAACACATTACTTCTCCGCTGCGAGGCGCAGGTATTTTGTATATAAATGACCTCCAAAGAGCAAGGAGACTTTTGATCATGTGAATGTGTCTGCAAAAACTGGCGTCTCCTGCCCAGCAAAAGTCGATCAGCCGGCGCGCGCGCATAAGTGTGCCGGCCTTTCAGACACTGACTGCGCTTCTACCTTAATTCAAAGAGAGCTCTTTTAATTTTTTTCATCCTCCCCCTGAGCTATAGCCCAGACAAGTGCAAACACGGGACCCCTTTTCTACACCGCGGCAAAATAATCTTAAGGCGCTTCGCACTTTATTTTGCACGTATATGATTATGAAGTCGGATACCGAGAGATGATCCATATACATTTTAGCTGCTGTTAGTACTACTTATCTGTTCTGTTATACCGTCTTTAAAATGTAGTTTACCCGCAACCACTCCAGTAGTGCTCAATGTACCTTTACTTCTTAAAACGTTAATGTTTTACTGTTTAATAACTTATAGACTACATTTTATTATTTTTCCCTTGCACTCAGTGATCATATATATATAAATGTAGACTCAAACCCATTATGACAGCAGCAATCCAAGCTGTGAGAAAACAGTAAAAAGGAGGCGTGTCAGACGTCGTGGTACATTTTCTGATGCAGCTAGACAAAAACAACTTTGTGACGCTGCCGCCAAATACACAAAACAATATATATATGTGAGAACAACACTCATATCAATGACAAAACAATTACATTAACAATCATGTTACGTTATTTTTAAAATTTTTCCTTTTCTTTTTCATACCTTCTTTAACACACTACTTCTCCACTGCGAAGCGCGGGTATTCTGCTAGTTATTTATAAAAACAAGCAGGACTAAGAATACATGTACAGTATATCTATCTGTAAATCTTTTGGTTCATTTTAAAATCATGACATTTGACGGCAATGTTTCACTTTTTCAAAAGCAACTTATTAGATATCTTGAACAGGGAGTTACCACTTAATCATGCATCAAGAGTCATATGCATAAGGTTCTGTGTGACACACTACTTAGTTAACTTTGAGCAGTTCATCTGCTAAAAAAGACTGTTTCATACACAGCAAGCAAGAGAGAACTTTTACATCGCAGATAGGCAAGACAAGGGTAACGGACAGTCATCAACTCAAGAGAACATGGAAAGCGTAATAGCAGTCTGCCTGCTGCTTGTGCTTATTGACACATTTACAAGACAAAAGACGCTGACGGAGAGGTGTGAAGGGATTTAAGGTGGGATGGGTTTACGAGTTTTTTCGTGGGCTTTGGTAATTATAGTGTTAAACATGTCCGTATGTGGGATCACTGTTAAGTATCAACAGACACTGGTAATAAAAGATTAACCGTACTCTAACACAAGTGCTTAATAGTATTATAAGTGAAAAAAATCTACACAATACTTTGTCTGTTGATTATCTTAAAGATAGTGAAAAATGTAATTACGATTAACAATGCTGTGATTTTATGCTCTGTGAAAAGAACTATATAAAACACAAACTGACTAATTAAGGAGTGCGTTCAAAATGTTATCTGGAATCAAAACTTAAAGGCGTTTATCTATTTGATGCTAAGTAAAAGGCATAGCATCAAAAATGTGTTTTTTTCCAACATATGTACTCTTCAGCTGTTATCAAGCTGCAGAGAGACATTTTTTTAAACTAATAGAGTGAAAATATGCTGCTGAATACAAATCCAATCAGTTCTTCTTGCATGCAAGTTTGGTGGCATCTCTTCATCCATAATAAAGTAGTATTACACCTTACTTGCTTTGTGCCATAACAAAACAACTGGAGAAGCAACATAAACACATCAAATTGTCAAGTATATAAAATTACATTAGTCACACATTATTTAACATTTCGTTGAAAACTGAATTGGTAACTTAACGTATCAATGGCTATTTAAATTAGACCACAGTGTGTGAGAACTTAGCTTCCTATTCACCACAAATGTCTGGAATACTACTACTACCGCACTTACTGTTTGCTTTTTCTCACATGTCACCAAGGTCAATGTCCCCTTTAAGCTAAGCAATCGCTTATACATTTTAGGACCTTTGCTCATGGATTTTACATGCTCGCTCATAAACAAAATTAAACTATCCAAAATAAATAATAATTAAACTAAATCAATTACTGACCAGATTTAAATGACTTTCAAATAAAGTTGTGCTATATAAAACTGCATATGCCATTTCTTTGTAACTTAAACTTTTTTTTTGGTCACTTTAATCATGTCTGAGCAAAACCTGAAGGAAAGAGATTAAGTAGTACATTGATGAAAAAAATTTTTGGAGTTTACAACAGAATGGTATAAGCTGGAATGGCTTGTTAAAATGGACTTACCACATAGCGCCAGACATCATGCTTCTGGGAGAAAGTTTTGAATATTCTAAATGGACCTCAGGGAAAGCATGGAGTGCTCAACTTGAACTACAAATCTCATAACTTCAGTCACAAAACTTAAAAATCAATCAAACGGTTTGTGCAGCAAAAATGGGTGACACCCGACAAGTAAAAGTTTTAATAGATAACATTTTGCTGGCTGTGGAAATAAATTCTTCTATATTAACTGCTCAGGATATTCATGATTATGTTGCCAAATACGTGAAATTAACAGATAGTTGGCAAAATAAGAATTGCACCTTTGAGTTTATAGAGTGCATAAATTCAACCATCAAAAACAACAAGTATAAAATCAGCCTACCACACACTGTCGATAAATCAACTGACATAACAGTTTCAAAAATATTAATTGCTTGTAATAAATCCATCCATCCATCCATCCATCCATTATCCAACCCGCTGAATCCGAACACAGGGTCACGGGGGTCTGCTGGAACCAATGTAATAAATTGAGGTATGAAAGCAAAACCATCCATAAAATTGTGTTCACTGGCATATTAAATTTAACAGACTAGACTTGATGTTATTTAGTTAGTTAGTTAGTAAGTAAGTAAGTAAGTAGGTAGACAGGACTGCAGAGCTCTGTTGGGCTAAACAACCTGTTCTTATCTAGACTGTTCTGATTTTCTATCAGCATGTGACAGTTGCTCTGCTTTTGGGGCAATGGAAACCAAGTTAAATTTAAACCATTTGGTAATGTTTACCCTGGACAACACATCAAACATGCATGTAAAATAAAGGTGTAGCTGCTCTTTTGCGCCATTCAATTACACACTTGTCAGAGCGACATTGTGTGGTACGTTGTCAGGACCTGCAGATATAGATGACGCTTGGAAAGACATTACCCTAATGAGCAATACTTGAGATTTTGCTAAGGATCGTTAACACAATTTTCTGCAGGCAAAAATTACAAGAACTTGTCAAAGCTGCAGAGACAGATGTGATTGTGTATAAACCACTAAATGAGGTTTAAAATACTGATTACAGAAAATTTACAAACTATCCCTGTAAAGACATTTTCAGATATGGTTACATATTTACTAAATAACAGTTATTTGCACTTTTGGAGATTTCCAGCACATTCCAGTCCTTAAGTGCTGACTGTGCAAGGATTCAGTGCAATGAACAATATAAAACAAAATCTGTAACTCAACTCAATGGCAAGTATTTAGAAAACCTAATAAGAATTAAACTCTTTTTAAATTCTGGACAGACTGTTAATGTGGACGGCACGGTAGCTGGGTTCGCTTCCCGGGTCCTCCCTGCATGGAGTTTGCATGTTCACCAAATGTCTGTGAGGGTTTCCTCCAGTTTCCTCCCACAGTCCAAAGACATGCAGGTTAGGTGCATTGGCGATCCTAAATTGTCCCTAGTGAGTGTGTGTGTGTGTGTGTGTGTCCACCGGTTTCCTCCCACAGTCCAAAGACATGCAGGTTAGGTGCATTGGCGATCCTAAATTGTCCCTAGTGAGTGTGTGTGTGTGTGTGTGTGTCCTGCGGTGGACTGGCGCCCTGCCCAGGGTTTGTTCCTGCCTTGCGTCCTGTATTGGCTGGGATTGGCTCTAGCAGACCCCTGTGACCCTATGTTAGGATATAGAGGGTTGGAAAATGACTGACTGACTGTTAATGTTCATGAAAAGCACAGAAGAAAAATGTTTATGAATATTCAGTGAAATTTTAAATATAAACTTTGCTGTATCAGTTAATTTTTGATACTTAACATTAAATATGCAATATAGTAAATCATGGGATTTTTTTGTGCTACATACAGAAATGCATTACTAATACTACTCAAAAATTGTTGGTATTTAAAACTTGTTGCTCATTCCAAAAAAAAAAAAAAAAAATACATGCACCAAGGCCACTTCTTAGAGGGAACACAGACCAAAACCAGTAGTAGGAGTATATCATCTCCTTCATTAGTGGCAGCTGTTCATCCCTTAGTTTTTGAAAATAAGTCAATCATATCTAGGAGGGAAGCATGTTATCAGATTTGGGGGGATAATTCTTATTCCAACTGCATCACAATTAGCTGCCAAGTGTTCAAAAGTGCACGAGAAAGCACTTTCTTATGTGGTTCAGACATCATCAAACAGCAGAAAGATGCAATCATTGGGTCCTAAATGGAAACTCTCTAAGCATCACCTATGTCCTGATCCTTTATCCATACAAATCACAAATAGGTTACAAAATTAGATGTATCCATGATGCAGTCCAATGCCCCCCTGAACAGACAGAATAGAATGCAAATCAGGTGAACATAACTCTTTTTACACAATACTGGGACTAAATGGCACAAAGCAGCCCTAGATTTCCATGTACTTGCTGCAACGTCAATGAAATAAGGTGGGGTACAGATTCACATGTTTTCCATAAGTTCACAAAGCACAAGTAGACAGCATTGGCAAACTTGCATTATACCTTAAATATCTGTGCAAGAACAAAGAGCTGGTACACATTCCTATAATCCAAGATTCCCTACTAAATGGAGCTTGAAATTTAATTTTTGCTTGAAAAGAAGAAATGTTTGTATTTGCTTAGATGGGTATTCTCATTTGCACAATTCTGTTTTATTTATTAGGGTCTTGCTAATTTGAAATCAGTTCTTACATAGTAATATGCTAATGGAGGAACTGGCCAGAAGACCAACTGATGAAATGACCCAACTACTCCCACTGCAAAATACATGAAAATAAAGGGCAAAAAAAGAAAGAAATACAGCACTACTTTAAAAATGACTCATGTCTTCCTTCTCTTCATCAACAAAAGTTTTCATGGGTACAGATGACTCTCCTGTTTCCACTATTGTTCTCCACATTAAATATAATATAAATCCTACTATGGATAAACTGAAGGACTTAATTGTAACTAATGTTATCAGACTAATTACACATGTATAAGCTACTAAATAGGTTACTGAAATGCCCAAGAACATAGTACAGCATTTTGAACCCGAGATATTTACCTTAACAACTTCATTCCACTTTTGTAAATCATTTGTCCATATCCAAAGGAAGTAACACAAAGATAAATAACTGTTGCACCAGTGCTCACGAAGAGCTAGAATCTAAAGGATTTTTTTAAACTAAGAAGACAATGCCGCAGATTATCTGCTTGTTGTGCCACAAAGTACAAAGATGGTTCTAACTTAGTATGCTGAAGGTACGTAGCCTAAAAAACAATCACTTTTTTATGAATTGTACCATGTAAAATAAAAGATAACGCAGAAGAAAAATAATTAACTTATTAGTAAAAATGACTATTTTATTTCAACATGTAAATGTAATTCATTTAGCAGTCATAACAGGAACAAACTGCTTTTCAGTGATCCCTGAGAATTTTTGCCCATTCTTTCTTAGAAAACAATTTCAATTTCTCCATTTGATTGCTGTCTTACTTTTAAGGGGCCTACTCCAGATCTTGCCATTTTTCTATTGGGTTGAGATCTGAACTGACTATTACTGAAAAAAACAAAAAATATACAGTTATGTGCAAGTCAAGTCAAGTTGGGGAGCATGCACTGGTACAGTGTGTTGCCGCACCCACTACACGATGAAACAACTGGATCCCGGTTGGCAACCCCCCAGGCAGATACGCGGTCCAGTCCCACCCTCCAGAAATGACCCTCTATCTGCCACAACCAGGTGTTACGTGGGCGACCCCTTGGTCTGCTCCAGCCACTCAGGTCCCCAAAAATAAGGATCCTAGGAGCTGGACCACCCTTGGGGAAACACGCCACATGGCTGTAGTGCCGTAACTGACACTCCCTCACAATACAGGTAAATGTGCCTCATTCGGGACTCGGCGAGCAACCGCTCATTCGACACAAAGTCAAACCAACGGTAACAAAGGATTTTCTGGAGAGACAAAATACCAAAGGAGTTCAGTCTTCATCTCAGGTCACTGGATAGCGTCCATGTCTCGCAACCATATAGCAAAACAGGAAGCACCAGGACTCTAAAGACTAGGAACTTTGTTCTTTTGCATAGACATCGGGAACGCCACACACCCCTTTTCCAGTGACCTCATGACCCCCCCATGCTCTCCCAATCCGTCTACTGACTTCATAGGAAGAGTCACCAGAGACATGAATGTCACTGTCGAGGTAAGTAAACCACTCGACAAAGTCGACACTCACTCCGCAGACAGACACACTGCTGATGACTGTGCCCAAGAGGTCATTAAAGGCCTGGATCTTGGTTTTTATACAGGACACTCGCAAACACAGACACTCAGACTCCTCGCATCACATCATCATCAGCAAAGTCAAGATCTGTGAATCTTTCTTCATCAACAGATGCCCCACAGCCGCTAGACCCCACAACCTTGCCCAACACCCAGTCCATACAAGCATTGAACAGAGTAGGAGCAAGAACACACCCCGACGAACCCCAGAATCAACTGGGAAAAACACAGAGGTTCTGCCTCTACTCTGCACAGCACTCACAGTACCAGTGTACTGGCCGGCCATGATATCCAGCAACCTCAAGGGGATCCCACGAATTTTCAGGATGTCCCACAGGGCAGCTCTATCAACTTAGTCGAATGCTTTATGAAAATCGACAAAGGCTGCAAAGAAACTGCTGATATTCGCGTTTGCACTCCAGGAGAACCCTCAATGCCATGATGTGGTCGATGGTAGACTTCTTAGGTGTAAAACCAGACTGTTCCGGTCGCTGGTAGCAGAGCAAGTGATCACGGATCCTATTGAGGGTGACCCTAGAAAGGATCTTTCCTGGCACCGAGAGCAGTGTTATCCCCCTGTAGTTGCTGCAATCCAGTCAATCACCCTTCCCTTTCCAGATAGGGACATCAAGTTATGTGCCTTTATGTATTATAATTGTTCTTTTTTTGATTGAGTTGTGGCTTTGTATCAGAGTTTTGTTCTTTAAAAAAATTAAACACAAAAGAACATCAATCTTCAGAAAAAAAATACAAAAGAACATCCATCTATTTTCTAAACTTGTTTATTTACAGTAGAGTGAGGGGGAAGCTGGATTCTATCACAGCAAGAAACAGGTACAAGTCAAGAACAATCTCTGGAAAGTACACTATTCCATCGCAAGGTGAACACAACTACATACAAATGCACACTAGGGCTAGTTTAGCATCATCAATCCATCAAACCTGCACAACTTTGGACTGTGGGAGGAAATCCACATGGACACATGGAGAAAATGCAGACTTCACACAGGGAGCACTTGGAACTCACGACTATGCTTGATTTGTAAGTACTGTTTACTATTACTTTAAAGTGTTGTGGCACTTTTACAGTTTAAGCATCATGGGTTTGTTTACCATAACAGGATGCTGTCTGCTGCAAGTTCTCCCTAGGTTAGCTTTCTAAGCAATGCATTTCCAGTTTAAACTTCTTAGCATACTGGTAAAATACCATTACACTGTACTCGCTCAAAGTTTGACATGAAGACCCCCTATACCTCCCCAACTACAGCACCCGTTTTGATTGAATGTCATTGGCCTTGTAAGCTTTCAAACGAGACCACTCTTTGATCAAATGTATTTATATTATGCCACACCACTGCTTGCAGTTTCATGTGGGGACCATGTCTCTCCCCCATCTGATCAAATGGCACAAAATCATGTGATGTAAAATTTCATGGGTAACTGCTCTTCGATTGAATGTCACTGAATCACATAACGCCACGGTTTGGAGTTTCATATGGGGAACCGCCCTCTCTCTCAGACTTCAGTCATCACTATCCCACCGAACTGTTTCCAAGTGTGCACGTTTTTGACTAGCATGCCAGAAAAAGGCTGTTTAGGTTGACTGGACATTGTGTGAGTGGTTTAGGTGTATGCGTATGCTCTGTCCAGGGCTGTTTCTTGCTCTGCGCCCAGGACTGGTAGGAAAGTCATCATCCCCAGCACTGGAAGAAGCTGATATGAAAACACATGTATGTACTTAGTTTATTCCAATAGCAAAATGCAAGAAAAAAGCAACAATAACAAAATAAAAGAATCAAATAAACACAATTTTTTCACTCTATAAAATAAAAAAATAACTTAAACTGCAATATTTATTTTGAGAGACTAGTTGAGTGCAAGAGACTAAAAGGTTTCCAAAAATAAACACAATGTTTCCAAAATCGCGGACACCAAAAGTACAACTTTGTACTGCTATGGAGTAAGATGTCTTAAATTGGTACAATGATAGCCGACAGACCAAGGCTGTGCATCGTAAAATGTCCTGGTTATCTATACTAATTAAAGGCAAAGCCCTCACTGACTCACTCATCACTAATTCTCCAACTTCCCATGTAGGTAGAAGGCTGAAATTTGGCAGGCTCAATCCTTACAGGTTACTTACAAAAGTTGAGCAGGTTTCATTTTGAAATTCTACGTGTAATGGTCATAACTGAATCCTACTTACGTACATATATACGTCCACAGCCTGCAGCTTGGTCGCCGTGTGAGGCGGCGTTGTGTCCCCCATCCCCACGCCTCCAACGTAATTGGCTGCCTGCCCATACAAGGCCGTCCGTCGCTCCGGTCTCTTCATTACCTTCCTTGCTTCGCCACGGTATTCATGTTTCCCTGCTGATAACTGCAGCCTTTTTATTTAATCCACGGCTTCTCTACTGTTTTATTGTTTGTTTATTACGATTATAGTTATTGTGTAGGTATTAGTTTGCTGTTCAGGTACCCATTTCCTTTACCGTTCCAACCGTACCCCCATTAACATGTCTATCAAGGTGATCACCATCGATCAAAGAACTGTCACTTACCGAGTGGTTTCCATGCCCGGAGATGCCACCTGCCTTTTCCATTCTCTGTGTTACATATTGCACGCCCATATCAGGCTCACTCTTGATATCCAGAGGAACATTGTGTCTTATGTATTGAATGACTGGGACAGGTTCAAGGTGTGGACTGATGACGGTACAGGAGATAATTATACTACACAGGAGCACTATAAGAGTGAAATGCTTAAGCCCTTCACCTATGCTTCTGCATGTGAGTTGATGGCTGCCGCTGAATTGTTCGGTTGTTGCTTTCAAGTGTACCGAAATGGCCAAATATTTTACACCTTTGGAGAACCGCCAATGCCTCTTAAACATCTTAGATTCACAGGTGACGATTTGAGTACTGGACACTTTGATGTTTATGAATGTTTCAACTCTCAACAGCTGGATGCGAAGTTATCGATGAAACCGGTTGTATGCTTACAATGCTTGACAGATGCCGAATGTCACTTCAACACAAGTCTTGCAAATACTAACATAATTGAAACAAACCATGAAACTCAAACCGATTATGACAGCAGCAATCCAAGCTGTGAGAAAACAGTAAAAAGGAGGCGTGTCAGACGTCGTGGTACATTTTCTGATGCAGCTAGATGGAAACAACTTTGTGAAGCTGCCGCCAAATACTCGCATGTATGACTCTGCCACTGTCGCTAAATACTCGCAGGCAAATCCACAAGTTCATAGAGACGCTGCCGCTAAATACTCGCAGGCAAATCCACAAGTTAATAGAGACGCTGCCGCTAAATACTCGCAGGCAAATCCACAAGTTAATAGAGACGCTGCCGCTAAATACTCGCAGGCAGATCCACAAGTTAATAGAGACGCTGTCGCTAAATACTCGAAGGCAGATCCACAAGTTAATAGAGACGCTGCCGCTAAATACTCGCAGGCAGATCCACAAGTTAATAGAGACGCTGCCGCTAAATACTCGCAGGCAAATCCACAAGTTAATACCGGGAATGCCTGTTAAACATCTTGGATTCACGAGTACTGATTTGGGTAGTGAACACTTCGATGAATGAAACCTGTTATCTTTACAACGGTTGACAAACACGGAATGTAACTTGAACACAACACGTCCTCCAGATAAGAACCTGATTGAAAGAAATAATGATAATCAAATCCTTGATGACAGCAACACTCATAACAGTGACAAAACAATTACATTGACAATCATGTAACGTTATTTTTAAAATGTTTTCTTTCTCATAACTTCTTTAACACACTACTTCTCCGCTGCGAAGCGCAGGTATTTTGCTAGTATACTATAAAATGCAGTTTTTTGGAAAGAAATTCTTAAAAACACCCAAATTTTTGTATTTTATTTAGTTGACTTTGATGCAAAAAACAATATGCGTTATACTCACTACTCTTTAGTCATATAAAACACATGTATTAAATAAACAGAATAATAGCTGTTCATTTCTGAGTATGTAATTTAGGTGCAACAATGCCAAAAACCCCTTAGGGTAAGAGAGATTGAATAGAAGAGAAGGCTCAAGGAAATGCTGCATAGCTAACTTAGTACTGTCTATTACTGTACTATTACTATTTACTATTTTACAGTACTGTTAAATATATCGTTTCTGATCATTTTAAAGTATTATTTTAAACAAGAAACAAATAATTTTCTTATTAAATCATTTGTACTCACTGTAAATACTGAATATGTTCAGACTGAAGTCCAGTCATAGTTCTTACAACAAATATTTCTTTTGGGTTGTGAATTAATTTGTTGCTGTGGTCCAACTATGGATTAATTGTCACAGGTATGCAGTGCACATGGCAACTGAAAAAGGTACTCATGTATGACTCTGCCACAGTTTGTGTGAGACTTAGGACAAGTTGTGTTAAGCTTTATATATGTTTATTACATTAATACATCTTTATGACCACAGACTGTCTAATGTTTTTTGGATAATGACCTATTCTTAATACATCAGTAACATTGCCAAGCATTAAGACTCCTAATTACACTAGTCTGTTCAGTGAGCTCCACTTTGCTGTGTGGAAAGTTCCTTAATGTTATAAAATTACTCATTATCCCACTGAGATGTAAATGCAAAATTCTTTAAATCCTGGTCTACTTTAATTAAGTAACATTGTGTATTTAAATTATGCCTCTTCTAACTGAGTAGACAATTTTCAAGAAAGGAGAGATGTACCCAAGGTAAGTGTCAACTCAGTGCATGTGTGTGCAGGAATGTTATGTATTTATTTTATATTGATTTGGTGACAATCTGAAAGAATGTTATTAATCTACAGGTCCATTAGAAATGGATAATATGTAGCACCTAGCTGTAACTATTTCTAACTAGGGGTTCAGATATTGCATTACATCCTAAAAACTGAGAATTGTTCTAAAATATTTATCTGGCAGGTGCAATATGCAACTTAATAACTAATTAAAAAGAGGACAGAGGTGTCCAGTAGATGCCAGTCCTCAAAACAAAGAGATCCTCTGACAGGGTAGCATGATGGTGTTCAGTTTTATATAAGTTAGATAAACACTACAAAACTGCACGAATCAAATACACACAGAGTATACATAAAAGAAGATATCAACATGCTCAAAAATGTAAAAATCCATTTTTATTACTTCATTGCTCTAAAGTGAACAGAATCTTCCTAAAGCTGAGCAAATATTTCCAGATTGACTAAGACTGTAACACTGTTACTCTGTATCTGATACATTGTCACAGAGAAATGGACAGAAACTGCACAGACTAAAAACAATACCATAGCACTTCATGACACAAAGAACAGACTGAACCTTTTCCAGTAGAAAAAGCAACCTGATGACTCTGCGCCTATATAATCCATTTAAGTGAAACACTCTATATAACAAAGAGTCAAGTGACTAAAGAAATAAGTGATTTCATACTTAATTATTTTAAAAATCAAACCTTTGTCATATCCTTTGAAAGCCTTCAGTTTAAACTGCAATTTATGGCGGCAGAACATATGAAACGAGGCAAAACATTTGAAGCATAACAATAAACAGACATAATCAACATATCTCATATCACATGCATAAAGTTATAAAAACGTACAATGAAAATATGCTCCAGAGAGGTCCAAATGAAACTGAGGAAAAACCTATTTCAAAGTGTCCCAAAAATAACAGACGGAAAGGAACAGTTTCACCGGTTCTCATTATAAAGATGGTATAAAACCTTGCATGCTTATGTCCATGTAGTTTGGAAAAGGGTTTGTATTTAGCTCCAGAACTGTTTTAAATGGGCTACTGCTTCCTTCCAGTTTCTTTCCTGATAACTACTAAACTGTTCATAGCTGAAAACAATGCCCTTCTTACTGATTCATGTAATGCAAAATAATGTTAAGACTTCAGAACAGAGTGTATTATATTTCTTTTGGAGTGTTATAAATAGAGTTATCCAGTCCTTTCAATCGGTGTGCATGAAACATGTATTACATTTAAAATGATCACCAATAAAACTGAATTGTGGCTGGTTGCAGGTAGATGACTTTTGATATCACCACTCATCATTTGGCATAGGCAATATAAAAAAATATTGAGAATCCACATATTGTCAATAGGTAAAAATACTGAACGTCAAACTTCTGGGGAAAAAAAACACAACTTAAAAGTCCGCCTCAGTGGAATATATTTCACTTGAATGCCCTGAACAAATATTTAAACTTAAAGGATATTTAACACAAATAGAAAACATGGCAAATTGGATATGCCTCTTGAAAACCACCAAGGCATAGCTTAATTGTATCCCATTCATCATTTACCATATGTTTATAAAGAGAAATGATAGAAGGCAGATTGAAGCTAATTAAAAGGAATTTTACACTTGCATCTGTCAAAATACCTCATAAGATTATTTAACTAAACTATGCAAATAGCAGATGTATGACTGTCTTTAAAGATCCACAGAAACATCATTGCAAAATAAATACCGTTTCATTTATATATAAATAGAGACTGTTAATATCCAAAGAAACTGACTGTCCATCAGTCAGCAACGCTGATCTTGTTGGTTAGTTAGAAAAATCCTTCTATGCTTTTGCAACTTTATTGACTATTTGTAATTAAGGCATACCTAACTCACAAAATTAAACAACAGCACGCTGGTGAACAAGTCAAATACTAAAATAAAATGATGCATCATATTTATATATTTCTCCCTGGTTTTCCACTGATGGGTGATACTATGCTGTTAGCTACAGAGCGAAACAATTTCTAAGCTTTCTATCTTTAATAAGACTGAACCATTATTGTGGTTTACTAACCTGCTGCATGGTAACAGTTGCTAACATGCCAACAAAAAGGCTAAAAGGCAGAATATATTATTTTTAATAAACATGATCTATACTAATAAAAGGCAAAGACCTCACTCACTCACTCACTCACTGACTGACTGACTCATCACTAATTCTCCAACTTCCCGTGTGGGTGGAAGGCTGAAATTTGGCAGGTTCATTCCTTACAGCTTCCTTACAAAAGTTGGGCAGGTTTTATTTCGAAATTCTACGCGTAATGGTCATAACTGGAAGCTGTTTTTCTCCATTTACTGTAATGGAGATGAGCTTGAAAGCCGTGGGGGCGGAGTTTCGTGTGACATCATCACGCCTCCTACGTAATCACGCAGTACGTAGAAAACCAGGAAGAGCCCCAAAAAGCGCTGATAAAAACATGCATTATATAATTGAGAAGGCAGCGAAACAATAAGAAGCAAGCGAGTGACATATGCAACCATATTAATGAGTTCTGCTACTTCGGAAACAAAGCACGATGTAAACCTAAACTTTAAATTAAGTTCATAGACAGGCTGCCGCTGGCGTTTGTAATTTAGTGCCTGCCCATATAATGCCGTCCGTCAGCGGCAATCCAATAGCAAACTGCCACTAAATATTTACGGGTGAAGGACTGTGCTTATGCAGAGGAAGATGAGATGGTCACGGTGGTGTTTGGCACAAACTCAGCGAAACTGCGAGAGAAAGTTTTAAGTGCCAGGACTTCGGTAACATTAAATACAGCCATGGACATAGCACGACATGGCACCAGCACAGCTGGGAAACTTCGATGCATGTACACCGAGCGGCTCACGTGAACTGACGCAGCGCACAGACAAAAAGCAACAGTTCCAAAGAGCGCTGAACAAAAACCGAATTACACAATTGAAAAGGCAGCAAAAAAATATGAAGCGTCTGATACATACAAGCATATTCATAAATGCAGCTACTGCGGAAACAAAGCACACGGTGGAAAAAGTCAATGTCCCGCTAAAGGAACACAGTGTAAAAAAAAAAAACCCATGCATGCAGTGTGTCAGGTCTCAGATAAAGAAGAAGACGAGCTGTTTATTGATGCAGTAAGAAACGAATCGATGAATGAAACCTGTCATCTTTACAACGATTGACAAACACGGAATGTAACTTGAACACAACACATCCTACAAATTCGAACCTGATTGAAAGAAATAATGATAATCAAATCCTTGATGACAGCAACACTCAGTAACACTCACAAAACAATTACTGTATATTGACAGTCATGTTAAGTTATTTTTAAAATGTTCCCTTTTCTTTTTCATAGCTTCTTTAACACACTACTTCTCCGCTGCGATACGCGGGTATATATATATATGTATATATATACCCCGATCTACATACTCGAATAATGGGTACTTAACACTAGAATTACCAGAGCCTACGAAAAAACTCGTAGATCCGTCCCACCTTAAATCGCTTCTTAAAACCGTTCTCACCTCTCCGCCAGCGTCTTTTGTTAATCTAAACGTGCTGATAAAAGAAAAGCTGCAAGTAGCCGGCTATTCCATCCCCCCAACGACTTAGAACGTGCACAAACTTCTCCCAGCTCATGCCTTGATTATCTGGGAGTGAAGTGGAATTTTAGAGTGGAAATAATAGATCATTATTTGGAATACACGCATTTCACGTGTGTTCTGTTTCTACAGTAATCCGTGTAAACACATTTTTAAAACAGAAACGTTTTTCATATTGTAGCAGTAAATGACAAAATGTAAGCATAAACTATATAATGTATGAAGCCTGAAGTCCAAATATCAAACACATTTACAAAAGGTACAAATATAACAGAACAAGTATGCTTTTATTCAAAAATATAACTGCAGAAAAAAGCCACCTTAGCATGCCACATTGACACATACTTACAACAACTGCCACGGTAGCATAATGGTATCACTCACTGACTAGTGTTCAAAAGGTCATGAGTTCGATCCCGCGCGATTCAGTTTTGAGACGTAAACTGCTGTTATACTTACTATTTTATAATAAAAACATATACATTTGATTTCAGTGTGTAACAGCCGTTGTAATTTATTATACTTGTAAAGGTTATTTTTTTTTTATTCACTTTTCATTCTCTCAGTCGTGTTCAGGATTCTTCCCTACACCCCCCCCAAATTGAGAATGCTGTTTTCACATAAAGATGCGCTATAGCTCTGCAGCGTATTTGTGACTGCATTCTCGTACCAATGCTTGCGAACTGAAGAGCCTGCGTGCACTTTTCGTGGCATTATACGTCTATTTTTTTGAGCATGCCCGTGTCGCTCAAACACAGGAACATATGTTGGTGTACGTGAAGAAAAAAATAAAGCAATTTACAGTAGGCGGTTGATACGACAGCTTGCGTGGTGCAATGCTAAGAACTGCTGATTTCCGATCCGTGCTATATAAAATCATCACATTCAAATATTAACAATTCCCACACACCCTTCCTACATTCATGACATGTGTACTTGTTGCAGTGTACACATCTCTCTGTGCTATGGTTCCTATTACACTGAATGAGCACCTGACATTGTACTTTCTTCCCTATACAAATAACATTCGAGTATAGCGCGTCTCCAAATAAATCACATTCGAGCTATATCGCGTCTCCAAATAAATCACATTTGAGTTATAGCGCGTCTTTATGTGAAAAAAAGCAGTGTCACATGGGGGGGGGATCGTGGACGCGACTGAGAGAATGGAACTGAATTAAAAAAAAAAGCTAACCTTTATAATTATCATGCATTTACACTGGCTCTTGCAGACTGACTGAAATCAAATGTATGTTTTTATTCTAAAATAGTTCAATACATGCAATATTATTTGAAAAAGAAGAGCGTCAGATCGGGTTTGAATACACGCTGACGCTGTTACAGAAGGAGTCTGCTTATTCAGTGCCGCAGTTTCAACGCACAGTACATGCAATATTATTTGAAAACGAACAGCGTCAGATAGGGCGCATATTCAAACCCGATCTGACGCTGTTTGTTTTCAAATAATATTGCATTAGTGCGATGATGTTTTTACATATATTGTCTCTTTCATTCATCTTGTGGTTTGTAATCAGTGACCGCGTGTTTTTTCCCCGATCTTGCCAGTTCGCACATGTTGCTGTATGGTGGTGTTTCTTTTGTACTCCAGGACATACAGAGGACAGAATAATACAGAGCAGTAAGTTCAGCGCTATATGCAATCAGACAGACAGACAGGCAGAGAAGGCACTAGATATATAAATAAACAGGGAAGGCACTGTATAATAGATATATAAAAAACAGCTAAGGGGATAGATATATAGATAGGTAGGAAGGAAAGGCACTATATGATAGGCAGACAGGGAAGCTCCTATATAATTATAAAATTACTGTTATTACTATATAGATAGACAGGGAGTTCAGGCAGGCAGAACGACGAAGGTTAAAAATAAATAAATTTTCTCCCTAGCGGAGATTCGAACTCGGATCTCTTGAAGTACAACAAGTCTGCTGTGCTCTAAGTGACGAAATCTTACCAGTACGCCATAGAAGCTGATGTATAAGTCTTGAACCTTTTATGAAAGTGTATTTGCTCTTTGGCTGTCAGGCTTCACACATTTTATAGTATATGTCTACATTTTGTGACATTTATTACTAAAATATGAAAAAGTTTCTGTTTTAACATTGTGTTTACACAGATTACTGTAGAAACGGAACACACATGAAATGCGTGTCTTCCAAATAACAATCTATTATTTCCACTCTAAAACTCCACTTCACTCCTAGATAATCGAGGCATGAGCTCGGAGAAGTTCGTGCACGTTCTGAGTCGGTGGGGGGATGGAATAGCCGGCTGCTTGCAGTTTGTTTTTATCGGCACATTTACAGGACAAAGGAGGCTGGCAGAGAGGTGAGAGCGGTTTTAAGAAGCGATTTAAGGTGGGACGGATCTACGAGTTTTTTCGTAGGCTCTGGTAATTCTAGTGTTAAGGCTCAATTCTGCAGCATACTTTTGACATTTTATTATGTTCTTCTGTTTTAACAGACTCATTCTTCACATTATCTGTAGACTAAAGTTTATCAAACCACTTTAATGTTATGAGAAGACATTCACCCTCGCTAATGTTGGACTTCATTAAATTTACTGTACAGAGACATGTGTAGATTATTCACAATAAGCCAACTAAAGATGAGCAAGCAATAACTTCTATTTAAAGGAACACAGGAAAAACTTTCCTGAACACCTCTAAATGATTTTATCATAATTGATATAGTAAACCAAATACTACTATGTTAACTGCAGTATATGCTCACATTGCTCTATATGTCACCCTTTTTATGTAAAAGAAACATGCTAATATTTTATATTAATATATAAAGGCATATCTCTACTACTGATCATAACTCCCTTTTTCTTGAACTAGAAACTGAAAAATGCCACACAGATGTGGCCAAACAAAGTAGAAATATCTCTCCTTTTCAAAGTCCTTGAATTTAATTTTTTTTTTAATCAGTTTGACACTTCCTACATGCTTCTCTTGTTTGGTTCACCTGACTCCTGTTGCTCTTCTTACCCATGCATTTCCACCTCTGTTATTTTTGAAGCTTCTCTAAGTAGTGAATCTTCAAATACCTTACAGCCATCTACCTCTTCAGTAAATGAAAAGGTGCTGTTATTGTCTTGTCTCAGATGCCATTCTGCTTTTCTTGTACCTTTGTCTTGTAGCTGTCACAATGTTATATGTTCTTGTTTTTCATGCTTTGAGTTTGAGGATAGAGAGTGTGCAGATTATAGTACTCTCTTGCTTTTGTTTAACTTTTTTTGGCTGTTTTGTCATCAACAGCACACTGGTTGCTAGCAAGTTATGTCTATGGATCTGTTATGTGTTATTGTATTGTATTGTCAGTCAGTCATTATCCAACACGCTATATCCTAACACAGGGTCATGGGGGTCTGCTGGAGCCAATCTCAGCCAGTACAAGGCTGGAACAAACCCCGGACAGGGCGCCAGCCCACCGCAGGGCGCACACACTCACAAATACCAAGCACACACTAGGGACAATTTAGGATCGCCAATGCCCCTCTTTGTACTGTGGGAGGAAACCGGAGCTCCCAGAGGAAACCCACGCAGACACAGTGAGAATATGCAAACTCCACGCAGGGAGGACCTGGGAATCGAATCCAGGTCTCCTTACTGTGAGGAAACATTGCTACCACTGCGCCACCATGCCGTCCGTTTTGTATTTTATTTATTTTTTTAATTTGTTTTTATTACATAACTTTGACTGTCTGATAACTTCTTCTGCTCTTCATTTTGACTATGGATAGCCTGGACTTCACTATATCCATGTTGTTCTTCACTCTCTCTCAAATTAATGGACCTCTGCACTAGTAAATGGCACATGATCACTCACTACCTGTTTTAGTATGCTGTGTCCGGCAAAAACAGCCTTCAGTTTTGCAGATATTGTCTGTGCTGTTTTATCCCAAATCTGCTATACTTCTGGATATTTTCAGAGGTAATCCACAGTCAGAAGGAAGAATCTGCCATGCATTTCAAAAATGTCCACTCCTAGTTACTACCAGGAAAGCTCTTGACACTCATGAGACTTCAGTGGTTCCTTTTTGTTCCTAGGTAAATGATATTGACAAGCTAAACCATTTATGCCATTTGTTCAATATCAAGTGACTTGCCTGGCCATTATTTGCATGCCTTCCTTTTGGTGTGTTGAATTCCTTGGAGTGCTATATATAACTTTTGTAACATTAGAGGTCTTAGCATTCTTGGGATGATTATTCTGTCTCCTATCATGATGTCCCTACACAATTTCATGGCTTCCTTAATTAACTGGTATACCTGAGGTTCAGTATCTAGTTATTGTTTGTGTTGTGGTCAAGCTTGCTGATGCGTAAGAAATATCTTGTTAAACATTTTTGCTTGCTTTAGCAGATCATGCATCTCATCTACAAGAGCCTCTCTGGTCTGTATTGCATAGACTACTCTTTTATTTGTGCACATCTGTTCTTCCTCAAATTTGAGTGTATTGAATGCTCTAGACATTGTGTTTGCATTTAACTTTGCCTTGTCAGGGGTGTATTTAACAAGAAGATCATTCTGCTACAGAAGCATTCTCTATAGTCTTGCTGGAGCTGTTTTAAGTGGCTTACTTAATATTGCTTCTAAATGTTTGTGATCTGACTTTACTGTGAATAGGACGCCAAAGACATACTGGTAGAATTTCCATATTACAAAGAGTAAAGTTGTGCTTGACATGTGATAGTGCCCTTAACGCATAGGCGATTGGCCTCTATTCATGTAAGAAACATTCCTAGTGTCAGTCCTCTGAAGTATCTGCTTGAAGTACAATCTTTTAAGAAGGATCAAAGAATTTTAATAGTGGATCCTCTGTTAGTGCTTTCTTGAAGCTGTTTAATTCTAATTCTTGCTCTTGAGAGTACAGTGGTACCTTGAGATAAGAGTTTAATTCATTCTGTGACCGAGCTTGTAAGTCAAAAAGCTTGTGTCTCAAATCAGTTTTCTCCATTGAAATTAATTTAAATGAGATTAATTCGTGCCAGCCCCCAAAAAAACCACCCTAATTTTTTGGTAAATGTTTTCAACATAGGAGAAATGTATTTGCAAATATTGTGTACAAATAAAATAAAACCGATTAGCGTATTGTATTAATTTTTTCTTTCACTTCGTCCATCCATCTATCCATTCTCTTCCGCTTACCCGAGATCAGGTTGCGGGGCAGCAGCTTGAGCAGAGATGCCCAGACTTCCCTCTCCCTGTCCACTTCTGCTAGCTCCTCCAGTGGAATTCCGAGGCGATCCCAGGCCAGCCGAGAGACATAGTCCCTCCAGCGTGTCCTGGGTCTTCCCTGGGGCCTCTTCCTAGTTAGACGTGCCCTGAACACCTCATCAGGGAGGCATCCTGATCAGATGCCCGAGCCACCTTATCTAACTCCTCTTAATTCGCAGGAGCAGTGGCTCTAATCTGAGCACCACCTGGATGACCGAGCTTCTTGACCTATCTTTAAGGGAAAGCCCAGACACCCTGCGGAGGAAACTCATTTCAGCCGCTTGTATTCGCGATCTCGTTCTTTCGGTCACTACTCACAGCTCATGACCATAGGTGAGGGTAGGAACGTAGATTGACCGGTAAATTGAGAACTTTGCATTTCGGCTCAGCTCCTTTTTCACCACGACAGACCAATGCAGATCCTGCATCACTGCGGATGTCGCACTTCACTTTCTCTGAAATTCTTTCACTTCACTTTTGCTTAACTTAATTTTCTTCTTCACTAGTTTTTCTTTTTTGCCTCGCTTTCGTCACTTTGATTCACAGGGCTTTTCAATAGAAACCTGTCCAAGGAGCTTTGTTTCTTCCTCCCCTTTAGAATGTTTCTGAAATGAGTTAGGCAAGTGTCATTAAATAGCGCAGCTGCACGACCAGTTGCAATTTTTTCAGGGTTTTTCTTTTCAATAAAGTTCGAAACTTTTTCCCACATTGCCAACACTTCCTTTATCTCACTTGAAGAGATAACCTCCTCTTTCTCTGGCTTCTCTGCGATACCAATCTCCTACAGAACATCTGTATGTTGCTGCGTCTGTAGTTCAGTCAACTCCTCCATTGTCAGTTCCTCGAAATGTGCGGCGACAAGCTTTTTGATGGCTCGTATCTCGAATTTTGACTTGTAACTCAAGGCAAAAAAATCGACCTATTGACGGCTCGTATCTCAAAAAACTTGTATGTTGGGGCACTCGCATCTCAAGGTACCACTGTACTGCCATTGAATGTCCTTTCTCAAATATCTGATATTGCATCTTCATTTGATGTGAACTGTGCAAGGTATTTGGTAATACATAGCAGTCTCTGCCAGTCCCTGTTGCCTTCAAATGTTGGCATGCTCAGGATTGCTTTCACTTTTTCTTTGTCAGGATGGCCCACTTCAGGTGTTCTCACATGACCCATATATTTTACCATAACAATATTGTATATTGAATTTCATCAATTTCATGATTTTTTTTTTTTTATCCTGACATTTGTGTGTGGTTTTGTTTTGTTTTATTTATTTTTTTTTTTTTTGTTCTTTGTTATGACCTAGGTTGACACCACGTAATTTTGAACCTGGAACCAAGAAGAGCCGGGCAAATGAGGACACACGCTTACAGTAAGGAATTGGTGTGAAAGCATTTAGTGCTTTTATTGAAAACAATTCCAAAACCACTGTTCCAATAAATAGTGCACTACATCTAAAGTCAATACATAAATAATGCATAAAACTGTATGATGGAGGTTAAAAAGTCCATAATAAATAAATCAATAAAAACGAGGTTAAAATCTACAGGAAACAGTCTTTTTAAAAACTAAAATCCACTCTGTGAGATCTGAACCGGTTAAGCCGTTGAGCCATCAACCAGCAGGTGCAGATAACTCTTTATCCTGACCCGTGTCCCCACTGCCAATACCCTGACGCCCTGACCCTCTTTTTGACTCTTGCTGCCATCCCCAGCCTTGCGAGGGAGTCCTCTTGGAGTTTTTTTAGTTGCTCCTACTCTTGAGCGCTGGCCACATGCTCCACCCTCGAGGCTTACATTCCCATCCGCCTGCATCCTCCTTTTCGTTCCATCACTTCTCCTGTTCCTGCCCTTCTCTCTCCTGACATCTTTAACCTCCATCTGTTTCTCTCTCAATTGTGTCTTCATAACTTCCTCCTTGTTCCATGCAGGCTCCTTTATATTGCTTTGGTTAGGCACAGGTGTGATTACTCTGCTTCCCCCGAGGTAAGAGTGAGCCTGCCAGTCCTCGGATATGTTTATTTATTTAAAATCTGCTCTGTGACACAGCCCACTTTTCGCACTCTTTGCATCATCTTGTTAATAATCATTGCATGTTCTTTAACAGCAGCAGCAGTGATCATTTCATCTGCTATCACATGCACACCTTGAATGTGTTGTAACATCTCATTGTTCTTTTAATGCAGTGTTTCTCAAACTCCGTCCTGGGGACCCCCTGTGGCTGCAGGTTTTTATTCCAACCAGATTCCTAATCAGTGACAACACCTGATAACACTGAGCTCATTTAATTAGCTGTTTTGTTTGTTTTTTTTTTCTTTCATTCGACATTCAGAAAAGCATCGCAGCATGATTTTTACATTTATAAGACACTAGCAAAATACCCGCGCTTCGCAGCGGTGAAGTTCTGCCTTACAATTTTTATTAAGAAGAAAATTAAACCTTTTTAAACTGAGGGAAAATATGCCAATAATTATTTGTTAAGGATCTCTTTGTATGCCACGTTGTCAGTTCGGCCCTCCAGTTGCAATATGACCAAGCTGTAGCTGTGCGCTGAGCTTACTCTTGAGCATGCAACGTACAGTTGGCCATGTGAACAGTAATCTTGTTTCAAATCTCACAGCTTGGATTGCTGCTGTCATAATCGGTTTGAGTTTCATGGTTTGTTTCAGTTACGACAGTATTTGTAGGACTTGTGTTGAAGAGACATTCGGCATCTGTCAAGCGTTGTAAGTATACAACCAGTTTCATTGATAACTTCACATCCAGCTTTTGAGAGTTTAAACATTTCTAAACATCAAAGTGTCCACTACTGAAATCGTCACCTGTGAAGCTAAGATGTTTAAGAGGCATTGGCGGTTGTCCAAAGGTGTAAAATATTTGGCCATTTCGGTACACTTAAGCATTTCACTCTTCTAGTGCTCCTGTGTAGTATAATTATCTCCTGTACCGTCATCAGTCCACACCTTGAACCTGTCCCAGTCATTCAATACATAAGACACAATGTTCCTCCGGATATCAATAGTGAGCCTGATATGGCTGTGCAATATGTAACAAAGAGAATGGAAA
>JANRMT010062842.1:37329757-37349006 GCA_026402145.1 Polypterus bichir lapradei
CTGCGAAGCGCGGGTATTTTGCTAGTTTAATATAATATTAACTCTTAAAGAATGCACTCTAACTGTACGGGTAAGCCTACCTTTTGATGTTAAGGTGAGTTCAAGCCTTACCTCCAACTTTGGGGCCAACTGCTGAGCCTGGCTTCCTACTGGTGCTGCCACTAGGATTTCCAGGCTTTTTAGGTGCTGGAACCTTAAAAGCAGATTGGGCAGATGATGGCCTACTTCCATCCACTGACTCATCATCATCAAAGCTTTTGTCTGGAAAAAAAACAAGGCAGCATTTTAATAAAAATGTATTAGGCAAGAAAATGGTGCTACTGGTACAAACAAGAATACAGCAGAAGGAAATCAATACTAATTATGAGCTGGGAACATTCTTCCGCTTCAGAGGCCTCACAAAAAAAAAAAAAAAAAAAAAAAAAAAAAAAAAGCATCACCAGACTACACCTGAAAAGCACATTCATGGTGACCTGCAGGCTGGTACATGCACCAGCCCCATTCCAAATGATCAACAGTCACCCATATTATCAGTCTCCAGCCTTATTTTGCTATCTGCATCATTTCCTACACCTTGCATTGCTTTCACTCTCCACCCAGCGTCTGCCACAACTTACAGTCACAAATCCGCTTGCAGATCAGTCGCCTCATCCCTCTGGACCAGAGGGGTGGGGAATAAATAAAATAGCCCCAGCTTGCTTTCCTTGCAGAGTGCCTGCTTGATCACATAGTCAGTAGAAAAAGACAGTGCATGAAAAAACAGATCAGTTAAAACCTCCCATCTAAAAGCTGCCCATGCCGAATCCTCCATCAAGGCTGGGTGCCGGCATCTTTTTTCCCCCTCATCTCCCTCCCACCCTTCACAGGGTAACCAGCAGCCAATAAGCTTTCAGATGACATCATTCTCCATCAGCTGCTCCTTCCTGCATATCAATTTTTCACTGAGCCACAGCCAGCCTGGCACACCTCCCTACAAGCAAATGACAAAGGCTTTAGAGCTGGGAAATGTCATGCTAATGAGGCTTCACTGCCATCTAATGGGGTTTGTTGCTTCGAGCCCACACCCCAATTACACAGCCGGTGGCTATGCATCCATAACAAGAGGCAGAGTAAAAAGCAGCATCTGAGGCCACAAATCCCACCAGAGAAAGGCAGGTGGGTGGGAGGGTAAAAACTTAATCTTGAGATGGACACACAGGTGTGTATTAGTATGACAGAACACACTGAGGCCATCTACGGATATACACAGATATATTCAGGTGCACACACAGGTATATATTTAGGAATGCAGAAATGAATACACACTCAAAAACACATATCTGATGTAGTTCTGCTCCATTCACAGTAGTGCTAATTTATCACAAAACTATACACTGGACAAAAATGTCCTGCAGATAACCTCTATAGCTTTTATAGTCACAGAAGAAGGATTATACAGTTGTGCTTGAAAGTTTGTGAACCCTTTAGAATTTTCTATATTTCTGCATAAATATGACCTAAAACATCATCAGGTTTTCACTCAAGTCCTAAAAGTAGATAAACAGAAACCAGTTAAACAAATGAGACAAAAATATTATACTTGGTCATTTATTTATTGAGGAAAATGATAGAATATTACATATCTGTGAGTGGCAAAAGTATGTGAACCTCTACGATTAGCAGTTAGTTTGAAGGTGAAATTCGAGTCAGGTGTTTTCAATCAATGCTATGACAATCAGGTGTGAGTGGGCACTCTGTGTTATTTAAAGAACAGGGATCTATCAAAGTCTGCTCTTCACAACACGTTTGTGGAAGTGTATCATGGCACGAACAAAGGAGATTTCTGAGGACCTCAGAAAAAGAGTTGTTGATGCTCATCAGGCTGGAAAAGGTTAAAAACCATCTCTAAAGAGTTTGGACTCCACCAATCCACAGTCTTGAAGACCATTGTTACCCTCCCCAGGAGTGGTCGACCAACAAAGATCACTCCAAGAGCAAGGTGTGTAATAGTCAGCGAGGTCACAAAGGACCCCTGGGGAACTTCTATGCAATTGAAGGCCTCTCTCACATTGGCTAATGTTCATGTTCATGAGTCCACTATCAGGAGAACACTGAACAACAATGGTGTGCATGGCAGGGTTGAAAAGAGAAAGCCACTGCTCTCCAAAAAAAACATTGCTGCTCGTCTGCAGTTTGCTAAAGATCACGTGGACAAACCAGAAGGCTATTGGAAGAATGTTTTGTGGACAGATGAGACCAAAATCGAACTTTTTGGTTTAAATTAAAAGTGTTATGTTTGGAGAAAGGAAAACACTGCATTCCAGCATAAGAACCTTATCCCATCTGCGAAACATGGTGGTGGTAGTATCATGGTTTGGGCCTGTTTTGCTGCATCTGGGACAGGACGGCTTACCTTCATTGATGGAACAATAAATTCTGAATTATATCAGAGAAAGGAAAATGTCAGGACATCTGTCCATGAACTGAATCTCAAGAGAAGGTGGGTCATGCAGCAAGACAACGACCCTAAGCACACAAGTTGTTCTACCAAAGAATGGTTAAAAAAGAATAAAGTTAATGTTTTGGAATGGCCAAGTCAAAGTCCTGACCTTAATCCAATCGAAATGTTGTGGAAGAACTTGAAGCGAGCACTTAAATCTGAGGAAATCCCAGAGTTGAAGCTGTTTTGTATGGAGGAATGGGCTAAAATTCCTCCAAGCCGGTTTGCAGGAATGATCAAAAGTTACCGGAAATGTTTAGTTGCAGTTATTGCTGTATGGGGGGGCGGGGTCACACCAGATACTGAAAGCAAAGGTTCAAATACTTTTGCCACTCACAAATATGTAATATTCGATCATTTTCCTTAATAAATAAATGACTAAATATAATATTTTTGTCTCATTTGTTTAACTGGTTTCTCTTTATCTACTTTTAGGACTTGAGTGAAAATCTGATGATGTTTTAGGTCATATTTATGCAGAAATATAGAAAATTCTAAAGGGTTCACAAACTTTCAAATACAACTGTAAATCAAACAAAAGAAGCTAAAGGATACAGTCAGACCATGGCTCACAGTACAAAGCAGGAAACTACTTCAGAGATGAAGTGTGTATCAATATGCAGACATGTACATGGACCCCTTGTACAAGCAAATTTAAAATAAAAAAAATAAAAAAAGTCCTGTGCTCTTGCATGAAGGAGTCCAAGTCAAAAAATGTCTATGTGAGGTCAAAACAACAGAACAAATTAGCAAAATGCTTTACAATCTTGCATCCACCAAATTATAATGCAGCACCAATCCAAAGAAGTGTGTAAGAGCGCATGGGAATTTTAACAGAATCATCATCACAAGAAGATTATAGGATGGGTAATATGTAGCCTTACTGTTTCAGGTAACAGCAGCAACGGCATCATTCCTGCGTTATCCAGGCTCTGACCCTCAAGTAATTACACTGGCAGTGGCCTGATTTTCTTTTATCTTTTATCATTAAACTCTGTGCCATGTTGTAACTGACAAGATCACAAGACAAATTTTCTGTATCTTTATTTGCCTGTATGTGCCTGACAAAATCTACCTACTTGCTGTTGACACAGTGTCTGAATATTATTTACTTAGTAAGTACAATTTTTTAAATAGCAATAACATAACATTCTCATATCTGCTTAACACCAGAGTTCCTAAAGCCTACGAAAAAACTTGGTCCATCTTAAATGCCTTCATACCTCTCTCATCAGTGTCTTTTGTTTTGTAAATTTGTCGATCAACACAAGCAGCAAGCAGCCTGCTTTCCCATCCCCCCTCCTTGACGGAGTTCAGCTCACAGGCAAAAAGTTCTCCCAGCTCAAGCCAAGGCTCCTTATCTGCATATGATGTGCCTGGAGTTGTATAGGGTCAATAATACAGTATATCATTATTTGGAATACATACATTTCATGTGTGTTCCGTGTCTACAAAGATCTTGGTAAGTGTAGGATGAAAAGAAATGTGAGAGATGCTGAACACATATCTAAAGCCGAAACCTTTTCCATGTTATACTAATAATGACGAGAAGTGCATAATGTGTGAAGACTTTAGTCCAAATATCAATTAAACATGTGCACTTTTAGGTATACTAATAAAAGGCAAAGCCCTCACTGACTGACTGGCTCACTGACTCATCACTAATTCTCCAACTTCCCGTGTAGGTAGAAGGCTGAAATTTGGCAGGCTTATTCCTTACAGCTTACTTACAAAAGTTAAGCAGGTTTCATTTCGAAATTCTACACGCAACGGTCATAACAGTCGATAACGGTCGACAACATCCGCCATGTTGAACTTTCTTATTTATGGCCCCATCTTCACGAAATTTGGTAGGCGGCTTCCCTGCACTAACCGAAACCGATGTACTTATTTCGATGGTATGACGCCACTGTCGGCCGCCATATTGAACTTTCCAACGTCACCAATTTTCCAATTTCCCGTGTAGGTAGAAGGCTGACCCCGTCTTCACGAAATTTGGTAGGTGGCTTCCCTGCGCTAACCAAAACCGATGTACGTACTTATTTCGGTGGTATGACGCCACTGTCGGCCGCCATATTGAATTTTCCAAACGTCACAAATTCTCCAACTTCCTGTGTAGGTAGAAGGCTGAAATTGGTAGATCCATTCCTTACAGCTTACTTACAAAAGTTAAGCAGGTTTCATTTCGAAATTCTACGCGTAACGGTCATAACGGTCAACAACGTCCGCCATATTGAACTTTCTTATTCATGGCCCCATCTTCACGAAATTTGGTAGGCGGCTTCCCTGCGCTAACAGAAACCAATGTACATACTTATTTCGGTGGTATGACGCCACTGTCAGCAGCCATATTGAACTTTCCAACGTCACTAATTCTCCAACTTCCCGTGTAGGTAGAAGGCTGAAATTTGGTACTTATTTCGGTGGTATGATGCCACTGTTGGCCGCCATATTAAACTTTTAACGGAAACCGATGTACGTACTTATTTCGTTGGTATGACACCACTGTCGGCCGCCATATTGAACTTTCCAACGTCACTAATTCTCAAACTTCCCGTGCTGAAATTTTGCAGGCTCATTCCTTACAGCTTACTTACAAAAGTTAAGCAGGTTTCATTTCGAAATTCTACGCGTAATGGACATAACGGTGAATAACGTCCGCCATGTTGAACTTTCTTATTTATGGCCCGATCTTCTCGAAATTTTATAGGCGGCTTCCCTGCACTAACCGAAACCAATGTACGTACTTATTTCGGTGGTATGATGCCACTGTTGGCCGCCTTATTGAACTTTTCAACAGTCTTTGTTACCTATGGGCCCATCTTCAAGAAATTTGGTACACGGGTTCCCAACGCTAACTGAATCCTACTTACGTACATATATACGTCCATAGCCTGCAGCTCGGTCACCGTGTGAGGTGGCGTTGGGTCCCCCATCCCAACGCTTCCCACGTTGTTGGCTGCCTGCCTATATAAGACCGTCCGTCGCTCCGGTCTCTACATTCCCTTCCTTGCTTCGCCACGGGATTCACGTCTCCCTACTGATAACTACAGCCTTTTTGTTTAATCCACGGCTATTTTAGACTTACTTTACATTGCTCAGGTACCCATTTCCTTTATCATTGCAACCCCCATTACCATGTCTATCGAGGTGATCACTATCGATCAAAGAACTGTCACTTACTGAGTGGTTTCCATGCCCGGAGATGGCACCTACATTTTCCATTCTCTTTGTTACATATTGCACAGCCATATCAGGCTCACTCTTGATATCCGGAGGAACATTGTGTCTTATGTATTGAATGACTGGGACAGGTTCAAGGTGTAGACTGATGACGGTACAGGAGATAATTATACTACACAGGAGCACTATAAGAGTGAAATGCTTAAGCCCTTCACCTATGTTTCTGCATGTGAGTTGATGGCTGCCGCTGAATTGTTCGGTTGTCGCTTTCAAGTGTACCGAAATGGCCAAATATTTTACACCTTTCGACAACTGCCAATGCCTCTTAAACATCTTAGATTCACAGGTGACGATTTCAGTAGTGGACACTTTGATGTTTATGAATGTTTAAACTCTCAAAAGCTGGATGTGATTTTATCGATGAAACTGGTTGTGTGCTTACAACGCTTGACAGATGCCGAATGTCACTTCAACACAACAAATCCTGCAAATACTGTCGTAATTGAAACAAACCATGAAACTCAAACCGATTATGACAGCAGCAATTCAAGCTGTGATATTTGAGACAAGATTACTGTTCACATGGCCAACTGTAAGTTACATGCTCAAGAGTAAGCTCAGTGCACAGCTTGGTCATGTTACAACCAGAGGGCCGAACTGACAACATGGTATACAAAGAGATCCTTAACAAATAATTATTGGCATATTTTCCCTCAGTTTAAAAAGGTTAAATTTTCTTCTTAATAAAAATTTTAAGGCAGTACTTCGCCGCTGCGAAGCGCGGGTATTTTGCTAGTTCAAGAATATAACCAAAGAAAAAAAAAAGATTTTTTTGACACTTGCTGTCAAGTGTCAAGGAGTTAAAAACTCAAATGCCAATTGACAGGAAGTCGATATGTATTCTTGAATGGTGCAGAAGTAACAACTGCTGCTTTATAACTCAAAGGTGCCAGGTTTGAGAAAGGGCGCTCCGTGTTTTGGGTAGTGAGCTGCTATTATTATTATTTGTACAATATAATAAAAACATACATTTGATTTGAGTCTGTGACAGCTGGTGTAAATTTTGGCTATTTGTAAAAGTTAGCACTTGTTTTTTTATTATTCAATTTTATTTTCTCAGTGACGTTAACGAAGTTCAACAAACTTCCTCTCCCTCTTTGAGTTGATGGCATTTTATCTCCATTCTATTCACAAGAGCAGTGCTGTGGCTGATGCTTGCTCATAACTGTTTGTTGTACTGGCAATCAAAGAGACCATGTCCCGTGACTACTATTAGACTAGACAAAGGCAGGACTATAGCAAGAGATAGCTTCTTCACAGCGCTTTTGCAAACTAATAGACTGCTGTAAAGCAACACAACTCTATTTGGCACCATAAGTAAAATGGGACTTCCACCTAATAAACACACACCCAAACATGGGAAAAGTGTACAAACTTTACACGGACTATGATCAGGTGAAGGAGCTGAATCAAGGACACTGATGCACTAGTCAATTTGCTATTGTGCTGTCCAACAATGCTAAATAGTAATATTAAAAACATATGAAAACTCATTTACTCTAACATTAACAAACTCTGTTATAAAAAAAAAAAAAAAACACACCACCATACCATGCACATCTGCTTTCTACCTTTGACGGGGCCCGTCTATTAAATTGTGTAAAGCTTTATTACCATAAGTGGCCATGTGTAACCACTATCTTTGTGAAAGGTGTTATTACCAATAAACATGTGGTTAATGCCCCAAAAACAGGACAAATCAACAGCATTAAAACTTAAGGAAACTTATAGAGAGATTAGTATAGAAATCAGTATAGATATTCCATGGACAACACTGGTGTTAGGTAGCAGTGTGCAACCAGAACAACAAGTATCTAATAAGCAACTCAACTTAGCATAAACAACAACAACTTACAGTTTGCCTTTACTACGCTAGCCCTGAAGTGATTGGATAGTAGGAAAAAGAGCTGTTTTACTGAGGGTCACGGCACTGTTAGAAGTAATGGCCAAAGTTGTATTCTGCAGGTCTAAATGAAGAGGGGCTGGCTAAATGAACAAGACACCAGATAAAAGTGTACAACAGCCCAAGACAAACACTGTCTTCCCCACAGTCACCTATAGTACAACTTGTCCCATGCCCAAGTTTCATCCACTATACTGGCAGAAACTACCTTCACCTGTAAGCTTCTTAACAAGTTGTTGAAAGTACTTGATGCTAAACTGTAAACAGTCTGCAACACACTACTGCTTGTATCACACAATATAAATGCAGAATACAATCAGTACAACACAACAATGCTTACTCCCCTTTCTACCCTAATCTATAGAAGAGGATAAGGACAGAAAAGCTTAATCCTCTTTCCATCATGGTAGATTAGTCTAAATCCAGGAGGGGAATCAAGGACAACTCATAGTCATAGTCTTCACCTAATGGTCAGAACTGTTAAAAGCAAAAAAAAAAAAAAAGTTAAGACCACACACGAATGCTAGACCACATAGTGTCCCAAATACAACCCACCTGAAACACACTATTTACACAACAGTTCCTTTAATAACCTTCATTTACCAAGATATAAATAAGTAAAAATGAGAATTTTGAAGCAGTGTGCAACCAGCAGTGCAAATTAAACCTTGAGGCATGCTGTTCTGATAAGACTGTCTAGCTTTTTATCTACTTAAATATTGTATGTTCTGACAATATTTTAAATTCTACTTTTCTAAAGCTAGATAGTTTGCAAGCAAACAAATACTAACCAACCAAAAATATACTCTGATGTTACAGTTGAAGAAAAAAATCAGTGATAGAAGAATCTTTTAAATATTTACAAAAATTAACAGAAGAATCTTCTGCAATCTATTATGAATGCAAGTAGTTTTGTACAGCACCTTAAATTCTAAGCCAGAAAAGAAAAACACTTCATTAGTTAGAAGATCAATAAAATTAAACATTAAAAACTGCCCTGGACAAGACAAACAGGTAGACACAAAATATCAAAAAAAAAAAAAAACAATACAAGACATAGATTTTTTATATTTTAAATAATACATTACACAGAAGAATATTAAGACTTGACAGCAATGTTTCTGGATCACATGAAACCTGTGCATGTTTGATTTCCATGTGCAACCTGATGAACAACTGATAAAACAACACATCGCTGAAGAAACAAATACACAGTATGACGGGCAGCCACAGCTATTACCCAGCACAGCCAGAAGACCAACTGAATGGAAGGGCCAGCACAGAGAGCATCCACAAGGCACTACTTTCCCCAGGACGCAGGAGGGCAGCACTCCTGAGAGGCTGTGGCACCATGGTTTCCCACAGGGCATGCTGGGAGTTGGAGTCTGGCATAACCCTGTTGGGTTCTGTCGGCGGGAGAAGGGAGAAATGTACAACCCTACTTTGGGTTTCCATCATACCTGGGAGTACTTACAGTTAATCCTGATGAGCCACCCGAAATACTGCCAGGTGTAACATAAAAGGAGCTGCCTCACTCCATTCAAGGAGCCAGAATTGGGAGAAAGAGGGACTAAGCTTGCTGGAGGAGGAGTGGTGGTGAAGAGGAGAAATATTGTGCTGCTGGGTGCTTTATACTGTTATGTTGTGGGGAGCAAGGGAGAAGAGCTACCCTACTATAAATAAAAATGTGTGTTTTTGAACATTTGGGGTCTGTGGCTATTGTGTCCAGGGTTTACATTAGCAGTTTTCCAGCACAGCCGTATTCATTCACTCAAGCCATCAAGAATGTGTAAATTAATCATGGGAGATTTATGCATAAACTCTGTGTGAAAGAATCTTTTGGATAGATAGTAGTATTGAAACAATCGATTGACTGAATAATGCCCTTGAAATCAAACATATGCTAAAAATTAATTATATATGTGTAACCCACTACCCTGGAAGAAATGGTGAATGTAGAGATTAAGATCTATTTTATTGCCATCCATTCAGGCATACTAGCTACCTTGCCAGGGTTGGCAGAAAGCTTTCATGCATTCCAGCAACCAGTATACCATAAGAGAGACTGTTCAGTGGGCACACTATCAATCCCTCTCAGGTCACAGGTTATATAGAACAAAGTAAATATGTTGACATTTTTACATTTCAATTTACATATAATAGAAACTGAATGCATATAGGAAATTTGGCCAGAAGCACTTCATTTCTTTATGAAGAGCTGTAAATCATTGCTGCTCATTTGATTCATTTAGATTTAGGATTTTTAATGTTAACAACTGCATATTTGTATGCTTTATGAGAGCTTGTTGACATTGTTAGAAAATATGCATTTTGTGTGTTTACTTATGGATATTGCAAACCAGCCATAAATGCTATTAATGTAAGTTATTTGTGGTTTATTTATTTATTTCTACGTATAGCATCTGACAAAACAACTGGTTTTAAAACAAGTCAGGCAGTGAATTTTTGTTTTTAAATCACAAGTTTATGTTCAGTTTCAAAACAAAACCTTGTGAAATAATTTCAATGTTTATTAGAGCTTAGAAAAAATTTATTTTAACAATAACATGACAATATAAAGACCATGATAATTTTGGTCACCATAATCGTGATATGAAATTTTGATATTGTCCCATCCCTAACAGATTCATATACTCATTTCAATGTTAAATTATCATAATTGTTCAATGGTGAGATTGAGTGTTTTTGTTTAGTAGCAAGACAGAGACTGTATCAGAACACATGCAGACACTATGCAAGAATGTCTTAATTTCAAGGGATTCTGCTTCTTTATGACAACATTGTGACAGCAAACAATTCCAGAATTGATGTTCTTCCATGTTGATAGAATACTGTGATTCAAATCTAAGCGATCTACCACATGTAACATTTTTAGATTCATGTGATTCCTATAAATATTCTTGCTCTACCGTACAAGTGTGGTTTGCTTTTACAATAAATGTCAGGAGTTACATCATTTTACACATGCTCTGCAACAGTAGTTGCTTGTTAGAACCTGATGAAATAACAAAATAAACAAAAACCTATCAAAATTATTTATCTGCAAATGCTATATAAAACAAAGTTAAAAAAGTGAAAACACTACTAAGTAGACTCAGAATCTAAGGCCTAGTAGCTTGGTTTTTAGGCTGTATGACAACACCACAAATACAATATATTTGCAAAAATGCTTGTCATATAGGCCATAACAGAAAATCACTGTATTGCTTACCCTTACACTAAACTGTTCTTCAGTCCAATGAACAACCATAAGTGTTTATTAACTACAAAAAGCTTGAAGCCCATTTGCAAAAGAGGTGAAATGAGACATTGGGTGAAAGAATATATATCTGCTGACACAGCATCTAATTGTTGCTCTTCACGTCCTCAGTGGAGAGATAATACATTGGTCAGAGGAATGATCATCAGTGAAAATTATACTCTGCAGCTTAGTGATCCACACAGGTGCCTCAAGAAGACAAGTTCAACAGACAATCACACCCCAGAGTGTGAGGGATCATTAATAAAATAAGTGTAGCCACAGTCGAGATTATTTATGGTGTGAACAGTGCAACATCATGTACTCATCAGCTGCAACTACATGGCAAGAGGCACTTTGGGAAGGGGGATGATCACAAAAGGTTAAATGCTTTCTGACACAGGACTATGTAGACACGACCTTGGTTAGCCAGACAGCCAAATTAACATCTACAGGTATTATACTTTATTCTGCATTACATATTTAAGTAAAGAGGACACATAACTGATCTTCTGAATTCTGTTATTTATAACTGAAACTAAACTAAAACCAAACGTGATCTGGTTAAAAGAAATGCAGTAATATGCAATATAGAATAATTAAAAAGCAGACACAGTTGTTCATATTGTAAACTACTTCACTATTCATCATAATATTGACATCTGACAGCATAGAAAACAAAATTAACACAATTTTAAAAGTATGCACAGCCCAGCTCACGCATTAATAGAGTAAAGCAAGAAGTTGAATGTTCATGGCAGAATATATGTGTTATGAAGCAGCAGCTGAGGAGGAAAAAAGGGCTCTTTTCCACTAACCTTTAAATCTTACTCGTAAACCACTTTTTCAAGATCAAGGTTGTAATTCGGCACAAGGCCTAAGTAGACTGGAACAAATCATTTACTTCAGTTTAGAGAAAACCTACATATAAGCAGTTGTACTGAACTGAAATTTAAGTGTGACTCACACAGTTACAAGTTGTGAATGAAAATGTCAGCTGGAGAAGCTGTATGTAATCCTGAAGCTCCTGTCACCTTCAGGCTCTTATAAGAAATTAAACCTTTGCTAATCACACAGCTGTATTGCAACCGAGTACAGCTCAAATCAGCTCAGCTAGTTTTTTTTGTTTTTTTTACTGAATGGAAGAGCTTAGTACCAGGGACACCCGAGTCTTCCTCAGACAGACTACAGTACTTCATTGAATTTCACTGAACATTAACTGACTGAGCAAGGTTAGATAGATAGATAGATACTTTATTAATCCCAAGGGGAAATGTTACTTCACTGTTTTTTTTATACCACAAAGCCCTGTACTGCAGCAATATAAGAGTTATTTAAAAATTATTATACCTCTAATTTGTATGTGGTAAATCTAATCTAAATAAAAAATAAATTACATTCTAGTTGACTTATTCAATTTCCCTTTTGGCACACAAATCCAAAGTATTCCTGTAATGAGACACACAAGCTATACTGCTTTGAGTGAAATAATGACAATGAAATTATATGATTCAACTTTATTGTCATTGTACAAGTACAAAAAAGTAGCTATTACAAACCCCTTGGGGTCAGAGTGCAGAGTCAGCTATTGTACAACACGTGTGGAGCAATATAGCAGGTTAATGGTCTTTCCCAAGGGCCACACAGAGTAGAAAATATACTGTAACTCAGAAAAAACAATGTCCAGCAAATGTAATAACCCCAACATAATCAAAAAGTTTTGGCCTATTATAACTCATCTATGGAAAAACAGACAGCAAAGAATCTACCTAGTTTCTAGACCAAATGAGAAGACAACCTCTTAACAAGCGTATGTTTGTGTGTGTGTGTGTGTGTGTGTGTGTGTGTGTGTGTAAGCAAAGAGTATGAAATGTTTTGCTTCATCTGGCAAAAGTAGTAAATAAATACACAGTGCACTTTTGTATCTAAAAAAGCAATGCACACATGATATTAAATGTCCCAGGTCAGGTGTTCATTTCATGGGGTTTACAGTTTCAGGTTTGTTTTTTTTTTGGGTTAGTTTTATTCTGGTCAAAGTGTCTTCCAGTCGTTCAAAGGCATGTAGTGCAATTGACAGGTATCTCAGACTTGCAATTTCAACATCCAAAACCAGCAATTGTACTTTAAACTGTGATTAGTGATAATTTAAACAGTCAATTCCTAACAAAAAAGAATAAGAAAAAACAACAATCAACAGATATTTGTCATTATAAGGTGCAAAGTACATGTTCAAATTCAATAAATCTAGGGTTCTTATTAAAGTTTCTCTCAAATTAAAATTGGTTTACAGCTTGAGAAAGGAAGGAGTGAGGAGATACTTAAAAGTTTAAAATGCTTTGATCCGTCATTCATTATCAGGAAAAAGAGAGCCAATCAAATGTGTGCTATATCCCAAAACCCAGTGTTCCATGTGCATTTTAGTATAAATACGGCTCATTTGATTGAACAAAGAGAAGGAGAAAAAAAAAAGACAGAAGGGACACAGGAAACAAAATCAGATATCAAGAGACGTGAAACCATCTGATTTAGACGTCAGAAAACGCAACCTATGAACAACACCGATTGCTAAATCAAAAAGCCACCTATGACATCACCCCTTGACACTTCTGATTTTCAGAAAGCTTTCCTAAGACTGTTTATATCCAGGCTTTGTTATCTATTTTTTATTATATTTTCTTCATTCAGTATTGTTATATGTTAATAAATACTAAATAATGATTTTATATTTTCTGTACTTTGTCTTTAGTCAAAAGTGGTAAAAAATATTAAATGGGGACTAATGTGAGTTAGATTACTACTTCCTTATTCACATGGTTTATCAAGGCTATTGACATAACTCCATAATGACTAGAGCAAATGCTATAAAAGAGAAATTGGATACCACTGTATAACAGAAAACATGCATGGTTTGTAGGGGGCATCACTCAACCTCAAGCCCCAGACACAAATGCCAAAATACAAGTTCCAGTTTTGAATAAAATAATTATTTTCCAGAAAATACCTTCTTACAGGTTCTTCGCCATATAGAACACAAAACCAACAATTTTTTTAAATGTTTTCCTCCATTTTTCCAAGCTAACTGATTCCCACTCCACTCCAGACTCTGACTAACATGGGAAAGGCGAAGTGGTTTATATTCAACCTGAACCTGGGAGTATTTCTGATGCAACAAGATTGCCACTGGAAGCAGAATAACTTTTCTGACAGTGGAGCCTGCCCGAACAGCTCTCTCTAACATCACCTGAGGACTACAACAAAGCTGTCCACCAGAACTACAACTCCCATGCAGTCCTGCAAGTATCCATACAGGAGCCACATAAAAGGAATGCTTCCACTGAGAGTATTGGGGAACATATGGCCCCAGAAGGCAGTCATCCACTATGATGGCCTCCCAGCCGGGAAAAGTAGAACAAACCAGCCAGACCAGGATGCCCATCCATCCTAACCAATTTAATAATGTGAAATAAACAGTAAATTTAAATTTGTACTAGTTTCCTATTGCTTCTGGCTGGAGGGATGGAAGGGATGCCAGGAGGAAACACTGAACTGTCTATAAGCAATTGGCAAATTGATACTTAAAGGAGAGTTTTACTAAACTGTGGAGGTATGAGCTTGTGGCTAGTACTCCAAGAAACCACACCCTGGATTGAATGGGCAGGACTGTTCACAATGACATCTACTTTTCCACAAAAACCTTCAAAGTGTCCAGGGTCAGTTCTGTGATGAACCTGGCCTTACTAATACTTTTTTTCATATGTTTTGTATCATCTGAACTCAGACTGCTTCCCCAGGAAACCACTGCTAAGAAAACATCCGACTCTCCTCCAGAAGTATGATCTACAACCTATTCTGACCCCTATTGTACCGTGTAGTTTGCTGTTCATATGGACTCACAAGTACTTGTAGCTCTACACTACCTCCACTTCTGTCCCAGGTGAGGACTGGTCTCAGTGACTCCTTAACATGCAGAAAATTCACAACCAACTCTTTTGTCTTGTTGATGTTGAGCTACAGATGGTTCTTTCTGCACCACAAAAACAGTCTTCCACCAGCCTCCTGTACTCTGAAATGTCTACATCAAGACAAACTATGATGCAGAAGTTGCCTGAGAATTTCTGTAGATGACCAGTGTTATGCCCCACATCTTGTTAGTTGAGACTGTTATTTGTTAAACTGTGCTCCCCCTTCATCTTGTCATTTATTAACACACCAGTCAGTCACAGTGGTACTATAAAAGTCTATGAAAATCAAGTAAAGCACGTAGGTCCCATAATAAACATTTAAATACAATACACCCCATGTGTCTCACGTAGGCACCCCTTTATCTCTTGTTTCGGTCACGTCCAAAACGTATCCTTAGGGTATATAAATCCCTGTGTCTGGTTAGTTGTGGTACGCAGCAATTTGAACCTCTTGTCTACGCGCTTCTCTTCGTCTTGATCCAACCGTGGAAATCACTCACCTTGTAAGTGTCTTTTAAAGCTTTATTGTTTAATGTACACTGTCTGCTATGTATTGCTTTGTAAATCATTCTTTATTGTCTTTGATTGTACAATTGTAAATGCCTGTATGTTTCTTTTGTATATATTTCAGTTTACAACGAAGTACGTCCAGTAAAAGCCTTCAAGATAGCTCGCTCACCCCTTGTCGTTTTTTATGTGGATGTGCCGAGTTGTTTAAGCTCTCTGTGGCCGCATTGCACAGACAGTGCGGAGTGAGGCAGAAAAACCAGAATTTGTATTGAACTGGAAATTAATTGTATAGATAGTAAACATGAAGGGAGAGGGCACTGTTCCGAGAAGTACAGAAGTGTTACACACCACCATCTCTAACATGCAGCCCTTATGTAGCACTGGGTGATATGGAAAAAAATCTTATCACAATTTTTTTCATATAACTTGATATCAATAAATATCACGATATAAATCACATCACTATTTCTGTCAAGCTTAAAGGTTCCTTTTTACTCCTAAGTGAGATGCGAAGATATCATAAGGTTAATTATGGTTTAAATATTATTTATTTTCTGACAGAAGATGAACATGACAAATACACTGTACAACATTATACAATTGTATTTCAAATAAATAAGTACAGGCAGTCCCCGGGTTACATACGAGATAGGGACTGCAGGTTTGTACTTAAGTTGAATTTGTATGTAAGTCAAAACAGGTACATAATTTTAATAAATGCTATTGTTGACTGACTGTAACCAAGTGCTCTGCCAATGAATGATGGAGTTTCACCTCTCTTTGACAATTTTATTATTTCTACTTCATTTTCAATGGTAATGTTTTTTCTCCTCTTTACTGTATCACCAGCACTTGCATCAGATTTCTGTTTCAGAGACATTCTTGAAGAGTGAAGACAAAAGGTTAAGATCAGTTCTTCTGCACAGCGCTATACACGCTATCACAGCAAGAAGGCACCCGTCAACACGTCTGATGTACTAACAAGAGACAACTTCCTGCTATGTCCGTAACAGAACAAGCAGGCTTACAATTGAGAGGACGGCGAGGGGAGGGTTCATCACTTTCCCACCACACAGTCACCTCCACTACAGTATGCTGCTTGCTACATCTGCCCACCGAGAATGAACACAGTGCGGCCAACGGCTGCCCCGCTCGTTCTCAGTGGGCGGCTGGTAATGCTGCAAGCGGTGACCCGGTTGTGGCAGAACGGAGGCCACTGAGGGTGAACGGGGCGGTGGGGGGTAGCACTGTAGTGTGCATCGGATGGCTGCCTATTGAATGAGGGCGATTCACTACCCGCCTATGGCCACACCATGTTCGTTCTCGGTGGGCGGACGCTGCAGGCAGCATACTGTAGTGGAGGTGACTGTGAGGTGGGCTGGTGATGAACCGACCGTCGATGCCCCCATTCATTCTCAATAGCAAGCCTGCTTGTACTGTTACATACATAGCAGGAAGTTGTCTCTTCTCAGTACATCAGACATGTTGACGACTGGTGCCTTCCTGCTGTGATAGCGTGTACAGTGCTGTGCAGAGGAGCTCATCTTAACCTTTTGTCTTCACCCTTCAACAATGTCTCTGAAACACAAATCTGATGCAAGTGCTAGTGATACAGTAAAGAAAAGAAAAACCATCACCATTGAAAATAAAGTTGAAATAATAAAAAGTTCAGAGAGAGGTGAAACTTCATAATTCATTCGCAAAGCACTTGGTTACAGTCGGTCAACAATAGCATTTATTAAGTTTATGTACCTGTTTCGACTTACATACACATTCAACTTAAGTACAAACCTACAGTCCCTATCTCGTTGGTAACCTGGGGACAGCCTGTATACAGAATTGATCCCTCAAACCTTTCTGCTTTGTTCTTTTTCTTTTACAATATATATATATATATATATATATATATATACACATATACATACTAATAAAAGGCAAAGCCCTCACTGACTCACTCAATCACTCACTAACTCACTCACTCACTCATCACTAATTCTCCAACTTCCCATGTGGGTGGAAGGCTGAAATTTGGCAGGTTCATTCCTTACAGCTTCCTTACAAAAGTTGGGCAGGTTTCATTTCGAAATTCTACGCGTAATGGTCATAACTGGAAGCTGTTTTTCACCATTTACTGTAATGGAGATGAGCTTGAACGCCATGGGGGCGGAGTTTCGTGTGACATCATCACGCCTTCCACGTAATCACACAGTACATAGAAAACCAGGAAGACCTCCAAAAAGCCCTGAAGAAAACATGCATTATATAATTGAGAAGGCAGCGAAACAATAAGAAGCGAGCGAGTGACATATACAACCATATTCATGAGTTCTGCTACTTCGGAAACAAAGCACGATGTAAACCTAAACTTTAAGTTTATAGACAGGCTGCCGCTGGCGCTTGTAATTTAGTGCCTGCCCATATAAGGCCGTCAGTCAGCGGCAATCCAATAGCAAACTGCCACTAAATATTCACGGGTGAAGGACTGTGCTCATGCAGAGGAAGATAAGATGGTCAGGGTGGTGTTTGGCACAAACTCAGCGAAACTGAGACAGAAAGTTTTAAGTGCCAGGACTTCGGTAACATTAAATACAGCCATGGACATCGCACGAGATGGCACCAGCACAGCTGGGAACCTTCGATGCATGTACACCGAGCGGCTCACGTGAACTGACGCAGTGCACAGACAAAAAGCAACAGTTCCAAAGAGCGCTGAACAAAAACCGAATTACACAATTGAAAAGGCAGCAAAAAATATGAAGCGTCTGATACATACAAGCATATTCATAAATGCAGCTACTGCGGAAACAAAGCACACGGTGGAAAAAGTCAATGTCACACTAAAGGAAGACAGTGAAAAAAAAAAAAAACCCGTGCATACAGTGTGTCAGGTCTCAGATAAAGAAGAAGACGAGCTGTTTATTGATGCAGTAAGAAACGAATCGATGAATGAAACCTGTCATCTTTACAACGATTGACAAACACGGAATGTAACTTGAACACAACACGTCCTACAAATACGAACCTGATTGAAAGAAATAATGATAATCAAATCCTTGATGACAGCAACACTCAGTAACACTCACAAAACAAATACTGTATATTGACAGTCATGTTACGTTATTTTTAAAATGTTCCCTTTTCTTTTTCATAGCTTTTTTAACACACTACTTCTCCGCTGCGATACGCGGGTATATATATATGTATATATATACCCCGATCTACATACTCGAATAATGGATACTTTATTCGCCATCAATGATTGTTTTGGTAAAGCCATACTCAGTGTATTCATTAGATGAACGGTAAAAAAGTAAGAGCGAGGGGAGGATGACTTATTGAGGCATGCAGGCTGTAGTGTGCGTCAACTCTATCTGAATTGCGCGATCTATATCCTGTCAAAATTATACAAATTCAAATATGAACATGCTGCATAACAAAACCTGGAAATATAAATAAAATGTGTTCCTTTCAGCAATAACAAATCAAATCATTCAGTTGTCTTTGCTCATATGTCATTTTAGAGCTGGACGCCTGGCATCTTTTTTTGGCAACAAGTTCGTTTATGTTTGGTGTGAGGTTCTGTGTTGTGGAGATTCTCAGGATGGACTGCAGGTGCTCATTAGTGAGGCGACTCCTGTGTGCTGTTTTGTTAGTCTTTATCACTGAGAAGAGCTTCTCACACAGATATGTGCTACCAAACATGCACAAGGTTCGAGCCGCATGTAGACGGACTTTTTTTGTTCTTCAAAGTCACCAAAGCGCCGTGCAAACTCAGTGCGCTCAGTTTATCAGCAAAGTGCGTATTTGGGAACACCGTAGTGACGACTTGGTTCAACATTACTTGGCAACAGGGAAAGTGGGGCAAGTTGCACTGGTGCATTTGTGTCTCCCAT
>JANRMT010062842.1:37379006-37434037 GCA_026402145.1 Polypterus bichir lapradei
AAATTCCGCCCCCACGGCGTTCAAGCTCATCTCCATTACAGTAAATGGAGAAAAACAGCTTCCAGTTATGACCATTATGCGCAGAATTTCGAAATGAAACCTGCCCAACTTTTGTAAGGAAGCTGTAAGGAATAAGCCTGCCAAATTTCAGCCTTCTACCTACATGGGAAGTTGGAGAATTAGTGATGAGTCAGTCAGTCAGGGCTTTGCCTTTTATTAGTATAGATATGTCAACTTTCTACGTTACTCTACTTTACTCCATTTCTACATGATGTTGCATTACATGTTACAGTCACAGTGCTGTTTTTGAGAACAATTTGCTCTTTTTGAAAATTTCTTTCAGTGAATCATGGGAATCTATTCACGACCAAGAACTCAATGAAGTCGTCAGCCTCTTTTATTCAGATCAATTTCTTGAGGGTCATCATGGATATTGCTGTAATGGGTCGCCACATGACTGTGTAGTAAAAGTGTGAATTTTTTGTCAAATGATATGACACCCATTGTTTAGCGTAACATTTATTGCAGTAGTATTCATAGGTTTTGGTAGGGATATTACAATTGCAATAATAACATTAGTGCGATGATGTTTTCTGATTGGTACTATTCAGGTCATAAAATGATTTCTTCAAAATGTCACATATATTTGTCGCTTTCGTTTTTTCTCTGGTGCTATGTTGACATCATGGACCAGAAGGCATGAGCTTATTCATTGTGAACTGGAACACGCAGGTGGTGGGTTGCTGTGTGCTACAACATGCTTGGCCTGGTGGTGATCAATGCACATGTACTGTAAAAGGCATGCACTGGTCCACTGAAGAAAGAAGAGTGTTCTGTGCTCACCCTGCAGAGGAACTTAGCAGTCTCAAGAAAAGCAATGGTAAAAGACTGCCGTTTCCCCCAGGAAAGCAAACTCAAGCCAGTGTCAGGTGCCCCTTCAATGTAATAGGAACCACAGCATAGAGAGAAGTGTGTACATTGCTACAGGTTGCAACAGGGGGAATGCGGTCACTAATTACAACCGCAAGAAGGTATGCAAATGTATATGAATAATGTTGCATCAGTGCCACAATGTTTTCCAAAATGTACTATACAGGTAATAAAATGAATTATTCCAAATATCAAATATACCTATGTCTCTAGGTTTTTTGCCAGTGCGGCGTTGACATCATGGACCATAAGGTGCATACTAATTCAGCATGAGCAGGCACACTCAATTAAACTGAATAAAAAAAAAATCAAGTGACAGTGAAAGGCTGATTCACCAGCGTTTGTGTGTCAGCTTTTACCCCCCACCCTCGATCAGAGAATTTCCAGTTCCATTGTCTCAAAACACCACTCATCTACAGCTATTCCCAGTTTCAAATAAAAACTAACAGTGTAGATCTGGGGTTTGGTCAGGGGGTTGGGGGTTTGTATAGTGATTGTGACAGAGAATAAAAGTGAAAAAACTTTTACTAGTACAATAAAATTACACCGGCTGTTACTGACCTAAATCAAATGTATGTTTTTATTGTATAATATTCATAATAAGAGCAGCTTATTACTCAATACAGCAAATTTGTGAAACGCCCAAGATCGATCTTGCTCCCTTTATCAAAAGGCAGCAGCTCTTACCGTTTTACCACGGAAGCTGTCATATTATACTTGCACCTATTGTGAAAATGTTTATTTGATATTTGGACTTCAACCTTCACACATTATATAGTTCATATTGACATTTTGTCATTTATTACTAAAACATGAAAAATGTTTGTTTTAACTTTGTGTTTACATAGATTGGTGTAGACACAGAACACACATGAAATGCCTGTGTTTCAAGTAACAATCTATTATTTCCCCTCTAAAACTCCAGCACTTCACTCCAAGATAATCAAGGCTTGAGCTGGGAGAACTTCTTGCCCTTTCTGCGGTGGTCGGGGGGGGGGGGATGGTATAGCAGGCTGCTTGCAGCTTGTATTGGTCGACACATTTACAAGACAAAAGACGCTGAAGGAGAGGTGCAAAGGGATTTAAGGTGGGCCAGATTAGGCTTTGGTAATTCTAGTGTTAAATGTTTCAGATCATCAAAAAAATTTAAATATTAGACAAAGATAACCCAGTTTTTAAGTGATCATTTTATTTATTAAGGAAAAAAACTATCCAAACATATATGGCCCTATGTGAAAAGGTAATCACCACCCCCCTTGTTAAAGCATGAAGTAACTGTGGTTAATCACATTTTTTGGAAAGCTGAATTCAATTTCACTAGTCACACCCAGGCCTGATTACTGTCAGACCTGTTGAATCCAGAGATCACTTAAATATACCTGTCAGAAAAAGTGGAGTTAGGCCAAAAGATCCCAAAAAGGAAGACATCATGCCCTGATCTAAAGAAATTCAGGAAAAGATAAGAAACAAAGTAATTGACATCTATCAGTCTGGAAAAGGTTACAAAGCCATTTCTAAAGCTTTGAAACTCCAGCAAACCACGATGAGAGCCATTATCCACAACATGGAACAGTGGTGAACCTTCCCAGGAGTGGCTGGCCTACAAAAATGACCCCAAGAGTGAAGCGATGACTCATCCAAGAGGTCACAAAAGAACCCAGAACAGCAGCTAAAAAACTGCAGGTCTCACTTGCCTCAGTTAAGGTCAGTGTTCATGACTCCACCATAGGAAAGAGACTGAGCAAAAATGACATGCATGGCAGAGTTCCAAGGTGAAAACCACTGCTGACCTTCCATCCATCCATCCTCTTCTGCTTATCCGAGATTGGGTCGCGGGGGCTGCAGCTTGAGCAGATATGCCTAGACTTTCCTCACCCCGGCCACTTCTTCTAGCCCTTCCGGGGGAATCCCGAGGCGTTCCCAGGCCAGCCGGGAGACATAGTCCCTCCAGCGTGTCCTGGGTCTTTCCAGGGGCCTAGTCCCGGTTAGACGTGCCCAGAACACCTCACCAGGGAGGCGTCCAGGAGGCATCCTGATCAGATGCCCGAACCACCTCATCTGTCTCCCCTCGATGTGCAAGAGCAGCTGCTCTACTCTGAGCCCCTCCCGGATGACTGAGCTTCTCACCCTATCTTTAAGGGAAAGCCCAGACACCCTGCGGAGGAAACTCATGTCAGCCGCTTGTATTCACGATCTCGTTCTTTCGGTCACTACCCATAGCTCATGACAATAGGTGAGGGTAGGAACATAGCTAAACTGGTAAATTGAGAACTTTGCCTTATGGTTCTGCTCCTTTTTCACCACAACAGACCGATGTAGAGCCCGCATCACTGCGGACGCCGCACCAATCCGCCTGTTGATCTCCTGCTCCATTCTTCCCTCACTCGTGAACAAGACCCCCGAGATACTTGAACTCCTCCACTTCGGGCAGGATCTCACTCCCAACAATGAGAGGGCACTCCACCCTTTTCCAGCTGACGACCATGGTCTCGGATTTGGAGGTGCTGATTCCCATCCCAGCCGCTTCACACTCAGCTGCGAACCGATCCAGAGAGAACTGAAGATCACAGCCTGATGAAGCAAACGGGACATCATGTGCAAAAAGCAGTGACCCAATCCTTAGTCCACCAAACCAGACCCCCTCCATGCCCTGGCTGCGCCTAGAAATTCTGTCCATAAAAGTTATGAACAAAATCAGTGACAAAGGGCAGCCCTGGCGGAGTCCAACTCTCACTGGAAACGAGTTTGACTTACTGCCGGTAATGCGGACCAAGCTCTGACACCGGTTGTACAGGGACCGAACAGCCCTTTTCAGGGGGTCCGGTACCCCATACTCTCAGAGTGCCCCCCCCCATCCCCACAGGATTCCCCGAGGGACACTGTTGAATGCCTTTTCCAAGTCCACAAAACACAGGTAGACTGGTTGGGCAAACTCCCATGCACCCTCCAGGACCCTGCTAAGGGTGTAGAACTGGTCCACTGTTCCGCGACCAGGACGAAAACAACACTGTTCCTCCTGAATCCGAGGTTCGACTATCTGACGGACCCTTCTCTCCAGGACCCTCGAATAGACTTTTCCAGGGAGGCTGAGGAGTGTGTTCCCTCTGTAGTTGGAACACATCCTCCGGACCTCCTTCTTAAAGAGGGGGACCACCACCCCGGTCTGCCAATCCAGAGGTACTGTCCCCAATGTCCATGCAATGTTGCAGAGGTGTGTCAACCAAGACAGTCCTACAACATCCAGAGCCTTGAGGAACTCCGGGCGTATTTCATCCACCCCTGGGGCCCTGCCACCAAGGAGTTTTTTGACCACCTCTTGACCTCAGTCCCAGAGATGGAGGAGCCCACCTCCGAGTCCCCAGGCTCTGCTTCCTCATTGGAAGGCATGTTAGTGGGATTGAGGAGGTCTTCAAAGTACTCCTCCCACTGACCCACAACGTCCTGAATCGAAGTCAGCAGTGCACCATCTCCACTATATACAGTGTTGACACTGCACTACCTCCCCCTCCTGAGACGCCAGATGGTGAACTAGAATCTCTTCAAAGCCGTCCGAAAGTCACTCTCCATGGCCTCCCCAAACTCCTCCCACGTCCGAATTTTTTCCTCAGCAACCACCGAAGCTGCATTCCGCTTGGCCTGCCGGTACCTATTAGCTGCCTCCAGAGTCCCACAGGGAAAAAAGGTCCAATAGGACTCCTTCTACAGCTTGACGGCATCCCTCATCGCCGGTGTCCACCAACGGGATTGAGGATTGCCACCACAACAGGCACAGACCACCTTACGGCCACAGCTCTGGACAGCCGCCTCAACAATAGAGGCATGGAACATGTACCATTCGGACTCAATGTCCCTCACCTCCCTTGGGACGTGGTCGAAGTTCTGCCGGAGGTGGGAGTTGAAGCTACTTCTGACAGGGGACTCTGCCAGACGTTCCCAGCAGACCCTCACAACACATTTGGGCCTACCAGGCCTGACTGACATCCTCCCCCACCATCGAAGCCTACCCACCATCAGGTGGTGATCAGTTGACAGCTCTGCCCCTCTCTTCACCCGAGTGTCCAAGACATGTGGCCGCAAGTCCAACGACATGACCACAAAATCGATCAGCGAACTGAGGCCTAGGGTGTCCTGGTGCCAAGTGCACATATGAACACCCCTATGCTTGAAAATGATGTTTGTTATGGACAATCTGTGACGAGCACAGCTGACCAAAAAGAATATAAAGGCTCGTCTCACTTTTGCCAAAAAACACCTCGATGATCCCCAAGACTTTTGGGAAAAATATTCTGTGGACTGAAGAAACAAAAGTTGAACTTTTTGGAAGGTGTGCGTCCTGTTACATCTGGTGTAAAAGTAACACATCATTTCAGAAAAAGAACATCATACCAACAGTCAAACATGATGGTGATAGTGTGATGGTCTGGGGCTGCTTTGCTGCTTCAGGACCTAGATGACTTCCTGTGATTGATGGAACCATGAATTCTGCTCTCTACCAAAAAATCCTTAAGGAGAATGTCCGGCCATCAATTCAAGACCTCAAGCTGAAGCGTACTTGGGTTCTGCAGCAGGACAATGATCCAAAACACACCAGAGAATCCACCTCTGAATAGCTTAAAAAAACAAAATGAAGGTTTTGGAGTGGCCTAGTCAAAGTCCGGAATTGAATCCAATTGAGATGCTATGGCATAACCTTAAAAAATTGGCTCATGCTCCAAAACTCTCCAATGTGACTGAATTGAAACAATTCTGCAAAGAGTGGGCCAAAATTCCTCCACAGCTATGTGAAAGACACATTGCCATTTATCGTATACGCTTGATTGCAGTTGTTGCTGCTAAAGGTGGCACAACTAGTTATTAGGTTTAAGAGGCAATTACGTTTTGACACAGGGCCATGTAGGGTTGGATAGTTTGTTTTCCTTAATAAATAAAATAATCACTTAAAAACTGCATTTTGTGTTTACTTGGGTTATCTTTGTCTAATATTTAAATTTGTTTGATAATCTGAAACATTTAAGTGTGACAAACATGCAAAAAATAAAGCAATCAGGAAGGGGGCAAATACTTATTCACAGCACTGTGGTAAATAGAAAGAAAGTAAAGGTGAACAATGTAAAATTATACATAGACCGAATTGTCTAATATTGATATACTCAACCAAGTGAAACCAGTCTTAACCTTAAGAGATAGATCTAAACCATTCCTGTTAAAGGGGTAAGCTCAGAGTTATGCTGATGAAAGAGCCTATGAAGAGTTCTGGTTAATGGACTATATGTCAGCAACAGTCACACACAACAAGGATCAGCTCTGCTTCCTTGTCCTTTCACCCTGTACACCTGAGACTATAAATATTAACACCAGTTCATGTCACTTTCAGAAATTCTCAGGCCATTTGAATTGTATTTTATTCCTGAGGTGGCAAAGAGAGATTGAGACTTCTGTTTATCTTAAGTCCAGTTAGAAGTTCTTTCTTTTTAGAAAGTCAGGTGTATTTGCTTATTAGAATGAAAACTGATTAATTGAGCTCCTGTCAATTGCCAAAATTCCCCCTTGGGCAAATGAGACCATCCTCTATTCATGTATCTATCCATGATACAATAATTCCATATGTAATGAGAACAGTCACTAAAATTGAGTAAACTTTTCAGGATAAGGCATAAAGTAAAGTAAAAATATGATCTTATGTTCTACACTGCATTCTCCTGGGGTAGCAACTTGATCTCAAATGACGCACAATGCCTGAAGAAACTTATCAGGGAAGTCTGCTCCATTACAGAGCTATCCTTGGACACAATAGAAGCTGTTATGGAAAAGAGGATGATGGAAATAGTGGATGCCATCATGAAAAACTCTTTCCATGAGGTGCTTTTGTGGAGCAATTTAAGCCACAGGCTTAATTCACCAAGGTGTGCTAAGCACCACCTCCGGGGATCTTCTGTGTCCACTACTGTCAGGCAATTTAATGCTTCCTCCTAATGCACTCTTAAAGTTCATTTTGAAATTCACGTGCAATATATAACGTACATATATTTATTTATTGACTAATTTGCAGTATTATTTGTCCTGTGAGAGTGTATCCATGTTTATTATGTTTCTGTAGCTGTATGCATTAAAATTTCCCTTTTGGGGTTAATTTTTTTTTGTCAATTTTATTGATTTTAATTTGAAGCAAACAATGTTCCATATAATCTAGTCAAACTTAACAAATCAAAACTCAGCCCCCATCCAAGAGAAAGAGAGGAAAGCCAACAACCAGAGCAAATCTTTAAAAACAGCAAGGACGCAACAGTTTCCTTTTCCCCGATATAGAAGGTTATTCAAAAATGTTATTGATTAGATCAGTGATGGCCAACCTATTACACGCGTTTCAAAAGTGACACAGCACGATGTTTTGGGAAAGACGCCAGTGTTCTCCAAGACCAGAGCTACCAAAGAAACTGCACAAACAAAAATAGAAGAAATAATAAAAATACAAGACCTTGCACCACACAGAGCTTAAAATGGATTCTCACCATCCGTACCAGCACATCATTTGTCATCACGGCAGCCTCACAGTTCAGTTGACTTCTAACCAGAACAGCGGACGCTCATTGTCATGTCGCAAGTGCAATTATCTCCAAAATGCATTCATTTATGTGAATTCTGCTTTTACATTCGTTGCTCGTGTGAAGTGCATTCAATTATTTTGTGCCAGGAGCCAGTTCAACAACAACGTTTGTGATATTTTCACATATGTATAGGATACATGTGAGATAAGGGTTATCCCTTTTTGTTTCATTGTGTGATTCGGAGCTTCCCTAAATAACACTGCTGCACAGGTAAGTAAGTTATTAACCTCTAAGACTATTTCGGCAAAATGTCTCTATAGAGTCTGCAAAGGGCAGTGCTGACATTGTTTTCTCTCTGTGGTTAAACTTCTGCAAAGAGCAAGTAGTCTGCATTTCTAAGTGTGAGCTGTTTTACATTTCTCTCAACTGTCCCTCTTAATCCCTCCTAACACTTGCTTATTTTCCACATTACACTTTTGTGAGACCCTGTTTCTCTGCCTTAAACAATATTAAAACAGACAAAAGAAACTGACAGATGAAGTTAGTGCTGATTCCTTGGGCATGAAGTACTCACAAAACCTACCTTCAACTTTAGATTTATCTATTAAAACTCGCCAACAAAAAAGTCATAATTGATATCAAATTAAAGGCAAAGTGTTCCAAATTTTTTTCAATTCAATTCAGGACAACTATTAAAAGTAGGATAATTTTTACTGCACTATTTTAAGCCCAATTATCAGTGCACATATAACATTCTCTACTGCAAGTCACTGATTTTTCTTTTACTTTAATAATACATAACACCACACATGACTGGGCTGTATTCCTTTTTAAATAAATGAATATGTAAGGAATTCTTTCTCTTTTGTTTAGCGGGGGCAACACACCAGCAGAGTCAAGTTTGACATTTTCAGAATTTCTGACACACTGAGCCCAATAGGTTCATCATCACTGGATCAGATTCTACAATATGTTTTAAAAAAGTTTTGAACAGATCCTCTAAGTGAGAATTTGATTTTTTTCTAATTTCAAATAGTATAGAACATCTGTTACCCACAGACTTAAGAGGTGGGGTGGGAATCTTCCAATTAAAATTGAGCAAGACAATTCTACGTTCCAGTAGTGAGGAAAAGGCAATTACAGTTTGTTTGTCCTTCTCCACTTTAAGTCCATCTGGGAGTACACCAGACAAAGCTGTTAAAGGGTTAGAGGTGATTGTGACACCACGGTTGACTAATGGCCATTCAAAGATTTTTGTACAATATAAAGTTAATTTGATGCACACCCAAAAGATGTGGCCCAGTGAGGCTGGAGCTAGATTGCAATGTTCAGAGGTTGAAACTTGCCCTGGATAAATTTTGGACAAATGTACTTGATAAAATATTTTAAGTTAAATGACTGAGTTTTTTGCACATATGGAGCTAGGCTGTATTCTATATATGGCTGCCTTCTACTCTTTTTCTGAAATATTAAGTGAAAGGTCTTTTCCCCACCGTATCCTGGGATCTTTGAAAGGAAGGGACTTTAAAATGTTTTTATGTGTTGTCCAAGTGTTCAGGACTGATAAATATTCCTTCTGAAATAGAAATAGATGGGAGGTGAGGAAAATTAGCCACGGTCCATTTAGCAAAGTTTCTAATTTGAAAATAGTGGAAAAATTGTGTTGATAAGAGGTTAAATTTGAAGCTCAACTGTTTGTAGGATGCAAAAAATTACCTATGTACAAATCTCTAAGTGTTTTAATCGTAGATGTCAGAGGTCCATCCAGTTTTTACACTATGAGTATCTAGCTGTGGTACCTGTATTGAATCAAAAAACTCATTATATTGTGTCTTGTCTTCTTTAAACTGAGTAGAATATACTAAGTTCCCCTGCAGATAAGTTGGGACTTTATTTTACCATATAATTTCCGATATTTTATAATGTTGGTCGTATAAGTTGAATGCAGAAAACTCATGCTATTGGTCCAAGAGATTATGCAATGCTAACGCCCACCTGAAAGACTAATCACGGAGCACACTGCCTTTTTTTTTTTGTGCCTACGTGACCACACGGTAATAAAACTATTCCGAAGCGACGTTTGCACTGTTTTGTGTTTTTTGTATTTCGCACCCTCATACAACTTTATTGTAAGAACATCCCTTATCTACAATGGAGCATTCGATCAGAAGAAAATATGAAGCTGGTTTTAAACTAAAAGTTGTTGAAGTGGCAAAAGAAATTGTTAACTGTGCTGCTGCAACAAAATTCGATGTGTCCGAGAAACTGATGCGAGATTGGAGGAAGCAAGAAGATGTAAATAAATAAATAAAAAATTATTTTTGAACAGGTGTATAAGTTGGGGTTTGATTTTATGATAGATTTTTTGGGTTTCAAGACCCGACTTATATGCAAGTATATACCTTAAGGATTTATAGTACTCTCTAAATACGCGGGTTATATTTTTATGGTCAATGATTTTGTTTCCAGCTGTGTTTGTAATTACTGTTACTGCCTTGCAGACTTCCTGCTGGATTTGTTAGGCTCAAATCTTATTGCCATTCTCTTCATGTTAATAAAAATGAGGTCACAACTTAAAGATAAGCTGTTCTGTTTCTTTTCTTGTCAAGAGGTTAAATTCCGATTGGAAAACATATTTTCCTATTAAGTGCCTTATTTGGTGATTTGGCGTATTCTACATCTATTCTGGTAATTCTGCTGATTAACTCAGATGCCGTCTTGATTTCCGATTTTGTTTAGTGAGAAAGATATGAAATAATCTGTCCTCTTAAAAATCCCTTCAGAATTTCCCAGAATATTCTTAAAGAGACCTCTGACGATGCATTTGTCTGAAAAAAATAATCAATTTGCTTGAATATGAATTCTGTACAGTTCTCATCAGCTAATGACAGGGGTTAAGACGCTAGCTATGAGATGAGTATGTAGGGCATAGGGATTTAAGTTCCATGATGAGAGGGGCATGGTCGGAGATAACAATAGCTTCATACTTACAAGATTTGATAATGGGCAAAAAATTATTCTCTATGAAAAAATAATTAATTATTGAGTAATGATGTACTGGTGAGAAGAAGGAATATGCTCTTAGGTTTGGATTTCAAAAATCTCCATGAGTCTGATAAGTTACATTATGAATTGTGTAATTATTTTTGTAGTATTAGACATTATCACCACTGTAGCTGAAGACCTATCCAGGTCTAGAATTAACACACAATTAAAGTCTCCAGCCATTATAATATTATGAGTGTTCACATTAGTAATAGATGCAAATACATTTTTGAAGAAATCTTTATCATTCATACTAAGTGCACGGATATTTATCAAAATCATTTTAGTATCATAAACTGTCCATTGCCATGACATATCGCCCTTCAGGATCATATACTACATCTGATACTACAAATAGAATTGTTCTGTGCATCAAGATTCCAACACTCCTAGTTTTATTTGTATAGCTGGAGTGAAAAAGTTTAACAATCCAATCTCTTTGTAAACGATACATGTCCTTACTTATTAAGTGAGTCTCCTGTAAAAATAACATCTTGGCATTTAGACCTGTTAGGTGAGAGAATACTTTTTTTTCGCTTTAATTCATGATTAAGACTTTTGACATTCCAGTTCACAAAGTTCACTGTTTGAACATAGAGACATTGCTTCTGAACTTTTCTTGACATTTTGTAGTCTCAAGTTAAGGGTTAGGGTATGATATGATAGTATATGATAGCTTTGACCTAGATTTAATATTTTTGCCAGGTGTTACGGCTATGGAGCTTATTGTTATGTTGGCACTTACAGTTATTGAAGTAGAAAGGATAATTAATAAATACTATTGCTCTCTCTCTCTCTATGCCTGCACCAACCAAGGGAAAAGAAAATGTCCAGAATAAAATGAACCCCCCAGCAATGGTGTAGAAAAGTACAGTCTAAGTACAAAAAACATTGGATATGATCTTAAACAGCCCTAAATACATGGTACTGGTTTCCCTTGGAATTAGTTTTTCTGATCTATTCTAATATTTGTTACAATTTCCCAAAAAAATTCCAAAGTTCAATAACAAAATTCAATAACAGATATAAGTAGTCATGCTATGATTAAGAAGAGCAAGGCTGGAAGAATAGTAATGCGATTAATTTTACCAATGCACATGAATAACTTTAGTAGTAATTAAATATTAGAACAACTAAAACACCATGTATTAGACCATCTAAAGTTATGTTTCAATTCAGTGTTCCAAAAAAACTAACCTGCGCATGGCAGTTATACTAACAATAAAACACAGAAAAGCAAAGGAAAAAAGTTATTACAAATACCAAATCTTTAAATTTAAATAAACCACAGAATGTTCTAATACCTGAAAGTAAAATTACTGCATTGAATAAGATAATTTAAAAGCAATCAATTTGCATTTAAAACAAAATAATGGAAATAGTTTTGAAAGACAGCATTATAAAGCTGTAAAACAGAACTTGAGAAGTAACTTATTAGAGGTGTGGGGTTAGACAGTAAATATCCTGTTTTGCTGAACAGATAAAACTTTACCATGAACCATCAAAAGACCACAAAAAAATCAAATATACAATATTGGACATCTTACTATTCCACAAAGAAAGTAAATAATACTTCAATTATGAAACATATGGTAGCAGCATCAATGTTGGACACCTTAAAGTTACTGCAACTACTTTTACAAAGGTGACACACGTTAAAATCAGCTATGTATTAGGACAGGATTAAACTGAGACAGATTATGCAATATGCCCTTGATGTACAGTAGCTAAATCAGTGAAGAATGACTTACACGGACAGAACAAGGAAGTGGAGAGGTACATGGCAGACAACAACATCTGCAGCAGAAAGAAATGCGAGGTCATGGACATGATAGAGCTTTAGGGGGTATAAAGGGTGACATATGAAAAAAATAACAGACATCGTCTCTGTAAGTTAGGAATGGGCAATCCTGGACTTTCAGTTACAGCAGCTGAAATCTTTTTCTCCTTTTATTTATTTTTTAATTGGAAAACCGTTTTACTGGTTTATACAACATGTCATTTAGATATTCTAATGCTTGAACCTTATATTAGTCTACCCTCTATTAGACACCCTCAGTCCCTTGACTTTTTCTTTTGATTATTTTTCATATTATTCTACATTTATTATTGAGGTACATAAGCAAAAATGTGCCAGTTTAGCTCACTAGCTGTCATTTTCCCTGTTATTTTAGAACCCAAAATTAACAATTACTGACTAATAAAAGAAACAATACAAAACTTAAAATATTAAAATTCCTAGACATTAAATGTCAGGGCAGCAATATGGGCTTTCTCAGTTATAGAAATAAAGGAGCAGAAAGTTCTATTAACAAACAGACTGATATTAAATTAAAAAAAAAAGACAAACTAAAGGCTGGAGATACTGCTGCCTTCCAGATGTAGGATTGCTCACCCACCAAAAGTCAATGCTTCACCTTTTGACCAGTTCTAATCATTTTACAAAATTTGGTCATTTGAAATGTGCAGAAAATTCTGATAATTTTATACCGGTAGTTACAGTACAGAAGAAATCATGCTACCTGAGTCCACTAGGCTGAACAAAAAGTGACATGAAAGTGAGAAACAATACTCCACCAAACAGTACTAAGAAATTATTCATTAAAATAATCTGGGGTACTTACTTATGTCTGCAACACGGGATTTCAAATATAAAGTAGTTCTTAGTCAACAAGGCTTAGAAAATAAGACCACCGAACAACAAGGAGCTCGGAGCATATGAGCATTTTTAAACAGGTGAGCTGGAGGAGAAGCATCACTTCCTAATGTGCTGCACTATCCCAAATGCTGCGCTGAGACTGAACTGCTCTTCCAAATGGTCACAAAAACAATTGGGAGTCCCCAACACTGCGAAGGTATAAATAATTACCTGCCACAACAACAAAAAGTGTCAGAAACTCTGGGTCGAAAGTAAAAGCAATGAGGCCTTGGAATTTGCAGTAAAGATGCATTTTAAATATATAAAAAAAACAGCATTTAACATGTCAGTAATGATCTTTTTGATTTGCCTGTCACAGGACAGACAGTTCACACGAGCTACACAAGGGTCGAGACAAACGTTCAACTTAAATGGCTCAAAAGCTGCTAACAAGACCTCCTACAACCAAAGTAGCCATTGTATTTATTCCACACGATAGAGATTAGCATCGTCTACTTATACCATTGGCAGCAGCCGCCCTCTGCCAAGTAAATACGTATGGCATGCAGACTGCAAATCCAATCGCCTGTCAAGGATCAGCACCCGAGAGCCATGAGTTCTTGTCCTGGCTTTTTGCACTCGCTTGCAAGATGCTGGAACATTCTTGTCTCTCAACCCAAAGCAGCTTCTAAAAATAGTCAAGCAGGACTATGGTGCTAAAGGAAGCAAAAAGATACTCACCATCCCCATCACCTCCAACAGCCATAGCTTGAACAAAGATTCAAAAGAATCTTATATAAATCGCGCAAACACCTGTCTCCTAGCGCCTGTCTCAGGAACCACTCTGCAGGACCTAGTAAACGTCGAGAGCAGCTATCCTTCTGCCGCAAACAGCAGTTATGTACCACTTCAAAATAAAAGACATCTACCTAGGCACTATGGCTTCAAAATAAGAGCCCCACTCTGAAAATAAAAATGGGAAAACACTAAGGAATGTGCTAAGATTTTACATACCTTCTAATACAAGGAGTACCTGTTCATTGTGTATGTGTTGTTATTTTGCCAATGTCAGCATTCGGTGCCACAGCAGGACTTTGAATAGCACCAACTGGCAAGATGTGTGGGCCCCAGTCCTTTAATAACTAAACCAAGCAAAACAATCAGCAATGAATCACAGCTCAAGAGGCCAGGGCTAATTTACATGTATAGAAAGAAAGACGACATGCGAAAGACAACAATCAGCACTGGGTAACAGCTATTCCTCCTCCTCCCACATCCCCCTCCATCAATGGCTACACTGTCCTGACCTTGCTTAGTGGAGACTGCTAGGGTCTGCTTCAGACTTGCACGGCAGAGGCAGAGAACACGTAAACAGCCTTTTGTTCACATTCTGAACAAGAAAAGTCTTTTATAATTATATATGCAAAAAATAAATAAAAAGCACAAAAGCAAGCCTGGCAGTAGCCAGGTTTTCAACAATACAGTTTTTCAACAGTACAGTAGCTGTCTCAGAATTACACTTAATAACTGGTTGCAACACCTTCAACTGTAACGACTGCAAGCAAATACTTTTAAGTCATTGCTTGATTCTTTGTAACTTATGCACACTAAAACATTTGTAAGTGACTTGTCTCCTGTAATGCAAGTTAACTCATCTCCCATGCAACCCACATGAGTAGCCAGCAGAAGTGGTTCCCACTGTTATGTTTCACAGTCCTTTTTAATTGAATGTTTTAAAATAATGTTTCCTGCATTATTTGGGACAAGTTTAGCATTTATTTTGTTGGTTGTTTGGTGGAGAATTAATTTTTTTTTCTTTATTAACCTCCACTTCTAAAATTATTTTCGTAATAAATTGTATTGTGCATCTGATCATGACACGGATATTGTCCTATTTTGTGGGCTGCTAATTTCTAGTATTTTTGTGCATCATTGCTATAGAGTCACTATAGAGCATAATGTCAGTGTAAAAGTCACTGCTCTACATATCCTAATTTTCCGAGACAAGAATATTTCCTTAATTTTGTTTTTCTACATACAGATTTTGTACTTTGAAATTGTCTTATTTTGGATTCTGATTATTGTTTTTTTTATTGATGAAAATATTTGACTGATTTCTGATTTTCAACTTGTCTGAAATATGGTTATATTTCATCTTCTGGTTGCTTCATTACAAACTGCCATTTCTCCAACATTGAAAAAAATACCCACAATGCAAACAGAATTCATTTGTCCTTCTAGAAGTACTCCAGAGCAAAAGCTACAGGTAAATGTAAAGGACTAAAATGTAAATAAAGGGTAAAGCAGGAGTAAAGGAAATCAGCCACTGTTTATTAATCAGAAGGAATCTACAGTATACCAGCACATGACATAGAAGAAACAAGAGTGTCTATCCACAAAAGGGTTTACAGATTAGAGGAAAGAGTGAACAGATTGGCCCTAGGGATAATGGGGATCGTACACTTGGGAGTTGCTTCAGAATTTTTAGTAAAGAGGATTTATCTGTTTCACCACTTCTACTGCAAAAGGTTCAACTAGCTGTTCTACAAGTACCTTAATGCTACACCCAAAAGATATTTTGCTTAGAAATGTCATCAATACAAGTTTTCTCCTCTGTCACTCAAACAAATTGTGCATTTTATCAGGAGAATGTTTGTTTCAAAGTCAAATGGGAGACTCAAGACTCTTCCAATCAAAAAAATATTATGACCTGCAAAATAGTCCAGTGGTCTTTTCAAATGAGAGGCACAAGGCTAGAATATTAGAAACATTTTGATGAGAACAGGCTATTCAGCCCCACAGAGCTTGCCAATACTAATTTGTGAAAAATAACTTTAAATTGAGTTTTGAAAGTTCTACTCTCCAGCATACAACTTGGTAATTTATTCCCTGTGTCTGTGTGTGAAGAAAAACTTTCTAACATTAGTCCAAACCTTAAGAATTTTCCAACTGTGTACCCATGTTCTTGTTGAAGTAATTATAAAGTAACAGCTTTAATTAACTTTACTAATTCCTTTCATAATTTTAAAAACTTGAATCATGTCACCTCTTAATCTCGGTTTGCCTAAACTAGAAAGAATAAACTTCTTTAAACTTTTTTTCAAAGCTCATACCTTTCAGTGCTGAAATTAGCCAAGTTGCTATTCTATTGGCTTTTTCTAGCACTGCTCTATCTTTTGTGTAGCCTAGAGAACAAAACTACACAGTACTCCAGGAGATACCTCACTAGTTTATTATAAATCTTAAACATAACCTCCTTTGACTTCTACACTATATACCATGCTATGCAACAACATAACATCCTATTAGCCTTCTAAATAGCTCATATAGCCTGTCTGAACGTTCATAGTGACTATGACTACCAGCTCCTTCTCATAATGGGTACTTTCAAGATGTAGACCTATCATTGTGTATTCAAATGTAACATTTCTACTTCCTACATATAATACTTCACATTTACTTACATTAAATTCCATCAGCCACAATTTTGCCTAAGCTTGTATTCTGTCCAAGTCTCTCTGTAGTGATCTGGCTGATTCTAGCCTAGATGCCATTCCACCTACTTTGGGCTATAAGTAGCACAATACACTATATGAAAGCAGACCAAAACAGCTCTCTGAAGCAAGATGTCACAACACCAGGGGCCTCATGTATAAATGGGGCGTATGCACAAAAATGTTGTATACGCCCGTTTCCTCTCACACTTTGAGAGCTATAAAAACTAAATTTGACGTAAAGCCACACACATTTTCACGGTAGCCTCCTACCTTGCGTATGCACTTTTCTGCTCAGTTTTGCAAACTGGCGGCACCCAGCGTCAAGGCAGTGCTACTGTTTGTGTCATTTACCTTTCTTATTCATATTACCATCATTAACGTGGGATTTATCAAATACGCTGAAATTAATTGCATATCAATTACAAATTGTATTCAATTCATTGCAATCACTCTGTAAGAATATAATTGTGCACGGAATGGCCAAACTATTCCAACAATCATAGCTGCTATAGCGTTGTTATAAGACATTGCAAATGGATGATACCATACCATTTTTATTTGTTGAGCGCTTAAAAACACAGCATTACAACTGACAGAAGCGCTGTACAGTTAAAACAATCAGGACTAAAAGCAAAATATTAAAAACAAACATTAAGAGAGAATCAAAACAGAGATACTAAAAACAGGTCAAGAGACCCAATAAAATAGCGAAACAGGAAAAGGCAAGTAGAAATGAGACAGGTTAAGAATTAAAAGCCAATGTGAAGAAGTGCATTTTTAGGCGTGATTTGAATGTGGCGACTGAAGCGGCTTGCCTAACCACTAAGGGTAGGGAGTTCCAGAGCCTGGGTGCACAGACGGAGAAAGCCCTTTCACCATGAGCTTTAAAACGTGCCTTGGGAACGGTTAGGAGCAGCTGATCTGCGGATCTAAGAACACAAGGGGGATTGTGACAATGGAGCAAGACACTCAAATAGGCGGGGTCTAGACCGCTTAATGCCTTATAGGTTAGGAGGAGTATCTTAAAATCGATTCTGAATCTAACCGGCAGCCACTGTAGGGTTTTTAAAATCGGTGTAATGTATTGGCTTCTGCTGCTTCCAGTTAGAAGCCTTGCAGCCGCATTTTGAGCCAGTTGGAGTCTTGAAAGAGTGGCTTTACTGATACCATAAAGGCAGGAATTAGAGTAGTCGAGCCGGGACGTAATGAATGCATGGATTACTGATTCCAGGAAGTGGTTAGACAGAATAGGCTTGAGTTTGGCAATTTGCCTGAGATGGAAAAAGCAGGATTTTACTGTGCTGTTGACTTGAGCTTCCATTTTCAGGACCGTATCCATTTTGATTCCAAGATTGGAGACAGACGAAGTTACTGGAATGGGAAGAGAGTCTAGACCAAGGGGTGGGGTCTGTTTGCAGTCAGGACTAAAAACAATGACCTCGGTTTTTGAATCGTTCAGGTGAAGGAAGTTTACAGCCAGCCAGTCCTTAATGTCAGATAGGCAGTCGAGGAGAGGTTTGGTGGAGTCAGTTGGCTTGAGGGAGAAATAAATCTGGCAGTCATCAGCATATAGGTGATATGAAATTGCATGTTTTCTAAAAATTGCACCTAAAGGCAGGATGTAGATTGAAAAAAGTAGTGGCCCTAAAATGGAACCCTGGGGGACCCCACATGGGAGTGGGACGGATTCAGATGAAAAATCGTCTAGCATGACACAGAGTCCTGTTGCAGAAATATGACCTGAACCAGTCGAAGGCTAAGCCAGATACACCAGCCCAGGATTCGAGTCGGGAGATCATGATGTCGTGGTCGATTGTGTCGAAGGCAGCAGATAAGTCGAGAAGAACCATAATCACGTGGAGTCCTGAGTCCAATGCCAAAAGGACGTCATTTAGGACACGTAAATGCGCGGTTTTTGTGCTGTGTTGGGGCCTAAAGCCTGACTGAAAAAGGTCCATTACCTGATGGTCCTGTAGGTGATGAGTTAATTGCTCATAAACTACATTTTCAAGTATTTTTGACAAGAAAGGTAGTTTGGAGATTGGACGAAGATTAGAGAAAATGGCAGGGTCAAGATCAGGTTTTTTCACGATTGGATGTACAACTGCGTGTTTGAAAGCACGAGGAACTATAGCCGAGGACAGACTACTAGTTATGATCTTAAGGACATCGTATCGAATCGCAGGAAACACATCTTTCAGCAGTCTGGACGGCACCACATCGTCTGGAGAGCCCGAAGGTTTCATTGAGGCGATGATTTTTTCGAGATGGGGGAGCGAAATAGGTTCAAAGCTGGTGAGGGAGCCATGTGCAGGAGCGGCTAAATCAACAGAGCCAGAAGAAGAAACGGAGATCTGCGATCTAATGTTCGTGACCTTATCCAGAAAAAACGTGAGGATCTGATTACAAAGAGCAGTGGAGGCAGAAGAGAAAACAGTTACAGCTAGAGAGAGGACAGCATTTAGTGTTTTGTATAAGACACGTTGATTGCCAGAGTTTTTTGAGATGATGTCAGTGAAAAAATGGTTCCTTGCACCTCTGACTGCTCTCTGGTATTGGGACCACGCGTCTCTCATGCAGTTGAAGGTAACAGTGAGACCATCTTTCCTCCATTTATGTTCTAGCCGCCTACAGTTTTGCCTAATGGAGTGAGTTTGTTCGTTTAGCCATGGGTCATACTTGATTTTGGATTGTCTCCGTTTGAGTGGGGCTACAACATCCATCACAGAACAACAAGAAGTGTGAAAGGTTTGCAATAAAACATCAGCATCCCTGGATTCACATGATGTGGAGATTAGTGAGAAAGCAGCTGCAAAATCTTCAGCAGCAGAGGGGGGAATGACACGGGAAGGACGGGTGGTGGTGGATTTACCATGCTCAATAGAGACCAAATCCAAATTAAACAGAACAGGCGAGTGATCAGAAAAGCTGGGAGGCAGAATGTCCAAGTCACTGATTCTGAGACCGCGAGAAAGAACCAGGTCCAGTGTGTGAACCTGTCCATGTGTTGGTCCGTTCACTAGTTGAAAAAGACCAAAGGAATCAATAATATCCAGAAAGTCTTTTGCTAGAGGTTTAATGGGACAGCAAACATGGATATTAAAATCACCCAAACAAAGGAAGCGATCATATCTGCAGGTAATATCAGCCAGGAAAGCTGCAAATTCATCTAAAAAGTCCTTATTATATTTTGGGGGGGCAATAGACGAGTGTGCACAGCAGCGGTGGAGAGCAGACTAGTTCAAACATACTGAGCGCAAAAGTTGAAGGGGAAAATGAAAGGGGAAGGGAAGGGCGGTTGCAGATAAAATCAGATTTAAATAAGGTCAATAAGCCCCCGCCGCAGCGCTGCGCTCTCGGCGTGTTGATAAAGGAACATCCCGGGGGCAAAGCTTCAGTGAGTGGGAGCGTCTAGCCTGGTAAAATCCAGGTTTCAGCGGTACATAAAAAATCCAGGCCATTGGAAAGAAAAAAGTCTTTCAGGATGAAAGTTTTGTTCACGACCGATCTGGCATTTATCAGCGCGAAACGAACCGGCTGGGACGGCGTTAACAGGGACACACCAGCCGTGGCGGCTGACATGATCATGATACGGCATAGGTTGTTAAAGTTCACCCCCCGGCGGCGGTGACGGAGCGAGGCAGGGAGGTACACCGGAGCATCCGAGGGCAAGTGGCATTCCGGCAGCATTACCTAATGTTGGGAGCCAGAAAAGTTGTTCCTAGAGAGGATCCGGGAAGCTCGGAGCCGAGCCCTGGTGCCTCCGCGCTTCCCCCGGCGGCGGCGTTTCCATCGGCGACCGGCCAAGCCATGGGCAGTGATGAGGAAGGCTGGGACTTCCTCAAACAGTCGGCCAAAGGTTTGACTGAACTCAGGGGTCAGATGTTGAGAAACCTTCACACTCGTTCGAAGAGCCAGAAGGGTGAGGCGATCATAACGAATCATCGAGTCAGGAAGAGCATCACAGGAGCAGGTAAGCCGAGGAAAAAGCAGGACTAACGAGAAACAAAAAAGCCAGAGCGGCTGACGGCGTGCCTCAACAGTCGGTGCCATCTTCCTTCTAGATGATGATGATGATGATGACTGGCTTCTAAGTCAATTTCAGTTTCCAAGAGTTATTCTCTTGGAGCTGTGTTTTGAACTAGCGCCAGCATTACAAAGGCAGACTTTGAGGAATTGTGCACTACCTGCTCATTTGCGAGTTCTGTCCACTCTTGGGTTTTTAACCACAGGACCTTTTCAATGTGAACTTGTTGACCAATCGGGTATTTCACAAACATCACTGAGTCGCGTCATGCCAGCCGTACAGGATGGTATTATCCACTTGTCATCCAGATATATAAGATTTCCTTACACTGTGGTTGAAACATCAAAGAACAATTCTCAGCAACGTCCGGTTTTCCAAATGAAATCGGAGCAGTCAGCTGCATTTGCAACAGCGCTGGACAAGTTACATCAGCCAGGGATAAATCACAAAAAAAATGAGCCAGCATCATATATACTGTAGTTGGATAACCTATAAAAACGTCAGCTCAGTACAGTAGCAAGTGCTTCTTCCAACTAGGGTGGCAAAAAGCAAGTAATCCTTTTAAGGATAGCGAGTCACCTTAAAGTAAAGAGCAGAGGATCGATCCTTTGTGGAGCTTGGTGCTGGCACTACACTATGAAGGCACCTTCAGAGAAAGAATTTGCTTATGTAAATAGAAAGCATTTCCACTCTATTAATATGCTGCTCTATAGAGCACTGAAAGTGTGTCGCAGTGTGCAAGCATGTACCTGAAGAGATAGATGAACATGATCCTAAACCACCAAATGATCAGCCAGATTGGACAGAGTTACAACTTTTTTTGAATGTAATTAGTATGGAAAATAAAATTAGTACATTCACGTATTAGCATAAATAAATTTAGGAAAATATATAAGCATTAACTTTAGTGCAAATATTAATGCAATTTAGGCCTACTAAACAAATGGTTAAACAAAGGCACATGCCATATTTCTTTTTTAATTACAGCTTAAGCTCTAGCTACCAATATAATCTAGCGAGAGGACCCAGGAAGGGAGGAAGATGAGGTAATGATAGCCCAAGGATGGAAGATGGGAAAACACCTGTTGGCTCTCAGCTGACCTAAAAATAAGCGAAGCAGAAAAATAAAGATAATTGACAGGAAATAAAATACCATGGTCATCATAAAAGAATTTGACAGGCCAGCTACAGGAAAGGGGAGTCAGAATAAGCAGCGAATGAGCTGGTTTGAAAGAGGTCAGAACAATAAGAAATTATATATAAACTGTGATTTTCGAACTGTTTAGGGCTCAGCCTGATTTAGCCGAATTGGGTTGAGTCTGTGTTATTGTTTATTGCAGTAAAACAAACTCTGTTTGCCCATCCTCTTGACTCCTGAGAGCCTTCATACCGGGTGAAGACCTTTGGTGCGTCTTTGCGCCGACGATTTTCTCTTCAACATTAGCAGAATGTAAAAACAGGTAATCAGATAGAGCATTTATTTTTTAACCAATTCATTTATTTTGTGGTCAGTATCACATGGTACAGCCTTTATATTCCTTAGTTCACTGGCCACATCTCTTACAGCATCCACAATTGCATTTTGTGAGTCCAGAACAGCGTCCGTCAGCACACAGCCAGATGGCCTCCCAGCGGTTTCTGAGGCAGAGGTGTGTGTGCAACCAGCGCCCAAAGATATGCTTGGCCCTGCAGCACCATCACTGCTTGAGCATCACACGGGGGTCAGCTTTTGCAATATTGTCTGAAAAAGAATAAACAGATGGCGCGGTGCGACTCACCTTTTTTCTTCGATTGTGATATCTGACCACTTTTTTTCTTTTGGCCACTGTGCGACTTTCTGAACTTAAACTTTCAAGTGTCTCTGCCACGCATTTGTTGCTTAAACACTGCGCAAGTCAACAAATAGTATGTTTTTCCTTGCCTCCACTTCTCATTAACTGAAATTCTTCATTAGTTCACATGCCTTTTCCATTGTTTTTTAACCAATCACTAAATGGAAGGTAACATTTATTGATTTGCATTTTAAAATATGCAAAATTCTGGGAAGAGTCGGGGTGGGCTCTAGGCGTGTGTACATGCGTTAAATTTCACATTCATTGGGATTTGTAAAGGGTAAGTGCATGGAACTTGCTGTACACAGAGATTTATGCATCTGGATTTTGTGTGCATATGCATATTTCCACTTTTGTCTGCACGCCATGTTTTAGTATGAATTCTACACACAGTATTAAATACGAGGCTCCAGGTGAAAAAACACATCTATGGCAGTGATTTGAAAATGCGTAATATTTTTTGTTGCAAATAAAATGAACTTTTCTCCATGGGCCCAAGCTTCCATATGCCTACGAATAAAGTGAACAGGAGCTCTGTAGAACTGCAACAAAAACGGGGAGAGAAGCCTTTTTCCATGGTTTTTTTTTTACTGATTTTAATAATAAAAATAATAGGTAATTTAAATACAATTTATGTATTGGTACACAGTAAAAAAATTTAATATCCCATATCAATTAAAAAAAATACAGAAAGATGTATGAAGTCAGAAAAACATCAGGTCATATATCTAGGATGTTCAGTATGCATTAGCATATATTCATAAAAAAAATAGTGAACTAGGTTTGGGACTCAGTGGTGTCACTTGTGGTCACACAGGGTATAAACAAAAAATAAGGAAAAAAAATGTCAGACCTTGGGAGTAACATATGTTTTGTGGGAAATATTATATTGTACCATCTGGTGATATGGGTTTTTGGATGTTTTCTTTATATTAGAAAGCACAATGTCACAACTTGGAGTATCTATATTTAAACTGACATTTTGCCAAAGAATATCTACCAATATTAATTTCAGCATTATAAAACTACTGAGTGCATATATAATTTGGGACATTCTCCAACTCTTATCAGAACCTGATGCCAGACCTTAATAGCATATTTAATTAAAGAAGGAAACTATGACAGTACAGAATGGGCATGTATGGCTAAAGAGCATTAACTAGTAGCAGATACCAGGAAGGTAAAAAGTTGGGGGACTCCATCCATTGGCAAATGGACAAAAAACATAGGCTGTGTGATAAGAGTTCAAGGTCTGGAAATAAGGTCCTGTGTTCTACACAAGAGCACAGAAGTACAGAAATTTTAATACTGGTAAGTGGAAGTAAAATGAAGAGTAAAGATTTCCGGGAAGGATAAATTATTTAATAGACATTAGTGCTTGATGATAATTCAATGCAAAGTATCCAGTTAGTGAAATCAGATAGCCTAAGCAAACCCCTTGATGGATCAAAAAGGGAGAGGAGAGATATGAATGTTATCACAGAGAGGTTAGAAAATAATTAAAAGTACATGAATTCGTTTTAAGGAATATGTTCCAAAACCAAATTATTCCGATATTTTACAAAAGAAATTTCCATCGAACCTGTCTAACACTTTTTGCATTTGAAGAGAAATGAGCCGTAGGCAATTGTGTTTTCGAGCACCCTTCTAAAATGTGTGGGATATGCTGGTTGATATTTGCAGTATACTTGGTAGGGACAAAAACAACTTGATCAGTATATTCGGATTAATTAATTTACTGATAACTATCTGTAGACGATTGCCTAATGATTTTGCAAAACTTTTAATGTCTATGTTCATTAATGAAACTGGGCAAAAATTAGAGAATTTATATACTGGTTTCTTATGTTCCAAAATTAATCTATTGGCCATTTATTTTATTTATTATCAAATGCATGAATCCATCTACAGCTGGCCATTTTAACATATTTAACAATGTAAGTACAAATTCATCTCAAAAGACGACAAACATCTGTCCCGATGCAATAAACAGAAACTTTTTCTGACTACTCACCAGGCACAGAGCCTAATATCATACTTCCGGAGTCACGGGCTTCATCAAACTTGCTAAATATGGTTTGTAACCTAAGGAAACAAAAAGCAAAATGCTATATTACAAATTGTAAAAAGACTGGCACAAGGAAAGTATTGCACAGTAAGCTTACTAAAATGGAGAGCTGAATCTCTAAAATATAAAACCTCTGTAGATGCAGTGACTAATATTGGAATAAACTTATTTGACTTCCATCTTTCATAGTTCAATTTCCCATATCTTTTAAAAGAAAAAGAAAAAAAAAAACTATTCCTGAAACAGTAATGGCTGAATGAAAAGTAACAGAGTAAATAAGAGGAGACATTGTTTTGACTCTATGCATAAAGGTTACCATTTGCAGTGTTACATTCAGTAGCTTATAGTGATACAAACAAGCCCAAATGTACAATCTGCCTATTTTTTAATCCATCACTGCTCTTCTCCTAATTGGGGAAAAGAAGCTACCACACTCAACCAAATTGTACACATTAAACACTGACAAGTAATCATTCATTCCTCCCCAGCCATCCCACCACTCAAAATACTACTTGAGTCGAAAATAACCTAGTTCTGCCTGTCCATTTACTGCCAGGCTGATCACTAGTATAAGTGCAGAGATGCCTGGATGAATGAATGAATTGTCATGAGTGTTGCGCGTCAGCTGCACAAAGTGGTCAGTTGCACTTTGACACTGCCTAAAATAACAGTTCTGAAAATTTTATTTTTATATTACGGTATTTGTACATATAATTTACATCAATATTTTACACAGATATTTATGCTTTTTTCTTTCCACAAATAGTTACTTTCAAGGTTCCTTGCTCATCCTCTTTTCAAACACTGACAACATTATGTTTAAAAAAAAAAAAAAAGGCCATGTTGAATAACCACGGTTCTTGAGGCTGACCCTCTAATTAGCTGTGAACCTCCCAATCTCAGAGATTAATGCAGAGATTTGTGGTATCCGGGGAGAAATTCTCCAGGCTGGTGTTAAGGCTGTCTGCTTGGTATTACAAGCAATCTTTGCTTCCATTTGGGAGATGGGCGTCACCCCAACTGACAGGAAAACAGGACTTTGTTGTCCCTAGCTGGAAAGGGAAGGGTGATCGCCTGAATTGTGGCAACTACATGGGGATAACACTGCTCTTGGTGCTGGGCAAGGCCTTTGCTAGGGTCATCCTCAATAATCTCCATGATCACTTGCTCACCTACCAGCGACCGGTCTGGTTTTACTCTTAAGAAGTCTACTATTGACCGCATCCTGGCACCAAGGGCTATCTTGGAGCACAAACATGAATATCGGCAGTTTCTTTGCAACCTTTGTTGAATTTCATAAAGCCTTTGAACTCAGTTGATCAAGCTGCCCTGTGAGACATCCTGAGACTTCACGGGATCCCCTCAAAGATGATGGATATCATGGTCGGCCTGTACACTGGTACTGAGTGTGCTGTGCAGAGTGGAGGTAGAACCGTTGCATTTTTCCCAGTTGATTTTGGGAATCGTCAGGGGTGTGTTCTTGCTCGTACTCTGTTCAATGCTTATATGGACTGGGTGTTGGACAGGGTCATAAGCTGCTGCCGATGATGCTGTGATATTCAAAATAATCAATGGAGGCTCTGACCTGGGGTCTTGAGAGACTGAATGTCTGGGCTTGAGAGTGTCCTGGATAAAAACCAAGATCCAGGCCTTTAATTACCTTTTGGGCACAGCCATCAGTAGTATGTCTGCCTGCAGAGAGAGGGTCTACTTTGTTGAGGGGTTTACTTACCACGGCAGCGACATTCATGTCTCTGTTGACTCTTCCTATGAAGTCAGTAGATGGATTGGGAGAGCATGTGGGTCATGAGGTCACTGGAAAATTGGTGTGTGGTGCTCGAAGTCTTTAGAGTCCTGATGCTTCCTGTTTTGCTATATGGTTGTGAGACATGGACACTATCCAGTGACCAGAGATGAAGATTAGACTCCTTCAGTACTGTGTCTCTTCAGAGAATCCTTGGGTACAGCTGGTTTGACTGTGTCGAATAAGTGGTTGCTCATGGAGTCCCAAATGAAGCACATTACCTGCATTGTGAGGGAGCATCAGTTACAGGACTACGGCAATGTGGCGCAATTCTCCAAGAGTGATCCGGCTCACAGGATCCTCATTGTTGAGGACCCAAGCAGCTGGACCTGGCCAAGGGGACGCCCATGTAACACCTAGCTGTGGCAGATAGTCATTTCTGGAGGATGAGACTGGACCGCATGTCTGCCTGGGGGGTTGCCAACCAGGGTCCAGAGCTGTTTCGTCATGTGGTAGGTGCAGCAACACGCTGTACTGGTGCATGCTCCCCAACGTGACCTGACCACTACTATAATCAGCAGATGACATCCACATCAAGGAGCTTACTTACTTTTTCTACAACATATTCCATTTGTGGTAATCTTTAAGTTTCTTCAACCGGAGTGTCTTAATAGAGTAGGTCAATCCTGAAATCAGCTGATATGTGAACATAAAACAGACAATGCCTCCAGTTTCACCATTTGTATCTTTGTGCATTTCTAAATGAAGGAAAGAAGAAAAAGCTGTTCCTGTTCACATAGAGAGCAACAACTGCCTCAGAACCTGTATCATTATCTGTCAACACTAGCTTCTGCCATAACAAATTGTTAAACATTATCATGATGAAGGCCACATTATAAAAGGCAGACTGTGTCCTCAATTGGTACTTTAAAGACTTGAGGCAGCAAGCCTGGCCAGTGATTTACAGCTGATCCTTATTGGTGGAACCAGGAACAGTTATTGCCCAAGCCCCAACTGTTTACTATGCTCTTTATTTATAGACCCATATAATGTTGTAGACTCAATCAGCTCTCACCTGTTTCCAACATAAATGCTCAAGAGCAGAGGAGGCAGTTCCTGAGAATCAGCCAACCACAGTGACAAGTCTGGTTTCCTTACAAGAAAAGTTAAACTTTTAGCCATGCTAGCACACTTCATTACTTTTGCAAACAATCAAGACATTGCATAGCTTCCGACCCTGAAGCAGTGTCAGAACATGGCAGGATTTTATTTATACCCCCTTGAGCTTGAAAAGCCCAAAAGATCTCAAACTGTCTGCACAGTGACAACAGCAACAAACTCAAGGCTTATTGCTTTACTCAGCAGCCACTGCATTCCATACCTCAGGCTTCACTGTGCACTATTCATCAGTGCAGTCTTAATCCCTCTGCTCCGTATGTGAGCTAAGCTGCTGCTGTAATAGCAGTCTTTTTTGACCATAGCCTCACTGCATTTTACAAGAATTATCTGGACAGAGAATATAACAAACAAGACTGGTCTATATTAATGGCTTATGCCTAAATCCTGTGGGGTAGGGGGGATATCACAGCTTGAAAGACACAAATTTAAGCTATAGTACAAGACAGAGACTCAGCTAACAGTCCAAAACCACAAGGATTTTAACTCCTACTCATCTCGTAATTTCTATCACTGAATTTGATATAATGAATTGCTTTGAAAAATGACAGGATTACACCAAAGCAACTTTGTTTGTCCTCTGTAGTATCAACTGCAGGGAAAAAAAATGAAAAACAAAAAACAGTACTTGCTAGAAACTGCTCTGTCAGTTTTGAGAAGTGAAAGTGTTATTGTTTTTATTTCAGGTCTTACTTCATATTGCACATGGTGTCACTTAAATAAAGAAATATTTTAATATATAATATATATAATAAATATAATAAAGAAAAAGCAACAAACACATTTTGTGATACATTTGATTATTTATGATCACATTATATGTTATTATTTATTATCACATTTCACAGTATTTTTATGTTTGTGCATTTATTTCATCCAAAACACTCCATCTGAATGCACTGAAAAGAACAATACAAATAACATGAATGAGTAGCATAAAAAAAACCTGAAGTCTCCCTTTAAATTGTAAAATTAATCATCAGCTGTTTATCACACCACTTTCATTCATATGAGATAGGCAACAACTTCACATTAATTGTGTGTGTTTTATTGGAGGTAAATACTAAGTGATCCCAAATCCACTGTGTGCTGCATTATTTGTACTTATATCACAGAAAATTAGTATTTTACTATCAGTATACTAAAATAGTATTAGAACTATAAGCCTAACATTATGAAATAAAATCTGTCAGTTTGTTTATTATTTCAGAATTCCTGTAAAACTGTTGTTGTTTTGTTATTTTCAAGGTAACTCACATAAGTGACCAGACTTTGCTGCTGCTTATGTTTGAATGTTAATACAGAAATAGTCATTTGAATTGGACTGACTCTAAATGCAGAAATTAGTCATAACTGAAGCCAGCACTGTATTCCCTACCATACCATTCAAGTATTTATCTTATGTCAGTCATTCATTGTCCAACCCGCTATATCCTAACTACAGGGTCATGCACTTTTCCCTAAAAGAGTTAAGTAAATAGTTTTATAGAATCGCTTACACAGCTAAATATGACTATTGACCACAAGATAATCTGTTTGAAATGTTTAAACTTATACAGCTATCACTTAAGAAATTGAAACTTTGTTACATAAATTATCAGCCCTATTGGAGTCAGTGCATGCGTGTGTTAGACTGAGGATTGTGACAATGAATGAGCCCCAGCTGAGAAGAGACAGGAAAGGGAAGGGGAGTGTGCGCTGTGTACAGCACGTGGCCACATCCGTCACACATGATACGCAACAGGTGGTGCCTCGGCACCACGCAACTCTGTGTGAAGCTGCGTGAATGTTTTTATAACGGCTGGAGTGCCAATTTTAACACCAACCCTAAAGTTTTCCTTGCAAGTTGGAGGGCCGCTTGCATGGCCAGATGCAGGTTAACGTCATACCCAGAAGCAAGCAGTTGCGTTTAAGGGTCTTGCTCAAGAACCCAAAAGAAGTGTTCCAGCGGTTGCAGGATACAAACCAGTGACCAACAAATCCTTACCACCAGAGCCCCAACTCCGCTTAAGAAGAGATAGGGATGCATTTTAAATTCAGAACAGTTTGAGATTGAAAAGGTCCAAAAATATACACCTGTTTCACTCATTTGCTGGTGATTTTACCAAAATGGTTTAACTAAAACCATTTGTATGTTACACATTACACAACACAGTTTACACTCGTAGTTAAATCTTATACATCCCTATTAAACACAAAAAGGGATGTTAATTTGCCTTTGAGTGAACATTTTTAATTTTGTATGTTACAGGACATGATATGTATGATGCCCACATCTCCTGGGTCATTCCTCTGTGTGAGAAAGTTGTCACTTGTTTTGTTTTGCCAGTTGTTACAAGTTTTGTTATTTGAACAAAGTCGTAGATGTTTGTACAGGACTACACACAGGAGGAAGCACTTTGGTAAATAAAGAACTCTCTACACTTCAGTGGAAACACACTTTTAAAGAGCAAGTCGGCCTTTTGTTATTTTTGCTCTGTTATCATCTTTTCTGTTTACATTTTCTTAATTGCACAGAAAGAGTCTTTTGTTATGCAAGCAGCATTATTATTTAATATATGCCAATAGTTTATTTTTGAGCCATTTGTCATGTATATCTTCAGCTGTATGTTAATAAAAGTGCCTTTGTGACATTTGAGACATGTGGCTTTGACTCAGAACTGTCTTCTTGTTTTTACTTTATGGAAAGAAAAATATGGAGATATATATCATATATTGTCATTCAGCTAAAAAATATCAAGATATGATTTTTGGTCCACATCAACCAGCCCTACTATTAATACATTCACACAATCAAGCAGATATACATGCAATCTCCACTGACTAATGCTGGCAGTAGAATGAGTTTACTGATGGTGTTAGTTAGCTTTAAATGAAACAGATAATGCCTCCAGTTTAAAGCTTTGATTTCTTGTGCACAAAGATACATGGAATACCATCTTTGTCACAAATATGTATGTGAAATTTCTTTTCTACTAGATAATCCTCATTCAATTGTAAGTGCTATTAAGATGAACTGGAGTAGAAACAATTACTCACGCACAAAGTGGTAGACCATGCAAACTCACAAAACAGAAGCACACAGAGTATAAAAATTGCCTATCTTCTGTTGTATTACTCACAACAGCATTTAGAACTGCCTCCGCAAGCAACTTCAGCGCAAGATTTGTGTGTTGGGTGCTTCATGAAATGGGTTTCCATGGTCAAGCAGCTATAAAAAAAAGCCTAACATCACCATTCTCAATGCCACATGTCAGCTGAAGTGGCATAAAACATGCCACCGTTATACTCTGGAGCAGTGAAAACACTTTATCTGGAGTGATCAATTACTTTACAATATCTGGCAGTCTGACAGATGAATCTAGGTTTGATGGATGCCAGAACGCCACTACCCTACAGGCTGTATAGCATCTACCTTAAAATTAGGTGCAGGTGCAATAGTGGTCTGGGGCCGTCTTTCAGGGTGTGAGCCAGGCTTTAAGTTAAAGGCACTGTTAATGATACAACATATGAAGACATTTTAAACAATTGTGCACTTCCAACTTTGTGGCAACAGTTTGAGGAAGGCCCTCTTTTATTCCGTACTTGCATGGTAAGTTGTTCTGAGCCTCTTGGAAAGCTTGCCAGAGTTCCACTGTAAACCTTAGGCATTTTCCCTACACAGGAATGAGTTCCTGTACAATGCAGGGCCTGGGACTGCATTCCCACTGCACAACAGGAAGTATAACCTTTATGCAAAAAACTGTATGTGACATGCAAAGAAGAGTGAAATAGTGCAAAGTTAGGCACGTTTGGGGGTTAACGGGATAGCTGCTTCAAACTGATCCCGATTTCACAGGGAAGACTATTGCTTTGAAGCTGAGCATGGTGCAGCACACCAGGGAGGTGGCACTGAAGAATTATGTGGTGCAAAGTGCAGCACTCCACATTCACCGATAACACTCCAAAGCCCTAACTACAATAATAACACATTAGTAAGATGGTGCCAGTGCTTATGGTCAACCAATCAGCACAATTCATCACTCAAGCTCAAGATGGATAAGAATCTGCTTGTACTTCCCAGCAGTGAAGGGGCCATCAATTTTCATCAAATCATCTTCTACATTTGCAGAAATGCAGCCCCACACATGCAAGGAACCTCCATTGCTCTCACTGATGTTCATTTTTGCCAGCAGACATTTATCCAGCCTTTGGCAGACAGACAGCCTACTGCTACAGCCTAGAGCAGCTGCTTCCATTTTTCTGCACCCCAATCCTTTCATTTTCATATGTAGGTGAGTATTTTGGCTTTATTTTCATCTTGGAGGAATGGCATTTCGGTCACAACCCTTTAATGATGGACACTTCTAATAAGCCTTCTCTACAGTAGATTGTAGATGGGTGTACAATGGTCGCAAGAGGTTTCTGCAAGTTCTAAGCTTACAGTGGTGCGGGAAATCTTCTAATTTCAAAGTGGAAAGTAGGCTTCATCCCTCTCTCTTTACTGCACTCAGTTCCTGTAGCTGACCAATGTGTTTCCAGCCCTCAAACTTGCCCATATGACTGTGTTTCTGCAGAAATGCAGAAACATATGGAAACACCTGATTGGGAGAGACCTTGATGTTGCAGGGTCTTGTTGCAATGTTCACTTTTGCCATGATGTAAATAATTTGGATGTTAAGCTGCCACATGTAACGAAACTTCAACTCTTAACTATGTGTATCCCCAGTTTTATCCTCCTTTTGCAGTTGTTTCTGTTTTCAGTTAGCCACTTTGGTTCAATGTACGCATTATGTTATTGAGCATTAGCACCTGCTTACTATATTTGCTTGATTAAGGACTGGGCTGTAATGAATTCAAATAATGATGAATAATAACAATAATAACAATGAATAAAGGACTCAGTCATTTTTAACGGGAAAGTGATCCTTTTTTTAGGATGTTAAAGTTATAAAAATACTTATTTTTTTATCAGATTAAGACAGTACCGGTTAACAGCATACTAACATAGACATACTGTCACACCTAGCTAAAATGAAAGCTGCTTTTTCAATGTCTTGATGTAGCTGGGGGAGGGTGTGAGCAAGATTAATCGCTTTTTCATGTTTGCCAGACATGCCAAGAAGTGCAACACATGTTCCTTTGCAAACCAACCTAGCAGTTCAACTAACACAATTTCTGCTATAGCAGATTGTGCTAGCTTAGCCCAGCAGTCTCTGTCTTCACAAGGGACCAAAGCCTTTAGAATACTTCAACTCTTTAAAGATAAGGCTTGCAACAATATTATATAGAGAGACATTTCTGTGCCTCTAGCCACTCCAAAGAATTAAACACTTTGAGATCTGCTACTTTATATTATGGATTGGCTGTTGTTGTTGTGCCAACTTGTCTTTAGACAAGACTTTGCTCTTTCAGTTTTGAGATATAGGAAGACAGCTACCATAGAACTGTGAGTCTTGTTCCAAAGATGACCTGACTAAATTCTGAGAGAGAGAGAGAGAGAGAGAGAAGCATCACTCAGAAATTAGACTGTGTTACTTTTAAACATGCATCCTTTATACTTACAGTAAGTTTCCTGTTTCTCTAGACCATCTCTCAAATTTGAAACTAAAAGTTTTAGTTTAAACATTCCTGAAAGTTTAGTATGGAGTCTTGAAAACTGCACAGAACTGGAAAAAAGCAAGATACAACCAGCCAGAGATACACATGACTAAATTTTTCTTTAGACTAAAAACATCAAATCCAAAAAAACTTGAACAATACAGAAATTGCTAATAAATACAAAAATTGGGAGTGTGCTCCCCTCAACTTTCTTGTATACCGAGATACAGGAAAAGGTAAGCAGAACAACTTTCAGTTGCACAGTATTTCTCAAATGTCATATCTCTTTGTTTCTCTTCATAACTAATTGATAATATCTATACACAATTATTTATCTCTATAATTAAACTTTATATTAAAATTATATTTTCACACGTAGGAAGGTCAAAAACGGTGGTGGAATTTTTTCATGATTACATATGCATTACCTAGATTACGTGCAAAGTAAAAAAGAGTTATAGTCACCTAAAAACATAGAAAAAGTGTCAGTATTATATATTTGTTGAAATAAATTGCTATAGGTAAAACTGCACTTAGCTACAATTATGATAATGATGGCGGAAATAAAAAAAAAAAAAAAATTAAATGTATTACCAGGAAGACGATAGGATCGTAGCAGCTTATTGCTCCCATTACAACTTTATATTTACATGGCATGTTAAATGTTTACACGTTATTGTTAAACTGATTATGTATAAATTAAAATATAATTAATAATAGTTATTGAAAGAATATGCATTAGATTAAATATAGTTTTTAATATCGTGTACATATTTATATTTCCATGATACAAAAAATTCAGATGGTTGTTTAAATAAAATACTATTTCCGGTTGAGTAACTTTTCTCAAATTTCATATCTGTTTGCTTTTTATCACTACAAATGTCTGTACAAAATCTGAATTATCTATCTGAAATTATAACCATATTTTACTTAAAAATTTGCAAATATATTCAGTTAAAGTAACCAGAAGTGGCCCAAAAGTTGATAGGATTCCTTATTTCTGATATAAAGCAGGTGTACAAAATCTCATTGCCCTATTTCAAAGCATTTTTGAGTTATCGTGTTTACACACAGACAGATATAATTTCAAAAATGGTATTTTCAGAATCAGGAAGGTCTACAAGATTCATCAAATTCTCAAGGTTGAATTTTTTCACAATTCCTATACAGTACTTTCTCTATACTATGTATACAAGAAAGTAAAAGGAGTGATTTTTCTGTTCACCCTGTACTATACTGAAAATGCTACAACATACTATTTGAGGTTTTATCTTGTGAATTTAAATATATCTTTGAAAAAATAAAGTCATGTCAAATCTGATGACTGTAGAAATGCTCCAAAAAGTTAGGACAACAGAGTGTTTACCACAGTGTAACAATCTGACTTCCTTTAATAACTAGGTTTTGTGTGCACTGAAGAAACAAGTTGCTTAAGTTTTTGCTAGTGGAACTTTTCCCTATTAATCCATTTTGCAGGTCTACTGCAACACAATTGTAGCTTTGTTGCATTATTTTGCAATTCATAATGTGCCCCACATTCTCAATCAGAGATAAGTCAGGACTTTAGGCAGGCCAGATTAGTACCCACACACTCTGCTTACACAGCCGTGCACTTACCATTCGGGCAGTATATGGCTCGTCATTGCATTGCTAGAAAATACAGCCACATCCCTGGAAAAGATGCCATCTGGATGCCATATGTAGTAATTACCCTTGCCATGGGCACTGACATACCGCCATACATACTGGATGTCAATAACAGCTTGGACGGTACTTTTCTTTCCTTGGCCCGGAGAATATGATGGCTATTTTTTCCAAAAAACTACTGGAAATGTTGACTTGTCAGACCACAAAACACAATTCTACAGTGTTACTTTCAATCTCATATGATACTGAGCCCAGAGAAATCAGTCACGCTTATGGACAGTGTTGATGTTTGGCTTTAGTTTTAGCAGTTAAACATTAACTTGCATCTGTGGATGCTGTGGCGAAAATTGCATAATTGCATAATGGATTGAAAACAGTGACATCTGAGGTTTAACAAATTACACAACAAGATTTGATTGGATTCCTTGAATCTTTTAATCATATTGTATGCTGCTGCACTGGGTGAAGCACCAAAGATCCTACTCATTTGTCTTTGAGGAACATTGTTCTCGAAGTACAGGATTATTTGTTGATGCATCTGCTGGCAAACTGGTGTGCCTCAATCGATCTTACTCTTGAAGGACTAGGCCATTTTCTGGGGACTCCTAATATATTATAACACAGACATATATTTGGTATCCTATTCACCACTCTTTATTTCACATTTTACGTAGCTGAAAATTTGTTTTTCATGCACGACCTAACATATTGTTTTAAATAATAAAGCAAATGAAAATGCAATGGACAAAATATTAACACTCTTATCCTAATATTTGTAACACAGCATTTGGAGCAAACAACTGTAACCAGGTATCTATCTGTCTCTGAATGTGATTTCTATACCTCTCAACTGGTAGGTTGGCCAACTTTTGCTCTCCAAGGTTTGATGGCTACCTTCTTTCAACAGTAAGGGTCAGCTCTTTTTACAAATGTTTAATGGGTTTTATATCATGACTCAGAGCACAGGAAAATGTTTTCTAATTATCCATTCTTGCATGCTTTTTGAGGAATGTTTCAGGTCATTATATGTAGTGCTGGGGGACTCATGACCCACAAAGCTTTCTGTGCTGCTTGTTTCATTCACCTTTATGTTTCAAGATAGGGATAGTGTTTTTTTTTATTTGAATGCTTTACTTTATTTTCAGTGGAAACAGAGTTGGTGAAACTTACCATAAAGATTTCATTTATTTTAATCTGTCTAAAGACCTTTCTCCCAGAAGAACTGTGGCCTACCAACATACACTTTGACAAATGCCACCTGTGCTTTTTTGTTTTTCTCTCTTAGAAGAGGATACTTTCTAGGTGTTCTACCATTAAGCTAATTTTCATTCTTGGATAGTACAATTGAGCTTTAGAAAAAAGTGTAGCTTTATTTGGATGTAAAAGAGTACCAATAATACATATCACACATAAAACACTGCATTTGTTTTCTAGAATGTAACTGTTTTATTTCAACTATATAGTATTAATAAATGAATTTAATGTTATACTCAGAAACAAAATCTTTCAAACACACACAGCAAACTGGGTAATAATTTGTCTTTTATCAAACTTTGGTACTAGCTCAGCAAAGTGTTAATTTTATAGTGCATTTTATGAAAGCTAGCTGTAATAACTAATAGTAACTCAATGCATGTTCTCCTTTTGTCTGCATGTGTTTTTATTTGCAGGCTCCAGGTTTCCTCCTGTATCCTAATGTTTTGTATTTAAGGTTAAATAGTGACTGCATATTGGCAAACTGCATAACAGGGAGTGCTACATTACTGCCTTTGACTTAGTACTGCTCAGTCTTCAACCGTCCACACCCCTGAATAATTCAGAAAATCATTTTGGAAACTTAAGAATGCTATATCATGAACTTACAATACAGTATGGAGTGCTAGTGTCAAAGTACATCACTTAATTTTAGAATGATTGTGATCCAATACAACCAAATTTACCACTAAATAAAGCATATGTACAGCAAACTAACAAGGGCTATGTCAGAACTGGACATTCACATCCTACATGTAGGGGTTGCTCGCTACAAACTTTTAAATGTTACTTGAAATTCATTTGCTGACAAATAATTTCGCAATTGCAGCAGCCAGCCTTGATTTTATTAAAGTAAGTAAGACAACAGTTCAACCCATTTGAAACACAGGATGTTGGAAAAAAATACGTTTTTTCCATTGCCTAACAATTAGATTTTAAGGAACAAAAACAAAAAAGGTTTAGTCAAATGACTAAACCACTCTTTCTTTTACTATATATTTATTGCAGGGAAGGATAATTATACCACTCTGACATGTAAATTGTACACTTCCAAGGAAAAAGAGCTGTTAATTTCATGAACTCAACAAACTGAAGAAAGAGAATGCTGTGCTTAAAGGATGAAACAATTAAGGAGTAGCTAAAGCACAAGGCACAATCTCAAGGCAAGTCATCCAGTATGTTTCAATTTGTTGGCCACTTAAAATCATCTTGATTTGTTTATCCCAAGAGATTCTAGAGACTGCAATCCCATAGAACAAACAATAAGATTACCAAGCATTTAATGCAAGTATCTGTGGTAAACTCACTTTTCACATCAACCTCAAGTGGTGAGATTTGACTACCAGTATGATTATCATAAACCTGAGCTTTTTAACAAGGCAGCTAAATGCAAATTTCTTCCGATTTTAATAATATATTCAGAAAAGCAAAAAAAAGATCACAAGGATCAAACAAAAATCATTGAAATATGTAATGAAAACCCCCTTGTCAATGTTTGTTATGTATTACAAATTTGATAGTGTACACTAAAAAGTACAAAAGATAACGATACTGCTCAAAAAAATTAAAGGAACACTTTTTAATCTACGTCAAGTCAACGAAACTTCTGGGATATTAATCTGGTTAGTTAAGTAGCAGAGAGGGTTGTTAATCAGTTTCAGCTGCTTTGGTGTTAATGAAATTAACAACAGGTGCACTAGAGGGGCAATAATGAGACAATGCTCAAAACAAGAATGGTTTAACAGGTGGAGGCCACTGACATCAGCAGGACCAGTATCTGCTCCTTTTGCAAGTAGGAACAGGATGAGCACTGCCAGAGCCCTACAAAATGACCTTCAGCAGGCCAGTGGTGTGAATGTCTCTGACCAAACAATCAGAAACAGACTTAATGACGGTGGCCTGAGGGCCCGATGTCCTCTAATGGGCTCTGCTGCTCACTGCCCATCACCGCGGAGCTTGATTGGCATTTGCCAGAATTGGCAGGTCCACCTGTGCTTTTCACAGATAAGGGCAGGTTCACCCTGAGCACGTTACAGACGTGAAAGGGTCTGGAGAAGCCGTGGAGAACGTTATACTGCCTGTAACATTGTTCAGCATGACTGGTTTGGTGGTGGGCCAGTGATGGTCTGGGGAGGCATATCCATGGAGGGACGCATAGACCTCTACAGGCTAGACAACTGCACCTTGACTGCCATTAGGTATCAGGATGAAATCCTTGGACCCATTGTCAGACCCTATGCAGGTGGGCTCTGGGTTCCTCCTGACATGACAATGCCCGGCCTCATGTGGCAAGAGTATGCAGGCAATTCCTGTAGGATGAAGGAATTGATATAATTGACCGGCCCCCACACTCGCATGACCTAAATCCACCTCTGGGACGCCTCAGAGCTCAGTGTTGTCCTGGTCCAGATCTGGGAGGATGTCCCCCAGGACACCATCCATTGTCTCATTAGGAGCATGGCTCGATGTTGTCAGGCATGCATACAAGCACGTGGGGCCATACAAACTAAAGAGTATGATTCTGAGTTGCTGCAATGAAATTTCAGCAAAATGGACTAGCCTGCCACATAATTTTCTAACTCTGATTTTTGGGGTGTCTTTGAATTCAGCCCTCTGTAGGTTGATAATTTTCATTTTCATCGAATGATGTGGCACCCTTTCATTACTAACACATTACCCAGTCCATATAAGTATAGTTTTCCAGCATGATTTTTCCCCCCATTGAAATCTGATGTGTTTTGAAGTGTTCCTTTAATTTTTTTGATCAGTTTATTATAGACTGTAAATTACAAGTCCCTGGCACGGCAGTCCTGACCCTGTTCATTTACAGCAGATGAGAAAGAAACAATGTGCCACTTTATAAATGGCATTTCAGCGGCAGTTTTCATCTTATCATAGAGTATAAAAAGTTTCCTGCAGTCGTCGTCTTCAAAAAAAATTAACTGCTAGAGAACAGCAATACAAATTTTTAATTAAATTATGCAACAAATTTACTAATCATGTCTGTATTGCATATTTAAAGTGGGTCCAGTAACTATGGAAGATGTTCTGAAAGGTAGGTTTTATCATTTTCAAAATTTTCTTCCTATTGCGTGACCCGGAGTTAGTCAGGATTATAGGGGACTGAACCTACCATGGCCGTACTTGGCTTTGGGCAGACACCAGTCCTGGACAAAGAGCAAATACAACTTGTAGTGGAATTAAGCACATTCCCACAGTCAAACAGAATCAATTTAGGGTCACCAATTAACCTAACCTGTATGTCTTTAGAAACATGGAAGGAAAATTGAAGTGACCAAAGGAAAACCAACACAGACATGATGAGAATGTTCAAACTCCACATAGACAAAAAACTGACTAGGATTAGTATCTCCCTCCTTCAGATGCATAATAGATTTTAGCAGGTTAAATTATGCAATACCGATACTTAGCAAGGTCACAAATAGGCTGGAAAAATGCAAATGATCCCAAATTGGATGATGCTCAGGTCAGCTTAGTCCAAAGATGACAGCTAAAATAAAAGATGAAGCTCTGACATGAATGGTGACAAAACCCAATAGTTCCATCTCTACTTACCGTGCAGGAGGAAGGCCTCTTTTGTTTAAATCAGCTCTTACTTTCTCTCCTACATGACGATAAATCTCCACCATAGCCATTACTGAAATGTCTCTGACCTGAGAAAGAGAAAACAATACTTTTTCAGTTCTGGACGGCAAACAGGCAATAACAGATATTTTACAACAGAATTACTATAGTCTGTCAAAATGATATTCACTCTATGCACTTTGAGCTATAAAGCATAAATTTAAGACCTTGTAAGAATAAGTGCCAATGAAGAAAGGTGTTCACCCAATTGGGCGTAAGAAAATACAGCATAATACATCAGATACAAAGACTATAGCATAATGCACAAGGCCTCAGAAACAACAGTGACTTGATCATCTCAGTTTCTCTGTAGACTGAAAACTCCCCTCTGTTTACCTTATTTTATTCCCTTCCCTAATCTTAAGGTCCATTCTTTTCCATCCCTATCTTAAAAACTTTATTTATAACCCTAATCTTAATAAGATTTTTGATATGGGTCCCTAAGGTTAATAGTTTGTTCCTTGGGCTCCATTGTATACTTTTTTTTTTTTTTAATTCCCCCTAGTTTAGGATTGTAATTTTAGTCCATCCTCTTCCACTTATCCGAGGTCAGGTCGCAGGGGCAGCAGCTTGAGCAGAGATGCCTAGACTTCCCTCTCCCCGGCCACTTCTTCTAGCTCATCCGGGGGAATCCCGAGGCGTTCCCAGGCGTCCAGCGTGTCCTGGGTCTTCCCCGGGACCTCCTCCCAGTTGGACGTGCCTGGAACACCTTGACAGGGAGGCGTCCAGGAGGCATCCTGATCAGATGCCCGAGCCACCTCATCTGACTCCTCTCGATGCGGAGGAGCAGCGGCTCTTCTCTGAGCCCCTCCCGGATGACTGAGCTTCTCACCCTATCTTTAAGGGAAAGCCCAGACACCCTTCAGAGGAAACTTATTTCAGACTGTTGTATTCGCGATCTCGTTCTTTCGGTCACTACCCATAGCTCATGACCATAGGTGAAGGTAAGAACGTAGATCGACTTGTAAATTGAGAGTTTTACCTTACGGCTCAGCTCCTTTTGCACCACGACAGACTACTTCAAAGCCTGCATCACTGCGGACGCTGCACTGATCCGCCTGTTGATCTCACACTCCATACTTCCCTCACTCGTGAACAAGACCCCGAGATACTTGAACTCCTCCACTTGGGGCAGGATCTCGCTCCCAACCCTTAAAGGGCACGCCACTCTTTTCTGACTGAGGACCATGGTCTCGGATTTGGAGGTGCCGATTCCCATCCCAGCCGCTTCACACTCAGCTGCGAACCGATTCAGAGAGAGCTGAAGATCACAGCCTGATGAAGCAAACAGGACAAACATCATCTGCAAAAAGCAGTGACGCAATCCTGAGTCCACCAAACCGGACCCCCTCAACGACCTGGCTGTGCCTAGAAATTCTGTCCATAAAAGTTATGAACAGAATCAGTGACAAAGGGGTTTCACTGGAAACAGGTTCGACTTACTGCCGGCAATGTGGACCAAGCTCTGACACTGGTTGTACAGGGACTGAACAGCCCTTATCAGGGGGTCCGGTACCCCATACTCCCGGAGCACCCCCCACAGGATTCCCCGAGGGACACAGTCGAACGCCTTTTCCAAGCCCACAAAACATATGTAGACTGGTTGGGCAAACTCCCATGCACCCTCCAGGACCCTGCTAAGAGTGTAGAGCTGGTCCACTGTTCCACGACCAGGACGAAAACCACACTGTTCCTCCTGAATTCGAGGTTCGACTATCTGACGGACCCTCCTCTCCAGAACCCCCGAATAGACTTTTCCAGGGAGGCTGAGGAGTGTGATCCCTCTGTAGTTGGAACACACCCTCCGGTCCCCTTTCTTAAAGAGGGGGTCCAACAGTCCGGTCTGCCAATCCAGAGGCACTGTCCCCGATGTCCATGCGATGTTGCAGACAGAGCCCGATTTAGACTTGATAAGGCCCTAAGCTATTTGAGACATGGGGCCCTTAACAAGTCCAGATATGCTGTAGTATATTTAAGTATATATGACAATTGCTCACTCGGACAATTTGTTTTGGGGGCCCCCAAGAAGGCAGGGGCCCTAAACTATAGCTTGCGTAGCTTATACGTAAATCCTGCACTGGTTGCAGAGATGTGTCAGCCAAGAGAGTCCTACAACATCCAGAGCCTTGAGGAACTCCGGGCGTATCTCATCCAACCCCGGGCCCTGCCACCATGGAGTATTTTAACCACCTCGGTGACCTCAGTCCCAGAGATGGGGGGAGCCCAAATTTTAAATAATTTTAGTACCTAGTTTTATTCAAAATATTTTAATGCTCTTTTTATGTACTATTTTTCCAAATTTTAAAGCTGATCTTAAGTTATAGTATGTAATCTATTGTTTAAAATTTTGTTTAATGAACAATTTTATTGAAAGACAGATTTTAAAAGATTTTCATGTTCCTATTATATAAGATTTTAAATCAGAAGGTTTGCCTTTTAATGTACATGTTTAGAGCATTCTGATACTATGTAGGAATAGAGGTGATACGGGTGGGTGTCAGGTAATAAATAAAAATTTTAAATCAGGAGTCAGTGAGCTGGATTTATGTTTGTTCCTCGCCCTTGTGGGTTCAGCTCTTCAAATCCTTTAGTTGCCTGGAGTGGTGGCTCTGAGACTAGGGATCTGCACTGGCAATCGGAAAATGCCGAAAAGGACTCTGTTCTGTTGGACACTTGAGCAAGGCTCTTAACCTGCAATTGCTTTGAGTAGTGAGAAAAGTGCTATATAAATGTAAAGAATTCTAACCTAACCTCTCCCCTCTACATGTCTGTCTCTCAGGTGCAGTACACCAATATTTTTTGTATTTGGTAAATGTTTTTGATGTACTGTCATTCTTTATAACATTTGTGACATTGACAGAATAATGCAAAAGAACAGATAATGAGGAACAAACAGAAATGTTAACAATTATTATTAATAAAAAAAAAAAGTTAGAATTTACTAATATTAATTAACAATGGCAATGTTTTGTTTCTGACAGAACTGTCAACATTCAGTGCCTTTGTCTTTTCTTTTAAAATAATAAATACAGGAACAGGGATAACCTAAAGGATATAGCCAAGAAGCAGGGAGTTATTTTGCTTTTTTATTAACCTGAAGTAGTATATAAATTCTGAAAACTTATTTTGATCTGAATTGAAAAAAGTTTTAGGCTTACAATTTTTTTATTCCACATCAAAACTACACTCCTGTTTTTGTATAATACAAGTAATAAGAAACTATCGGTAATCACTTGTTAAAAACCCAGTATTTGGGAAGAGGGGTTTAAGAAACATCACTTTTAGGTGCTTGTACCTAATCAGGGTTTAATACTTAATGTAAAACTGAACAAATAGTGGTGTTTTTCAAAATGTTCAATTTCTATAGGTGGTATGCCATGAGAAGCCCTTAGTCTACAGATATTAAACATTTGATCACGTGTCAGTAGTCTATTGCAGTTAAGGATTTACTTTGATTTTGATAGCTCTGCTATTATTGTAAATCATGCTGAGTTACTACAATCAGTGTTAACCAAGGTCCAAGATTGTGCTCTACATCTTAGCTATGTGTTCATATTTGTGGAATGCTGTCTAGATGGCATAAAGATTTTCTACAGCTTAAAAAAAAAAAAAAAAAAAAAAAAAAACTATTTACGTTTAGACAAATTACTGCATCAAAATATTACACTGTAAATTAAAAGAATGTATTTAGAACAAAGAAATAATAGCCACTTTGTTTTCTGGCCTTCACGAGAGCACACCACTACCAGCCTTAAACTCACTAAGATTGTAAATGAAGGTTACAACTGAAAATAACTGGAAAAAGTTGTCTAATGTGATATGGCTTTTAGTAAAAACTTTCTCTGATTTTCATTAGGACAGTTATGCAATCCAACATGGAATGCAAGTAGTGCAGTAAATGTTACATCTACTGCAGTGGTGCTCAAGTTCACTCCTGGGGAACCATTGTGGCTACATTCCAACCACTTTCAAAAATGAATATGTCACTCTAATGTCTAATGACTGATCTCATTGTTCAATTAGCTATCCTATTTTTTTTCTTATCTCGTATTCTGAAAACTGTGCTAGTATATATGCATAAAAGAGATATTTGGAAATTTTAATTTTTTGTCAAACCTTTGTAAGTTTAACTCTCTCTTAATTCTTATTCTTTTTGATTCACCTTCATCTGTTCATTTTGCTCCCCTAATTGCATCCAAATACTGACAAAAGGTGACAAGCAGTGCAGACAAAGGTGGAAAGGACATTGAATACTAAAAGGGCAGCAACTTCAATTTCATGTTAATTTATGCACAAATGAGTAAGAAAAGGCTTAAATAACTGGTTCTCAAGTTCAGTCCTGTAAACCACTGTAAGTGCAGGTATTATCAAGCCAGCTTCTGCTTTTCAGTGGACCCCCAACTTAATTAAATAAGTTGTATGCCAGTGTACACCTGCAAGTAGGCCCTCCAACCTGCAGGGAAAACATGGGGTTGGTGGCAGAATTGGCAGTCTAGCCACTGCAAAAAAAACCTCACACTGGTTCCATTCCATTTGAACTTGTGTGGTGCCAACGTGTCACCTGTTGCATGGCTACACTCGGGTCCCAATCTGGGATCTTGGTTTGTCATGTGGTGTGTGCAGCAATGCGCTGTGCTCCTAACCGCTCTCTCTCTGTACACCAGTAAGAAAATAATTAACTGGCTTTTTAATCTGTGCATACTGCCTAACAGGGAGAGTTTCCCAAAAAAGGACAGAAGTACTAGAACACTAGAGAAGTCAGGTACAGGATGTGTGAGCTGACAAGCATTAGCTCTAGAAGGAAGTCAGGGTAAAGAACACATTTAAAGCATTTAAGCAATTATTGTATTCATAGGTGTGTTAGGTTAGACAGAAGGGAAGCTTCAAGGAGATAGATTCTTAAGAGTGAAAGAGACAGGATTAACAGAAAGTACAATATGGACTAAAAAGAAATTCATTAGTCAGCTTAAAGTGTGTGAGTGGGAAAAGGAAGAAGATATGTAATAGTAGTAGTCTGAGTAGCATTAACAGCCAATGCAAGTACTTAGACAAGTACTTTCCTTTAAACTTTTATCAATATTAATTAAATCACTAAAACACATTTTAAACATGAGGCCAATACAATGGAAGTCCTGAATAATTATGGACTTTTTGGAGTATGGCTTCAACAAACTCCGCTCTCAAGAAGTCTACAACTGCAGGAAGAAACACTTAATACAATTCAGACAAGATAATTGTCAGATGCTACCCAGAGTCCCTTAAGGGGATATTGTACACCCCTAAAACAGAGGAGGAGAATTTGGACCAGAGAGGTAAAAAAGGGTGAACCATGGTTGGGCATAAGTACAAAGTGCAAGGTGCACAATATCTAACGGCATCAACCCCAGAGATGGAACTGTACCTCCATGAATCAAGACTTTGTGCAGCCTGACTCTGATACCTCTGAGGTACTAAGTAGTGATAGAAGGAGGGAGGTATTGACAGTTGGGGATTCAGTCATTAGGGGAAATTAAGAGACAGATTTGTTCAGTGATAGAGAGCAGTCTTGATCAGCGAATTTTGCTGCCTTCACACTCATTCGTCGATTTACTGATAATTCATCCAGCTTAGGAGATTTTTTTCCCCAGCACCCTATAATGCTTTGTCAGGCCATCCTCCAGAGCTATAACACCCAACATTGGATGGAAGCGCTTAACCCCTAACCTCTTGTACATAATGCTAATCACTTGTATTACAGAATTAAAAAAAATATATATTTTTATGAAACATATACAGCATAAATACGAGTTATCTCTGCTTGTCACCAAATGTGCAGGTTGATTTTCTAGTTCCACATCAGTATAAGAAAATGAGACATGTGCCCTATGCATACTTAATTAGCCATGTGGAATTAAAAAACTACTTTGAAAACTACTTTGCCACCATCCAATACAAAACACAGGAGACTATGAAATAATAATAATAATGAAAGATTTATTACTATTTACAAGAAAAAGTGCAAAGCATCAGCACAGACCGTTTGGTGTGACTTCAAATAAAAGAACAAGCCAGCAGCTTCAATCATGACATGCCACTTTGAATCTTCTGCCTTTAAAAGATCTATGTATTTTTTTCTGACTTTTGGCTGCGATTTCCACATTTACGCTTTGTTTTGACAAAACATCTAATTGTACATCTCTGACTGCGTTCTTTCATGTTTGCTCTCACGAAGGTACAGTGGTGCAGTGATGGCACTGCTGCCACATAGCTCAGGTCATCTTTTTGGCCACAATAATCAGTCCAGTATAGTTGGAAGACATTTCCTTAGGCCTAAGGGACACTTTAATGATGATTGCACCAATATAATCTAGTCAAATCTAGTTTAGTTAGTCCTTCCCCATTGACTTCAATGCATTTTGCCAAGTTCGGCAATATTCACAAGCATTTTCGTGACTTCTCTGAACTAAAGGTGAAACAAACACTGTGGAGCTTGCTTATCACTAACAGAGAGTCTTGAACAGTGTGTTGCCTTTCAGATGCTCAGGAAAGAGCTCCCCTAGAAACGGTGGATGGGTTCTTGACTGGACTGTGAATGGATCCAGATATCCTTGTCCATGTTGGTACTAATGACTCGCATAAAGGAAGACTGTTAATTCTGTAATTCAAATTTAAAGAGTTAGATGCCAAGTTATCTTGCTGAGCCAGACATATATATTATACATATGGAGACAACAAGTGAATTTTGCGTAAAACAGGGTAGGAACAATTAGATGGCTCACTCAGTTTCATTTTTCTAAGAAAACAATCCAATGCCTCATGAAGGCAGAACTCAAAGGAGGGGCAGTGAGTTTGAACAGCAAATAGCAGAGGTGTTCTCATTAACCTGGTCCATCACAAAGCAAATTTCTGATTATGATATACTGTCTACAGCCAAAAAGACTACTAAAAAGACCCATATTAAACATGTAAATTTTGTAATAAAAAGTAGGATTTGGAGGACTGATATGACGGAACTATTAAGACTTGGTGACCATAACATAATACATTTCAATTTGTACTAGAAGAGCGCATATTCAAAATCGGATATTAAGCTTAATTTCAAAAGGGCAAATTTGGAAGAAAAAGCAGAAAAAACATACCCTGTTAAGTTTGCATCTTTGATATTGATACCACTAAAAAAATAATATTATGTGTGTTTAGGTCTACAATTGTCTTCAAGCATCACTCTATCTTTGCAGCTTATGTGAACCTCTTCTAATAAATGAATCTACAGTATTATCCTCTCCTTGACTTTCTACACTTGATTAGTGCTAATGTACTGAGAATGGGAAAAAAATATTTTAAATAAAGGAAAAAACAGTGTTAAGTTTTCAGCAACACCAGATCTAAAAAGGAACCCCTGTTTGATGAGCATACATGCACACTCGCATATCTATGGAATGCTACAGAATAGTTTTGCATTTAACAAGAGGTAATTGCTCCACACAAACAATTAATAAAACTACAAGTAACAAGTCCAAAAATGTTAAGTAGTAAGACACTACCTTTATGACCAATAAGCACTTACCTGAGCGTTGGAGTCTCCTGATAAAGTGCACAGAGATGGTACAATCTTACTTAGCGTTAAAGTCTGTGAGCCATATCTAAAGCAAAAACACAAATAATTTAAGTTGTAAATACAAAATGCTAATGGTTCAAGTTCAAACCAAAAAAATATATTCTGTCGTACTGTCTCCACTTTCCACAAGTTTAATAAATCTCAATGTTTTAAGTAATTAATCAACCCCCTTGTTAAACAGCTAAAGCATTTTACTTTTTGATTAGATTTATAGTATGTTTCTCAGTATCCCAGCATGCTGGATAGATACTGCACAATAGACTACTATAAACCTGCAATAATTTATATATGAGAACACTTTCAGTCAATCAAGTTCATATAGCAAATTTAACCACAGAGAAATCTCAGATGAGCTTGAATGTGCTTAACTCCAGAACATCATCCTGTCGGATCAGAAGATAGTGAACTCTCCTCTTAGGAAAGTTTGACAAAATCTTTAAACACTAATGAATTCACAAAGGCAAAATGCTCCTTTTCTGTTCTGGGGAAATTTACAAAAGTCACAATTTCAGGCAAGCTTTCACATTTACTAATACTAAGAAAATTCAAAACCAGTTGAAAACTTACGTGTTCAAGGAAGCAATGAGACAAAGACATACACCTTCTCGACAGCGGTAATTTTTGTGCTTGAAGCCACTGATTAAACGTTCCCAGAAATACTGCAATTGAAAATACAAAGAAAGAAAAGCAATTTAGGTAAAGAAATAATCAACAGAAGCACTGCACATTGAGTTTCAATTGTGACGCCAACAGAACTCCTCCACAGGGCAGATGCAGAAAGAAAGAATCTGGATGTTAAGTCTCCTTATTTCAGCCCTAAATGTTTAAATAAAGAATTAAGCAATAGCACTACATAAAATGAGAAAACATCTGTAGAGTTCTTATGGGCAAGTCAAGAGGTGATAACACAACTAAAATATGTTTCTAGCAAGCAAAATCAATCACATTTCCATTTTTGACAAAACAGTAGATCTAAGGCAGAGGCACGACAGTCCAGTCATTCATGGTGTCAAACTTTGCAAGTAAGAAATGCAGTGGACAACACATACCATTGGAGGTGCAGTCTGATCCATCAGCTTAAGAATAAGATTCTGTGACTGCTCTCGAACCTGGTCTTTGGCATCTCCAAGCCTGTCAATCAATACAGGAAGAACTGCAGGGAAAAGGTGCAAGAAAGACAGCTTAAACACACAACATTTAAAGACCAGAAAAGAAAAAACTAAAATAAAAAAATGACAAAACAAGAAATACTGCATGGAAAGTAGGGATCTGAGATGAAAGATGTACATGATCTTATTAATTTGATACAGTGCCCACCATGGTAAATAAAAAAACAATTTCCATGAAAGTGGTTTCATTTGTCTTGAAAGATAGAGAGAGGGAGATGTTAGGAAGGCCATGCTACACTTGAATTAAACACCATTGAGAGCATTATAAGAAGACACTGTATTTCAAGTAAAAAATGTTATATTAACTTAATTATTAATGATGTCATATGTCTTATTTGCCAAGACCTTAAATGTAGATGCTTTTGGGAAGCACTGATAAATTAGCTGCCAACAGAGAAACAGGATCCTTATCCCCAGATGAATAAGTGCTTTATAAGAAATGTTTTCAGCTGCACATTTTTACCTTTCTTTTCAACATATCACACACTCAGTGCCTTTATATTCAATTACTCAGCTCCACCTTTATTTCACCACAAGAAGCATTCACTGGAGTTTTCCCCAAACAGTCTATACAACATTTAACCTCTCTCTTGTTTAGTTACTATGGTGACACAGAGCTCTATTTGAATAACCAGATTTTAACACAGACTATCCAAAAAAAAAACCAAAACCACAAAAAATATAGTACTAATTATCCTTTAAACCTACCATCTCTACTTTGTTTCCCCATTTACCATTTCCAAACAGTGGAACACTAATAAAAACTTAACTATTAGTTACTGTGCATTTTCAGGTAATTTTGCTCTGTAGTAATTTGTTCATGAAGTCATGACTAAGGGACTGACTTACTTACCAGTTCCTGTGTAACCTCTGAAGCGATCCACTAACCGGTCTACAAATGCGCTTAAGACATCGATCCCCAGTAATGCAACCTAGAAGATAATGAAAAGAACAAATGTTCATTTACCAACTGTCACCATTATTTAACAGACGTCCATAAGGCACACATTAAGAAGACATTTTAATACTTTTATATTTTGGATTATGGGTTTGGAGAATACATTAAATAAACAGGTAGCACAGAGAAAATTGAATCTCTAATGACCACTCTCAAATAGAGAACTCATAATCACCAGTTGTCCTCTAGTCCAATGCTACAAGATTCCCTGTTGGACTAGTAATTTTGTCAGTTTAAATACTGAGAGGGGCTACAAACCTTGTCAATTCAGAAACTTGCCTGAAGTGCTATTATTAACATAGGTAATATAAAGAATTTTCTTTATAGGGGTAAGCTATTGGTTAAGTGGTTACATAAACAGAGCATAAGGTTTATAGTTTAGCTGTGTAAATGCAAATTGCATAATGCAGCTCTTGGTGTTAATTAAGTCATGTGACCCTAAACATTTCCACGTAAAAACATGATACTCAAATATACATATACACACACACATAAATATATATTTAACATTATGCAACGTAATGTCGTGAGGTACGTTACATTTGTAGATCGCAGTAGGTTATTATGACGCTGCACTGTCAAAATTGCACAACTGAAAATCGCAGCCCATGTCACATTTACCAACTGAGCGCCAATCTTTCAACTTAGTCATCTTTGTCCCTTCTTTTAACATCCAATATCCTGTTGCCTAATTGAGCCATCCCTGTTCAAAGGATTAACAGCTTGCAGTGTTTTCAGCAGCAGTCTTTGCCCCTAAATTTCATTTGCCCATTCTGTTAGGGTATGTAAAAGAGAAACTTCTCTTTTGTTTGTTAAAGGTTCAATTCCCCATGCTGCCTCACAGAGCTAGGGCTTTAATGGCATTGTGCAAAGGGTAAATAGCTGTGCTGCGTTCAGCCAAAATCTTGGCTCTTTTCTTAATTTCTTCATTCTGTTCAATACATGAAACACGAAACATCAGACAGACAAGCTTCAAAAGGTTCGAAACACACACATTCCTTATTCCTCATGAATACATTTTATGCACTGTACTTCCGGATGAGCAGTCCTTGGTTTTAAGATCGCCTGCATACATCCTACCCCTCTGACAAATGAAAAAAATGAAACAGACTAGTTTGTCTCATCATTAGGTATGTCACAGTAGGTGATCGTTTTCATGGAAGCACACCGCCATGTGCCTCAGACTGGCAAAGATTATGTATATGAAGGCTACAACAGACAATCACTGGAAAAGTCATCTAATGTGACTGGGCTTTAGCTGATGCAGGTAGCGTTTCTCTGGTTTTGTGTTATGGATGCAGACTCCTTACTCCTTACAGTATGCACTGTAGCCAAGTTATATGGATTTTTATGAGAAAGATCTTTCATCCTTTAGCTGTAGCAAGGAAAGCTGCAAGTGATTAAACAACAGACAGCAGAATGGCATTACAGTAGACCCCTGCAAAGTTGTGGTTCAGGGTTCGCGGACTCAGTCGTCTGCGGATTTTTTTAGAACCTAACTATTAATTGTTAGCGGAAAACGCAAATATCTTCTGCAATTTTTGATGGCTTTTTTCATGGCAATACTGTGCTGTAGAGAGAACAGGAAGCAAACACTGAGGGAAATGCAGTTTGGGATGGTGAAAGTAGCCAATCCGAGAGCATTATTCATTTCTCCTTGCTGCTGATTGACTACTGTTATGTGACGCGTCTCCAGGTGAGTGTCCTCGTGTTTTCCATTTTGTTATTGCATTCATTTTGTTATTCTTAAAACGCACACAATGTCGTTGAATCACCCTGCACCTTCTAAGGCTTCTGGAACTCAGCCTAAGCGCCAGAAGAAGTTTAAAACTCTCTGGAGTACAGTATCTGTAAGTTTCTGTGATACTGCCAAAAAGGTAACGACCGTAAGGAATAAAAATATCATCAGGATGGAATCTGCCTTGGCACTGTGGATCACCGACTGCAAGAACATCATCCCCTTGGATGGTAACATCATACGTGAGAAAGCACGGAAATTGTACCAGCAGTTCGCTACAGGAGACGATGTAGCAACTTCCTATCACAATGTACCTAAAACCTATAAAGAAAAGCCAGCACGAAACCCCACCAGAAGACCCATACACAGATATGACTCCTCCTGAAGTGCATGAAGAAGAGGTGCCACCAGAAGAGTTTAAAATCCTCAGCATCGTACTGCACAGCTACTTTATCATCATCAATATCATTCATCATTGGTGAGTAACCGTACATTTTACTGTATTTTAATTTAATGAAATTATTATGTATTTATTCTACTTAATAACAAAGAAAACGTCAGCGCATACCAAAGAAAACGCGCTTGCATGAATTACAGTACAAATAGCGGTAACATCGGTATTTTACATTCTAGCACCGCGGGAGACATAACAGTACAGTACTGTACAGTAGACGGGTTTGCCTTTTCATTGTTTTTAGGCAAAGTATTAAGTTATTTTTTTACGTAATGTATTAATGTATTAAGCTGAGTTTGCAATGAAATTAAAGTGCTTTGGGGGCATACTGTATTTAGGGTTTAAACTATAAAAATAGGCATTTAAAAGGCATTTTTTAACTACATCCAAAAGTAGCAATTTTTCACAATTCGCAGGTGCTCTAAGAACGTGACCCCTGCAAATTTTGGTGGTGTACTGAATACGTGTTTGGCAATTAACTATTACTTTTCATTAAAGATTGTCAATCACTTTTTTTAATACTTGATTCATTTAATCAATTAAGTTAAACTGCAATTGCAGCAGCTATCTCTTTGAGTGCCTGAAGTTAGGACTACACAATTAATCGCAAAGACACTGCCTGCTGCTGCAACTATTATATTGAATGTGCACATGCTTTGGAAATCTAAAGTTAGCTAGTAAAAAGTGAACAGATAATATAGGTATACATTTAAATTTTAGTCCGGTTAAAATTTAGTGAATTTAGTATATATGTTTTAACATAGTCAGAATGGTAGTGCATACTGTAGTTAGAATTCCTGCCTCACGCTGTCAAAGTCTGCACATCCCCCCCGGATGTTTCTGGACAAATTGTTAATGATGATTGCAGTTAACTACAGATTAATACCTTAACACTGAATACTGAAAATGTGTCTGTAATACTTCCCACTTACCAAAGTATATTTAGTCGTTTAGGTATAGATATCTTATTATACATTTAGAAATTTTAAACTTATTGTAAGAGTTTAAAATGCAATTTTGTCACTTTGGTTTAGAGATCCATATTTTATGATAGCCATTACAAATATTTTAACATGCTTTAACAAATAACATCCAACAGGTTCAAATAAATGTCCTATTGCTAGTTTTCTTCTGCAGCTGGTCGTAATACATAAAAAATGTATTAACTTATTTTGAAAGCCCATTAACCTTACCAAATACCCAAGTAAGTTACCTATCACACTAGTTTCATGTGTAAGGCAGAAATCAGGACAGACACACATACACACACCCATACTGCATACTGACTTATGTTTAGCAGAATAAACTGTGTCTTTGAAATGTATATTGGTGAGGGAAGAGTAATCTGTTAAAACCCACCTAAGCACAGAGAGAATGTGCAAATTTCATACAAATAATGACAAGGCTAGAATTTGAACCCAGAGGCCAGGAAATGTGTGGCAAAATCTCCAACCAGTAACAGTCATACTGTAATTGTCAATAAGCTAATAGTCTTTTTATTCTTGTAGCTGTTTAAACATATGTGACAAAAACATTGAATATCGATGATGTACTAAATGTGCAATATTATTTTGATTCATACTGTTGAAGTCATTACTTGAACTGTGCTAATAATAAAAATATAGCAGAATGTTTCAGCACTTACACACACACACATACTGTAGTGTTCACTGTTATGCTGATGATAGACAGGTTTATATTCCTGTTTATAACTATGCAATTAATCGGCTGCACAATTGTCTTTTTGAAACAAAATCCTGGAAGGCTGAGGAAAAAAAAAAAAAAAGGAAATGCTGATAGCTGGTCCTCATTCCAAAGTTCAAATTGGTTTTGAACGCCTTGGTTCTTTCGCAGACTTTTGCAAGCCTCAAGTCCATAATCTTGGTGTCATTTTTGACAAAACCCCTCTTTTGAGAAGCAGATTAACTCTGTAATCAAGAGTTGCTTTTTCCAGCTTTGCTTTATAGCTAAGGTCAAACCTTTTTTTCCCCCATCTCCTATGGATCTTGAGAAAGCGACTCATGCTTTTATCATCTTTTCTAAGCTTGATTACTGCAACTCGTATTCTGGAATCAGCAAATCCCTGATACATAGGTTGCATTTAGTTCAGAATGCTGCTGCCCATTTTTTGATTGGGACAAGAAAGATTGATAGTTTTTCCAATATTAGCTTTATATATATATATATATTATATATATATATATATATATATATATATACACACACACACATATACACACATATACATATACACATACATATATACATACATATATACATACATATATACATGTATATATACATACATATATACGTATATATACATACATATATACATATATATATATATACATATATATACATACATATATACATATATATACATGTATATATACACATATATATATACATATATATACGTATATATACACACATATATACGTATATATACGCACATATATACGTATATATACGTATATATACATATATACACACATATATATATACTGTATATACATACATATATATACATATATACACTCATATATATCTATACTAATAAACGGCAAAGCCCTCACTCACTCACTCACTGACTGACTGACTGACTGACTGACTGACTGACTGACTGACTGACTGACATCACTAATTCTCCAACTTCCCGTGTAGGTAGAAGGCTGAAATTTGGCAGGCTCATTCCTTACAGCTTCCTTACAAAAGTTGGGCAGGTTTCATTTCGAAATTCTACGCGTAATGGTCATAACTGGAAGTTGTTTTTCTCCATTTACTGTAATGGAGTTCAGCTGGAGGGGCGGAGTTTCGTATGACATAATCACGCCTCTCACGTAATCACGCATTACGTAGAAAGCCAGGAAGAGCTACAAAACGCGCTTTAGAAAACATGCATTATATAATTAAGAAGGCAGCGAAACAATTAGAAGCAAAACAATTAAAACCATATTCAGCGGCTCACGTGAACTGACGCAGTGCGCAGACAAAAAGTAACAGTTCCAAAGAGTGCTGAACAAAAACCGAATTACACTGCTACGCTCAAACAGATAAACTACACGCAGTGGCGCGATAGCAAAGCATTCGCCTGTAGCGCCCACGTCCGAGGTTCGATTCCCGAGAGGGGATGCACTAAGTATGTACGCGCGCTTCTCGATTTATTTTAACCTTGCATCACATTAGTTTGAGACGTATGAAAACGCATGCGGTTAACGCAGAAAGACAGATCATCTATTCACCTATTGAAGATTCATGAATAATGGATATTTTATTCGCGATCAATGATTGTTTTGGTAAAGCCATACTCAGTGTATTCATTAGATGAACGGTAAAAAAGTAAGAGCGAGGGAACGGTAACTTACTGAAGCACACAAGCAAAACCACAATAGCACGCGGGCTCGATGTACTGACTTGCGCGATCACATTCCAAAAAATATTTCTTTTCAAGTTCTATTTAGTCCATATGAGTCAAACTCAA